>CM041791.1:74123000-74631370 GCA_023375725.1 Nephotettix cincticeps
GGTCATTATTTTTAACAATCTTTTTACATTGACCACCCATAATTCTCTCTTCTTTCCTGCCGCCATCTTGATGACGTCTAGAGGAACTGTCAATGCTGGGAATCTTTGGAATTGTAATCGAGAATCAGAAATCAATTTTAAAGAATTGGTATTGGAATCGAAAAATATTGTAATACACCCATTATACATTATAACTTTTATACATGTATATATTGAAAAAACACTATTGACTATCATCATTCATTGTATGATATTATGTGATGGTTTGAATAATTGTGTAAATCTATTTTTATATTTATTAGTAAAGTTACTGGCCTCTTTGGTAAATTTTAAAATTAGATTTAGAATTAGAATAGATTACTTTTGAAATGACGACATACCCAGGTAGGTATTTTAAACAAAGTTTAAAAGAGAAATGAGTGTAAATGATAAATGTGGAACGATCTTGTAGTCTTGTTACTGACTAATGCTAGACAGGACTGTTAATTAATAGCCCCACAGCCAATGGCATCTAAGTGACCTACAGTTTAACGTGGAATAAGAACCACTTTTTCCTCTAAATTACGAACTAGTCCAATTGGAGGATTGTTCTATAAAGATATGAAAGATATTAGAATGCAATAATCATCAGCTTTAAATATAAGTAATGTGTGAATTTTTATAGGGCAATTTCATATATCACCAGATAGACATTCACGTCACTCAAGTCGTGGAATTCCATCTCGTGGAGGAAGAGGAAGGGGAAGATTGGATCCTGCGGAGCTTGAAATGCCTTTAGAAAAATACCAAGTAGAAATTCTTAAGGATCAGACAAGTGCAATACAGAAGATATCACCTGTTAGGGACAGTGAGCTAAGACATCCCTCGAGCAATGAGGTAGCTTCTCATTCCTCCCCAGAAGGTTTCAAGCTTGATGTAACTCGCTCATTAGCATGCGTTGGCAACTCTGTCAAAATATCTATTCCCAATATGGGTGAGTACTATAACAATGGATTTCAATCCTACATAGCTTAAACTTCAAGGGGTGTTTTCCCACCTGTCCAGTATGTTACGCAGCGTGCTCCGTGAATAAGTTAGATGCGTCGCCGCAACAATGGCCAACTTTTGGTTGCATTGTAATCAAATGAGTATGTGACTAGCCGCTAACTACGGAGGTAGGAAGACGGTCTGACGGGTTGTTGCGGTTGTGCAGTTAACTTAATCACAGAGCACGCTGTGCAACATACTGCGCAGGTAGGAAAATGCCACTTTACGTAAGTGGAAAATTAGCAAGAAAAACAAGTTTTACCATTACAACAACATCCAGTTAATAATGACTGGTTGGATAACTAAACCCACAGCTATAAATACAATATTTATATATTGTATCAATTACATATTTAAATTCTGTGCATATTTCAACTACATTCATTGACAAATTCTCATATTAACTTAAATACAATGAAAATAGTAAAATACAAATAAATGCTGTACCACAGACCTAAGATGAATAACTGAAGAACGTCGACTGTCATGTGTGACCAAGATACAATGTTGACATTAAACCTAGTTATCTACTATATATAAAAATGAAATATGACTCATTGACTGATCACAGGTTCTCAAAAACTACAAGGCTTAGGAGCCTCAAATTTGGTATACAGATTAAATTAAGGTCTAGATGCATACTAAGAAAGGATTTTTCAAAACTCCCAAAGGCTCTGCCCTATAGAGGGTCAAAGTCTCCATGTTAACCTTATGGGGAGTAAATTTGTTCACAAATAAAACAGAAATCAACAAAAATTCAAAACTTTACAAATCAAAACATTTCATTTCTAAAGCTACTGCTCTTGGATTACTTTCCATTAGGAATGTGAATTGCTGTTCAATGAATTCTTTATCAATCGTCAATTTAAACTATCAAGTAAATAAATACCGTACAAAATGAACAGTTTAACTTTCCATGTTGATATTTCACAGTTTTGGGGGTTTATGTACCTAATTTTTATATTTTGTGTCAAATTAAATGCTATATGTTATTAAATAAATTCCAGTATTGTATATTGATGATCTATAAAATAATAAAACAAAGTTGTGTTAGTTACACAATTTATAACGGCTCATAACTATACCGCGACCCAGAATATCTAAATCTTGCACAACGTAGCCGTTGACTTCAGAAAATGGCCAATCTTAAAGTTAACACTTATTTACTGTAGGGTGTTAGTTTGCCGGTTCAGCTAGTATTATAACCTAGTTGCCCATAACAGCAGACCTTTGTACTCAATGAATTTCCATTAATTTACGAATTATTTGAGATGATAAAAAACTAAGTTTCACAATAGGTTAAGCCGCATACCTAATAACAAGTTTTATCACTATCAAAACTCAAATGATTTTGGAAATACTTTTCTCTGCTTTTATTTCACACAGTTATTTTACCCTTTAGTTTTTACAAATTGTTTGGTAATTTGATAATTTTTCATTCATACATAAAATAAATACGTATGCAAAACCTCTATTCACATATTGTTCACCACCATTTTCAATCAACAACTGTCAAACGGTTATAAACAGATGTTTTGATTTGTATTGTTTACATTTGATTCTCCATAAGCGTAATGTTATTTTTTTTAGATTTTAAACTTAATATTACAAGAAAACCGGAATTTTCCTGGACATTAGACCTATCTAGAACTTATTTTCTACTTATAATAGTTATTTCCATAATTTAAAGAAATTCCTTAGAGCCCTTTTCGAGATCCGTGTGCATATATATAAAATTGAGTTGGTAAATGAGGTCTACTATTATTATCAAACAATTATTCATAACTGAGTACCCTTTTTTGTGTGAGAAATTATTTTATTTAAAAAATTCACAACATGTTTCGGATCCTAGTTTTCCTAAATCATTCGGATCCTAGTATCATTAAACTTAATATTAAAACCGTAATTTTCCTGGACATTAGACCTATCTAGAATCTTACAATGTGTGAATAATTTAATCCGCAGGTTTCATCCTCATTTACCCATATTTCTCTGAACACAAAGCAATCCAGTTTAATTAAAGAATTATCTACTTCTGCTAGAAAGCAACTAAACATTTTTCTAATGGATCTAGTATTTGCATACACTAAACTATAATGATATTCTTTATCTACATTTTCGAAAGGTCAACTTGTTTCATATCATTTAAACTTAAGATCTGGCACTTGTTGAGATTTGTTTGAGATATACAAATAAAATAATAAAATCTATTTTTCCAATTCAACAAATAAATAAAAATACAATAACCATAACCTACAAACATTTTTCTGTTCATTAGATTTTCTCAACCTCTTTGTATGTACAGTACTCTCTTTTATTGCTAGAAATGCAATAGATTTCCTTCATGACTCCACGCGAAGGCAACCTCCCTTGTTACCTCCTTGTTACTTTCTACTTGCATTTTACTTTCAGCCATAGGTGTTTATTAACGTAAACTCTGTTGAGAGGGAAGGTTAGGGATTTATCAAATTAGCAGTAAGGTGAGAACTCTAGGCCCTTGACTCTTTTAACTTGGCGATGAAAGCCTCCTCATGTTCCTCTCTATGAATTGTACAACCAGCTGTTACTGCACCTGTGACTTGTTGAAGGATGGGATCCACCTATGATTTGTTGAAGGATGGGATCCAGTGGGCTACTGCAATATTGCTCGGTTGCACATCCGCACTTAGCACCTTCCTGACGTCCCTGATGACCTTAGCCTTTATGTTCTCATTCGCTGTCTTTGGAATACCTCTTATATCTACATTAGTTTTTCTATTCTATTACTCCAAAACTCTTAGTTAGTACAACATTGCCAGCGCATAACTCTAGATTCTCAGTTGTATTTTACCAAAATCGTTCTGTTTAAATTATTGATTAAAAAACTGCTTGTTTATATTATCCATAGAATCTGAAAAATGCTAAGCTGAAACTCTCTAACAGTTTTATTTTTAACGGTATTAAACTTAGAATTGGTTATTTTGATTGCGTTTGGTGCTTGTTGCTTTATTAAACAATGCAATAAGTCAAGAATGTCAATATTTTATCTTGGTCTGGAGAGACATGGCCGTTGACATTTTTCAGTTATTCATATTGGGTTATTCATATGTGGTATCATATTTCTTTGTATTTTGCTTTTTTCAAAGTTTTTCGGAACTTCGTTTAGAACGCAGGTATCTTGCACCCGTATCAGCAGATGTATTTAACTATTTTTAAGTATTTTTACATCAGTGAAATATTTCTTTGAGATTGTATTACCGTGAGGTAGTACCATCTCTACTCATACATCTCTAGTGAGTCTAGCTACTATCCACATAGGTTACTTTATTATAATCTTATTTGATAAATTGATCCATGAATTGTTAGATAGGTTTTACAAAACAAATATTTTACAGGTATTGCACAATCAAACCCTAAACCTCAGCGACAACCTCATGAAGGAAGAGGAAGGTTTAAATCTCAAACAAGTTACAGCAGTCAGTCAGATGACGATACACCACGAGATCGTGGACATCGAGATCGTGGAAGGCGACAACGAAATCTGAAAACAACTAAGAGCCGTGATAAGGTCCAATATAAAGATAAAAACAGTGAAGTTGATCAAACTTTGACAAGTATTGATGTAGAAATGTTACCTGTCCAGAATAAGCCTCCACTCCCACCATTCAGGGCAGAGCCAAAGTCCTCTGCCGAATTGAAAGAGCCAGTTATAATGAAGGATGGAGATGAATCATGGGAAGACGTGACTACAAGTGGTACAGAGAGCATGGGTGAAGATTTATCATCAGTGCACTACAGTCCTCTAAGGAGAACGATTGGTAATTCATTGGTAATTAGTGGTGGAGAAAGTGAACCACCATCTTCTACTTTATCGATAAATTCTTTGAAATTTCCAAATTCCAATCAAATATTTGATGAAAATGTGAAGATAAGTGATACTGATTACTTGAAGGAATTTGGGATAAATGAAGTAGAGAAAAATTCATTCAGAGAAAGTATGAGTGAATTTGAACCACTGAAAGAAGGAATGTCAGATACATCAAGTATCAACATCAGTCTTGATACCTCTAATAATTTGCTTAATGAGATAGTTTCAGAAGAACTAGATGATGAAGGGGGTGCATATCCAGCAACAGCAATCCTGAATACTGTGAAACGTATTGTTCCTGAAGAAAATGTAGATAAAATCCCAGAAGAAGAAATTATTTCAAGAGGTGTAGAAACTTTAAATTTAGTAGAAGACAAACAAAGTTTTGTTTTAAGTGTAAAAGACCCATTGAAGGTATTGGAAGATGATATTAATAATACTGAATTCTCAAATCTAGAAATCATGCCAAGTTTTGAAGAGCTTTCAAAATCTAAGGAAACATGTGAAGCAGTACAGAAAGAGAAAAAATTTACAATTGTAAATCACACAGATACACAGCAGATATCATGCAGCACACAAATTTGAGGATCACATGTGAACTGGTGTTAAAAAAATAGTATTTAAAAAAGTATGAAAGACACGTGTACTGAAAAAATGAAAAAATGTTAGGTGAAGTAGCAAAGTAAATTTGTGTCTTGTACCCTTGGAGTTCAATCTGAGTCCTGTTAACTGCGGGTTCATATGTTGTTCCTTAATTGTAAGTTATGGCTTAAACAGAATGTAATGGTAAATAGTTTTTTGTTTTGTTTTTTCTCTTTTTAGTTTTTCTTAAAGTATTCTTTATAAAGAAAAATTTATAATAAAACTTTACAAATAAAATAATTTTTGACTGTACATTAAAGTTTGAATGAAAAATCTTAGATTACTATTTATAGACTAATTTTGATTGACTGACTACTGTACACTACAGAGTTAAAGTTTGATTTTGAATCAAAGAAGCATTAAATTATCAGAAGTATTGTTAAGTTTGGCTCTCTCTTAAATCACTGATAAATCATACAAGAGCGATTTTATTATTATTTTCTAAAACTGGTGTTCACAGCTGAATGGTTAGATTACTACCACTCAATTGACATGGGTTCGTTTCCCGGTTTTGACACAAATGAATTTTGTACCTCAGACTGCCACCAAGTTCCAGAGGGCATATTAAATTGTTGGTCCCGGCTACAAGCCTTTGTTAGTTGGATACAAGCAGATACTTTTGGGAAGAGTCTGAAACTGAATCGCATCCTTGGGTAGACTATCAAGCCTTAGCTTTAATTAAACATTTTAATTTAAGAGGCTCAATTTTGGAGGCATGCCCACACTTGGGCAAAACGATTTTAAGGAGTTAGCTGTCAAACGTCTTACAGGATTTATCAAAAGCCTTAAGCTGGAGTAATTAAAGCATGCCACAATAGATCTCAAAGGTTGAGCTATACCCCAGCCATGGGGAAAAAGAACTCACCTCGTAAATTTCTACCGGTTGTAGCTTTTCGGTATGCAAAAACGGATAACAGAATACACTTTGTACTTAGCGGTGGCAGCCTTCATCGTAGATGGCTGATAGAACGGCACTGAACATTGTAGCGATTTCTATCAAGGCTGGAACTTGAGTAGGAAAATCAGTGCACACTGCAAATTTTAATTAGTATATTTCTCAATCTTATTTTTGGGTATGTTTTAACTTTAAAAATATAATTCCTAGAATTATTGTTAATCTTATGTGGTCTGAGCCATCTACATTAAGTCTTTCTTAAGGAAGTTATTGAATAGCTTAATATTACTACATTTTATAGAAATCTTTTTTACAGTAGAATCAATGAAAACTTGACATTGAGCTTTTGAGTTTAATAATTCTTTGTGATCTTGTGTAATAAAAACACATTTGACATAATAAAAACGTTTATATTTAATAGTTCAAAGATTGATAGCATGATAATACAGTAGAGCCTCTATTATTCGTCAACCTAAAGGGACGTTTGGATCAACCCAAAAATTTTAAATTACATTAAATTAAATTCTTTTGTTCTGGAAACATTGTTCTTTTCACTTTTTTTTCTGGAAATTTAAACAAATCCTAAAATATTTTAGTAAATTATGGTGTTTATGTAAAATAGAAACTACCTATGTGGTTATTGTTTTATGTTAGTAAAGCGGATAGATAACAGTATTTTAAATTATATTCTATTCCTAAATTATAAATATTGCCATCATTATACTCAATATTTGATAGTTATTGTATTTGGGGAAGAAATTGTTAATGAAATTTCTTATATAAGATTTCTGATTTCATTTCGGGCTATTTTATACAAATCGGAATAATTATGGTTTTAAGTTATTTATGAATCCTCTCCCCTCGATTACCACTGATAATCAGGGCTCTACCGTTTCAGAATGTAGCATTTTTAGTTAATTTTTAAACTATATCATACCTTGAAATTACATCTTACGTTCAAAATTATGAGATTATTAATCTTCATCTGAAAATTCGTATAGTTTTTGGTAGGGGAGTGTGAGTCTAGAAGTTTAAGATGAAGCTGAGCTTTTTTGAGTCGAACTTTTTTATAGCTTTGAACAATCAAAACATTTTCCTCAAAAACACCCACTTGTTTTGGTTTCCTGATGAAGTTTAATGATAGGATAATAAACATTATTTATTTCTGAACCCATCACGTGATGTAAAACAAATCTATGAAGGAGGTAGAAATATTTTCAATTAATATGCAAATTAAGTGTAAATCTTCAAGCTGAGCTAATCTTTAAAATAATTAAAAAAAGGTTGATGACTCAAGCCTTCGCACACCCCTAGTTTTGTTTAGTATAATAATGAAGGTAAGATACTCATAAACAGGGCGTGAACAATAACATGATACTGTTGCTGGTGTTTAAATAGCAGTTAAATTTTCTTGTTTGGGACTTCCTTTTGAAAAATCTTCCAATATGAATTTTGTTTTTTACCACTGTCTTTTTTATGGAATGGTTAAATATAATTTTCATTAAAAAACATTTTGTTTTATATTAACATTTTTTTCCCAAAATAAGGAATCTAACTCTTCTCACACCATAGTAAAGTATTTAGTGTATTTTAAAAGCCTAAAGAAATATATGTACTATTTATTATTTATTACCTTTCTAAAATGGGAACCTACCCACATAGTTATTTTAAGCCAAGTATGGATGAAAAATTAGTGTATACTGATTGTGGATCTTGTAGTCTTGATAGTGACTAAAGGCTGATACATTCCTTAGGCAGGACTATTAGTAAAAGCCAATGGCCGATGGCATCTAAGGGACCTACAGTTTAACTTGGGATCCCACCCACAACTTTTGCCTCTGAATCATTCTGGAATAATGAGGATGGCTTATATTGATAAAAAGTACTATTTAATAGTGCGGACACTAACCCACACCATCCACCTCATCCATGCTCATAACAATCCTCAATTCATGACTTAGTCCCAGTCAGGATTAACTGAAAAAAATGAAATGAAATGAAATGTATTAAAAATGAATTTATTTAAAAATAAATCTATTAAAATGTATAATGCCTGTGATTTTGTAACTAGAGATTAGGTTTGTACATCAATAATGGATGATTTTCCTCTGAATATTAGACATGATACCTGTATTTGGTCAAACACAATAAGTATTATCCCAATGTCACCCATAGAGCAGTAAATAAGAATAAAGTAGACACTTGGCAGCAGTGGTGAAGCCGGGAAATCCCCAGTCCCGAACGTTGAGCTGGTGTGATGCGTGTTGTTGACATACTGTAAGTCATTGAATTGGGTTACACTTCAAATTTAGGATAAAAATAAGGAACAAATTATGCAAAACTATGCAGCTTTTGGGATAGTAAATATGGTGCTGAAAGATTTTCACTTAACAATATTTTCGGTTATTATAACTTTTAAGTATTATTTGTCAGCTGCTGTGGAAATTTAATGTAAAAATATAAGTAACTTTTGGTAATTTAATTAATGATATTTGTAAAAATGCTTGGCACAGCATTAAACAATATTTGACAGTTTATTAATTGAGCAATAATAGTTCAATAGTTTACATTAATTTATAATCAAACAAATGTTATAGTTCTAAAACACTACCAAATACCCCCGTCGCAGCACATGTTTGTACTCAGCGAATTTCCATCTCAATAATATGGCAATAATAATACAAGTACAGGGCGTTTCAAAATTAATAGCGAGGTTTTAACATGTTATAACATTTATTACATCAAACTTACAGCTACAAGTGATATAGGAAATGAAAGAGAAACTTAAACAGTTTTACATGATAGCCTACAAGTGTTCAATGTGAGCACCATTCGTCACTCAGCACATGTCATGACGTTATGTGAGTTCTTCCCAAACTTTGATGAATGCCTCATTAGTAATTTCTGCAACAGCTGTTTCAATCCTGTTCCTTAATTCTGGAAGGTTGGCTGGTAAAGGAGGCACATAGACAAGATCCTTAATGAACCCCCAAAGATAGAAATCACACGGAGTTAGGTCGGGTGACTGTGGAGGCCATACGAAACAAGCACTGTCATTAGGCCCCTTACGGCCAATCCAGCAGGAAACAGCAGGAGTCAGAAAAAGTGAGGTTAAGCCAATCGCATACCTTGTTATGCCAGTGATGTGGTGCACCATCTTGCTGAAAGATGAAGTTCTCTGGTTCATCCTGTGTCAGTTGAGGGAAGAGCTACTGCCGTATAGTATCCAGATAAGAAATACCTGTTCACCAGTTGGTTCACCAACAAAGAAAGGACCATAAACATTCTACCGGGACATGGCACAAAAAACATTCAATTTAGGAGAGTCTTTTTGGATTTGTACCTTCATGTGGGGATTTTCTGAGCCCCAAATACAAACATTATGGGTGTTTACTTTACCACAAAGGTGAAAGGTTGATTCGTCACTGAAGACAACAAGATCCATAAAATCTTCATTGTCATGCAACAACATGTCGTTTGCGAAGTTGGCACATAAAACATGGTCTGTGGGCTTCAGAGCCTGTAGCAATTGCAAACGATAAGGACGTAGCTCTAAGTGTCTTTTAAAACTCTCCAAACACTCATCAAAGGGATTGCTAGTCACGATTAGCCTTCCGAAAAGATTTCATAGGGTCTCCGCATGAATGACTCACGCACTTGCTCCACGCTCTCTTCACTAGTTCTTGGTCGTCTCGTACCAAGCTGCCTTTACAAAGGCAGCCAGTGTCTTCAAACTGATGATACCATTTACGAATGTTGTTATCACCTGGAGGATCACAACCGAACTTAGTCCGGAACGTACGTTGCACAGTAACAACAGATTCCGTCTTTGCTAACTGTAAAAAACAAAATGCTTTCTGTTCTTTAGTCACCATGTTTGCTACAAGCGCTTTCCAGCGGATTGCGGCGGAAACATTCCGCACACAGTGCACTGATGCCAACAAACAAAACTGTTTGAGTTTCTCTTTCATTTCATATATTATTTGTAGCTGTAAGTTGGATGAAATAAAAATAACATGTTAAAGCTCCGCTATTCATTTTGAAACGTCCTGTATATGATAAAAAATTGTAAAAACTGTAAAATGATCAATCAATACCTGTTGATAAATTAGAGTATTTTGCCTATTCCCCGTAACATTAACATTGGAAAGAGTATACAGATTGGCTGCTTTGAGGAACACTGAAAGTAGGCATTTTTACTATAAACTATTTTTAGTTTGACCATGAACCAAGTTTTATCACAGATAAAGAAGTTTGCCTATTCTCCATAAGATTAACATGGGAAAGAGTATGCAGGTTTGCTGTTGTGAGGTACACATAAACTATGATTTTTTAGCATAAAAGTATGGATCCCAACCACAGGAAGCTAAATATAAAGTTTCATCCAAAACTATTCGTTAATAAGGGAAATATTAATTTTCCCTTATCTTCAATAAGATTAGCATTGGAGCCCCTAAATACAATGTACTGTGTTTCGATTTTTTAGTATCTCAGTACAAAAATTACATAGGGAAAACACCAAAAACCCATTTTCGGGGTACAAAACCCCGCCAAACCACCCGTTTCGAGTTACCAAGGGGGCTTCATGGACTATTTAAAAATGAAAACTATTTCAATTTTTATATTTGCTACCATAGGCAGGTACAGTAAGGGAGAGATATAAATTATATAATTTTTTTTCAATCTCTATCACATTTTATAAGCACCGCTCAGGGTCTGCCAGTGGCAGGACAATGTCACATCATTTGTTGCCTGTATGACCTTACGCCAGTCTTCCCCTTCATCGGCCACTTCCCTTCTTCTCGCACACACACATACCCCATTCTCCCAACGTCCACTCAAGTAAAAATCTGAGTGCTGTGGAAGTCTGCACATAATTTTATTTCCAGCTACAGACAAATCTGAGTTTTAGACGTCCGAATTATCAACGCTCTACTATATTAGTATTATTATGATTTTATGGCCAACGTTGGACCACTTCAGTCATTTTTCCTTTTTTAATCTGAATTTCTGAGAAAACTATATACACTAGAAAGAAAAGTTATAAGGGGAGGTTTAACATTCATTTCATTGGCTACAATTTCCTCTCTGGCAAAGCTTACCTGACCAAGAAAAAGTAGTAGCCGACTAACTTTTTCATGTCATTTCAGTTATTTACTTCATTAAATCATGATTTAAAGTAGCTTTAGCAATAATATAAAAAACCTGTTTTGATTACTCTTGATGCATTCTACATCATTAATCAATGCAGTATAAACCTGCAATGTTTAAATTCAGTTGAGTTGTCGCAAATAATAGAAATTGCTTTCTCTAACCTGTCCAATGAAAATGTGTGATGAGAGAATTTGCCTCAGCCTAATTGGCTGATTGTGGCTTCAAATGTCTCAATGTCAATTCCATTGGAATGTCTACTCTATTCATTTTTACTATTCTGTGGTGCCACCTACGAATCTCTCCAGAATCAATAAAAAGGAAGTATGAATATAAAATACTCATATTCATATTTTTTTCCTGTTATCAAACATGTAGAACACATCCCAAATTATTTTTCACTTTTGTTTCATATAAACAATTAATTAAATTGCAAAACAATTAAAACTTTGGCAATGCATATTTGAGGGTAATTTCACTATTTTTTTCATTTCCGACAAAATTTTCCTCTGAAATTCCTACTACGTTGACATTTCTTTGGTTTTTCCAACAAATTTTCCACTTTCAAAGAAACAAAGTATAGTGAATTTATCAATCAACTTGAATTATTAAAAAAAATAAATAAATAGATGAAACCTCATATGACAATGTGCCTTAACATGACATGAAAGAGTACCTTTTTGGTAATTATTTGGTATATTTAAAATACAAGATTATTTTAATTTTGTTTGTTGAGTATTTTATGTTAATTCATTAATGTGATGGTTGTTTTTTTAATACATAGTTGTTATAGATACCTAATAGATTTTTTGTATAATTTCTTAATAATATTAATTGTGTGATATAATATTAATATTCTGTTTAAATATAATTTTGGGTGATGAATGTATGTTATTATTCTCCTTTGTCTCAAGTCCATCACATTTTGATATCAAATGCCTTTTTTATTCCTGATAAAAACAAATTTACAAAGTAATAGAACATGTTTAACTTTAGGAAAAATAATTCCTAAAAGGACTCTCCATTCGTGTTTGAGAGAGAGAGCCATTATACAGAAAAAGATCATTTAGAAAATGATGTTTATTCCACAGAATAAAAAGCTAAAATTAAATACAGCACATATGGAAGATTATAATAAGGTAAAAGTAATAAAACCATTAGCATAAAAAATTTACTTAAACTAGTAGATGGTAATAGATAGTTAACAACAAAGAGACAAATAATACTTCGTTTTGCACCACAACAAACAATCGTACCGTAATAAAAATAGTATATGAATGAGACCTTTAAGTTCATCCGTAAGTGGTCTGTTGAGGGACTTAAGTACATCATTGGCGTAAATAATAATAATAATAATGTTAAAATAATGAAAAATTATTACAATAGTTAAATAACCCCGTCGCAGCAGACCTGCGCACTCAGCGAATTTCCATATCAATAATAAAATTTGACAAGTTTTATAAAAATCTGTCAATTAACATGAGAATTATTTGCCTATCCTTCATAAGATTAACATGGGAAAGAGTGTGCGGGTTTGCTGCTGTGAGGAACACTGAAAGTAGGCATTACTACCATAAACAATTTTTATTTTTAACATTTATACCAACTTTCATCAACATCTGTCCATAAATAAAGGACTTTGCCTATTCCCTATATGATTAACATGGGAAAAGGGTATGCAGGTTTGCTGCCATGATAAACACATAAACTATGATTTTTAAGCATAAATGAATAGATCTCAACCACATGAAGCTAAATATCAAGTTTTATCCAAAAATATTGATTAATATGGGAAATATTAATTTTCCCTATCCTCCATAAGATAAACATTGGAGCCCCATAATACAACGTACTGTGTTTAGATTTTTTAATATCTCGGTAACCGTTGTAGATAGAAAAAAGCTTTAAGGATCTTATTTGTGTAGTTTTTTAAGCTGATTCCAATGGTGGAATATAAAATTAGAAACTTTTAAAAATTACATGTGAAAAACGCAAAAAACCACATTTTGGGGTACAAAACCCCCCCAAACTACCCGTTCCCATTGACCAATATGTCTGGTTTACGAACTCGTCCGAGCATTTGTAGGAATACACGTCTCTACCAAATTTGGTCTCGATCGGACCATTTTTACGAGAGTTATCGTGTTCACAGACACACACATATATATATAAAAATTTTAACGACTATTGTTTTTGGTCTCTAGGCACATAAAGAAGAAAAAATAACATGGTCCCGGGCTTAAGTCTTACCATGAGACCTACGGTAATAGCTTCTTCCCTATGGGAAATTCGCTAAAATAATTAAAATTGATGGTGAATTCAAATGGAGTCCATCCATCCAAATGGACCATCCTACACCTCTACAATGTACATGACTCTTCCGATTCTCCTCTTTACAACTCCTTTCTTCCATCTCTGGGATCGGTCAATATAAATATGGATAAAAACCTCTTCTCCTGTTTGGAATACTCTACAAAGGTTTTTTTTTATCGGGTGTGTCTCTATATTGCCTGGTCTTCGATGGTGGATAGATAAGATCTAATCTCGTCTTTATATTTCTTCCTAACATCATTTCTGCTGGGGTTTTACCTGTGGTTGAATGGTATACACAACGGTTAGCAATTAGGAAACGACTGAGTTTCACATTGAGGCTACCTTTTTCATCCATCATCTTCAGTAACGATCTTTTCAGGGTTTGGACATATCGTTCAGCTCGCCCATTTGATGTTGGATGGTATGGGGCAATGGTTCTATGGTTTATACCACTTTCCTTTAGAAACACCTCAAACTCAATGGAGGTAAAGGCATTTCCATTGTCCGAAACTAATGTTGCCGGTAAACCGAAACGTGAATAAGTGTCTCTCAGTTTCTCTATCGTAGCTTGTGATGTTAAATTCCTAACTGGAAACACTTCGAGCCATTTGGTATAGGCATCCACAATCAATAGGAATTGTTGTTCTTTGAACTGACCTGCGTGGTCTACATGTACACGTTGAAACGGCTCTGTCGGTTCTTCCCAGGGGTGATTGTTCGCCTTTGGAGGATCACATTGAAATTGTGAACAAGGCCGACAGTACTTCACAAGTTCAATGTCTGAGTCTATCTGAGGCCACCATATATAAGCTCTTACCAATGCCTTCATTTTTGTCATTCCAACGTGAGCAGAATGTAACTCTTCAAGTACTCATATCCTGAGTGTCTTAGGAATCATCACTCGTGTACCTCTAAATATACATCTCTGCTCCACTGATAACTAACTCTTTATGTTTATGTTTATTGAAATGTAGACTTTGAATCAAGTTTTCATTCATAAGATTCTCCAACACTAGTTTAAGTTCCACGTCCGCTTCTGTCTCCTTTTCTATTTCAATAAAACTAAGGAAGTTGAGCTATTTGATCGAAATGATGAAGAGTTATCTCATCTTGAAAGTCATCTCTTATTGTCTTCGCCAAGGGTAATCTTGTCAACGCATCAGCATTCCCATGTTGACTTGTAGGTTTGTATTGTATATCATACTCAAAACACTGCATACACATTGCATATCGGAGTAAACGGTGAGCACTTAGTGCTGGTAATTGTCTGTCTGGACTAAAAATCATGACTATCGGCTTGTGGTCTGTGATTAACGTAAACCTTCTTCCATAGGTATATCTGAAAACCTTATGCAGGGCCCAGTATATCGCGGTCGCCTCTTTATCGATTTGGCTATAGTTTCTCTCTCCAGCACTTAAACATATCGATGCAAAAATATAGGTCGTTCAGTGCCATCGGGAAGTGTGTGACTTATCACTGCTCTGAGACCTACTGGGCTGGCATCCATTGCTAGAACTAAAGGTAACTCTGGGTCATAGGAAATCAAGGTTAGCTCACTAGTGATGTCACTTTTTATATTAATAATGCATGCTTCTACATTATCCGACAATACAAACTTTGTTCCTTTCTCTGACAGTTTATATAGAGGTCTTAGCTTCATTGCCAAGTTTTTAACAAACTTACCATAATAGTTAACAAGTCCCAACTAGCTTCTAAGTTCTGACACATTTATCGGGCGAGAAGTGTGTCGAACCGCTGAAACTTTGCCTGGATGTTTTGAGATTCCATCGTTTGATATAACATGTCCATGTTTTACAAATATTCTCTCAAATAACACTTAGCTCAATTCACTCGAAGGTTACACTCTAGCAATCGATCTAGAACCTTTCTCAGCCTCACATGATGTTCATCCATGTTTTCCCTTCAATTATTATGTCATCATAAAATACATGAACCCCTTCTAGCCCAGCTAATATCATGGAAGTTTTCTCTTGCCATATTGCAGGAGCCATAGTCACGCCAAAAATGAGTTTATTTACTGGTTTAACCCCTTTGGTGGTTGAAATTTCCTGAATCAGAACACTCTCATCATCCATCTTGACATTTAAATATGCTTGTTTAATGTCCAGGACAGTAAAAATCTGTCCCTTTCTATGGATGCAATTCTATGGATGAAAATATCAGTTATTGGAATAGGAAATGAACAGTTCTCAACCACCTTACTCACAGTAACCTTATAGTCAGCACAAAGGCGTACTGTACCATCAGGCTTCACTATAGGCACAACACCGGTGTTCCCCACTCAGAATATGAAACTTTGATTATGATTCCCTTTTATTCAAGCCTGTCTATTTCGTTTTCAACTTTCCTTTTAAGGCATAAAGTAAAGTTCTAGGAGGTTTAGTAAGTAACACTGGCTTTGCCCCTGGTTTTAAGAGTATATGTCCCTCATATCCTGAAATTTGTCCCACATCATTTTCAAACAGACCTTGAAAATCCTGTTTGGTTTGATTTAACAGTTTATCTTTCATCTTTTTATCGGCGTGTTCTATCTTATTAACCATTACGTTCATATTTAACACCAGCATCCATTCTCGCCCAAATATTGACTGAAGCTTCCTGGAAGGATGTACAGATTACCCCTTGCTTTAGAGCCATCAACTTCTATGCTAACCGTGACATAGCCCAATGGTTTTATAGGTTCACCTGTATAGGTTGAGAGCACAAGATCAGTTTTCTCCCAATGCCTTTGAGGAAGAATCCTCCTAAATTCTTCGACTGACATTGTTGAAACCGTGGAACAAGTGTCATATTCAAAGGTGACTGATTTACCCTCTATTTTACAACTGATAAGCATACGTCTTCGTTTTGGACTTACTTCTGGTAAATTAACACTGGTCAGGTGTCTTATCAATATTCCAGGATCGTCAGTTGTGACGTCGTTATCTTATTCTAAATCACCAACCGCTGTCAAGTGCTTTGACTGTTTCCATTGTTTCTCCCTTGAAATCGATACATTCTGGTAATGTGACCAGTCTTCTGACATTTAAAACACCTAGCAGTTTTAAATGGGCATTCCTCCTTTTCATGACGTAATGAGCCACATCCCAAACATTTTTGTACAATTTCTTTGTTACTCGCATGTTTATTCCGCTTCGTTGCACGATTCCCGCTCGTGTTGTTACCTGCACGTTCATTTCGCTTCGAAGTATGGTTGACTTTTGGGTTAGGCCATGAATTCTTAACAATACTAACATTTTCAATGCCATGAATTATATCTGCTTCCTTTGAGGTTTCTTCCATTACTCGTGCTAAATCAATACGTTCAGAAAGAGCCATAGTTTTGAAAGTCTTTAAAATTTCCTTTATAATGTTTCTACTGCGCAAACCAGACATAAATTGTTGTCGAACGTGTTACTTTTGGGTCGACGCTGCACATCGAGTTACATATTGATTGATTGTTTCGCTGTCTTTTTGCTTTCTTGATGTGAAATTGTACTGTTCAGTTATGATACTTGGGCGTGGATACAGGTACGTAAAACTTACTCTACATTGGGTTAGAAGTCGAGGCCAGGTCAACGAGAGGGAGAAATTTTGGGAGCGTTTCACAAACCCGAGTTTTCACTACGCCGAGTAAGGCTAAAAATCTAATAAATATAGAAATTTCACTACGCCGAGGTTTCACAAAAACGAGTACGTTATAAAATTCAACTGTTTCACTACGCCGAGTTTCACAAAACCGAGTACGTTATAAAATTCAACTGTTTCACTAAACCGAGTTTCACAAAACCGAGTAAGGGGCTGGGTACCGTCCACTCCGGAAGTGACTGTAGAAGCCTGTGTAGCGTGCAGTATTACGTGCTTTGCAGGCACTCGCTGTCCAGTCGAGTAGTGAACATCACGCGTGACACATAATTTATATTGAAGATTTAATAATAAATGTCTATAGTTTATATTTTAGTTAATAAAGATAAGATAATAATAGTTAATACATTTAGCTAATAAAATGTTGCGAATTAAAATAATTTTTAAAGCTTTATGATTCTTTAAAACCATAAGATCCCAAAAATGTATTAAATACAAATCCTATATTGTTTCTATTGTTTCTAGTGTTTTACTATTTTCTATAATTTTCTTTTTAACATTCATCCATGGACAATTTTATTTTTGTATAATATATTAAAACAGTATAAAGTAGCTTAAGTTATTAGATCAATAATGTAATTTACACAGATTTCAGGCAATGAATGTCTTCAAAGCGCATGATACTGCGCGTTGTTGGCCTGCCGGCTGACGTGCTCTTGGTGCGAACTCACTTCCAGAGTGGACGGTACCCAGCCCCTTACTCGGTTTTGTGAAACTCGGTTTAGTGAAACAGTTGAATTTTATAACGTACTCGGTTTTGTGAAACCTCTGCGTAGTGAAATTTCGATATTTATTAGATTTTTAGCCTTACTCGGCGTAGTGAAAACTCGGTTTTGTGAAACCCACCCGAAATTTTCTCACCCC
The DNA here is from genome assembly GCA_023375725.1 of Nephotettix cincticeps. NCBI lineage: Eukaryota > Metazoa > Arthropoda > Insecta > Hemiptera > Cicadellidae > Nephotettix > Nephotettix cincticeps. Next base: position 74,141,385 of record CM041791.1, read on the forward strand.
TTATATGGAACATGGTGGTGGACCGTCTCATTATAAGGCTCAATGACAGTTATTTCTTCGCTCAGGGTTACGGTGATAATATTGCTATTCTCTTGGAAGAAAAATTCAACAACACGGTGACTGAAAGAATGGAACTTGCTCACTACAACCTTGAGATCGGGAATGGTTCATGGAAGGGTCCAAGAGTTGTCGATGCAAGGAGCAAGCATCTTTGGCAAGCTTTACTACGAGTTAGCATACCATGAAAATTTTGTTTCAGATTTATATGAATATCATTTACAGATACTTTATTTTCCCTATCCTTAAGTTCTTTGCTAAGAATTGGCAGCCACAATGGCCGGATCTCAACTGAAGATTGACTAATTGGTTGGTCTGCTAGTTTCATATAGGAGGCTTCAATTAGTTTTCTTTTGAAAAAATGAGGTTCCCGGTGTATTATCTTAGCATCTTCGAAATTCATTTGGTGATTTTCAGACCAGCAATGGTGGACAATTTTTGATTTTCCAACTAAGCCCTTTGTCGTATTTTCTCTGTGTTCCTTTATTCTAATGTTTAATGGTCTTTTTGTCTCGCCATAGTACGGCCTTGATCAATTATTGCAATTTATTCTCTTGCATTCTCTATTCTCTATTCTTATTGCAAAACATCTAGGGGGTGCAGCAAGAACTTAATAAAACAAATTACTCAATAACTTCTTCACTATTTTTACTTGTTTTGAAAAGGAAAATGTGCTCTTCATGTGTTTGTGGCTCATGGTTACTGTCAACACTAAATTTAAAACTAAATCTAACCTCATATCTGAACATAAAAATGTTAACAATGACCTTCACAGCTGATTTTATCATTGCTCAAAAGCAGGTATGTGACATTATTTACAAAAGCATTGTGTTTCATAAGTCAGTTTACCTCAATTAGTTTATTATTTTTTATTAGTTGACTGACTTATGAAACACCCTGTGTATATATTTTTATCTGGCAAGTTTTCTATAAACATATATATATATATTAGTATTGTATTAAAACTACTTTAAAAATTGTATAGTTGTGTAATGAATGAATGAGTGTTAGTTTTGCAAATTTTTGTTTTAATTATAAAAAACGTTATCAAGCAAATAGAAATAGTGACTGTGTACAACATGAACACAAAATAAAACATAAATAAATTCAAGGAAAAGTTTACAATAAAAATTTTTAAAAATCATATGGTTTTAGGCAGTTGAGTTGAATAATTTATTTATATAAGTAATAAACTATCTGCAATGAGATTTAATCCTGTAGGAAATTTTGATTTTAAAACCAACTGGTGTGCCAATTCTGAATTTCTTAAAATAAGTTGGTTTCTTTTAAGGTTTTGATGTGGTGGAATTTTGTGGAGGGCTTTAAGTTCATAAGTACATAAGTTTAAGTACATAAGCTTTAAGTATTGTATTATGAATAAACACCATAGTACTCTTTCATAATGACTTTCTATTTTACATCGCATGTTTTGTGTAATATTCACATCTTTAAGCGCGTTTTAACCTTAAAATTTAAATACTGTACGTTGAATTTTATTTATCATAAACAAAACATTTTTTAAGATGGGATTAAAACGCCAAACATGCTGTGATGAAATAAAATATAATTATAAAAAAGTACTAAGGTTTTTATTAATAATACAATATTTTTTTAAATTCAGTAAACATTTTCATGAAAAGCTTTTTTTCCCATGTAGGACCCTTTTCAAAGGCTTTTTTTTAAGGCCTGAACCACTGTTGCTGTCATGCTTTTGAAAAGCTTGTCATGAAAGGCTTTTGAAAACCTTTTCATCAAAGGCTTGTGAAAACCTTGTCATGAAAGGCTTTAGATAACCTTTTTTTGTGTAAAGTTTGATCCTTTTCGAAGGCTTTTGCAATGCTTGCACCATTGTCGCTGACAAGCTTTTGAAAAGGCTTAAAGCTTTTCAACGATAAGGGTCTGAAAACCTTTTCAAAAGCTTATTGTGCTATTTGGGTCTGTAAATACAGTTTTTTGATTCCTGAGTGCCATTTTTTGGTTTGGTTTTGGCGAGACATTGCCTAAGTGTGTTCTGAGTTGTAAATGCAGTTCTTATTTTGAATTTCCTAGCTACTCTCCTGATTTTTTCCGACAGTCGCGGTGTTACAAAATAATATCGTTATAAGTTAATTCAATAGAATGAAATGAAAAGAATACTTAACTGTGGAAGAAACCTTTATAATGCCACTATATTGCATAACCTTATTTACAGTGCAAAAATTAATAAAACAACAGAAAACCATATGTAAAACAAAAACGTCTGAAGTTTCATAAAGAAGTCAAAGAGTATTAAATATAATAAACATATAGTCTAATAGTTATTATATGCAACACTCCCCCTACTCAAGGCTTCTTTATATACTTCATAGGAATGTTAAGCCAATCCAACTTGGTGGACCAAAACAATCCTTGGTCCTAGAAGAGGTTTTGTAAACAAATCAGCTAGTTGTTCACTTGTATCAATTTTCTTCACTTCAAGATTTCCTGCTGTTACTTGTTCTCGAGTGAAAAAGTGTTTTATTTCAATGTGTTTGGTTCTTCTGTGATGCTCTGGATTCTGTGCTAGACATATAGCAGCTTCATTGTCTACGAAGATCACAGGTGTACTTTTAAGTTCATGTTAATGTTAATGTATATGTTATGTTAATGTATATGTTATGTATATGTTCATGTGTATGTTAATGTTAAGTTAATGAACTTAGTAATCGCTTTAACCAAATTGCATCCCTGGCAGCCTCACTTGCAGCTACAATCTCTGCTCCCGTAGTTGAAAGTTGAATAGAAGGCTGTCGTTGGCTGATCCATGATATCGCTCCACCTGCATACAGAGTCAGTAGTCCTGTAGTCGATCTCCTGGTTTCATGATCACCACCAAAGTCTGAATCACTGTAGCAATTAAGAACGCCACTTCCAAAGTTCTTGTACACAATTCCACAATCTTTAGTACCCTAAAGATATCTGAGTATTCTCTTCACCCAACACCAATCATTTATTGTAGGATTTTCTAGGCTTCTGGAGACTACACTCACTGCGTACGCTATGTCTGGTCTGGTACTAACCATGAGGTACATAAGGGCTCCAACAGCTTCTCGATAAGGGAAAGACTTCTCATCTGTTCTTTTGTCTTCCTGTTCAGGTTTTACTATAGGCGTTGGGGCTGATCTGCAGTTTTACATGTTGAATCTTTCCAAAATTCTTGAAACATATCCTCCTTGACTTAATTTGATATTTTCACCATGTTTGGAAATCTCCAATCCTAAAAAATAATCTGCTGGTTTAGACTTGATTTTAAATTCTTTTTTCAATTCTACTAGGAATGAATTTAAGTCTTCATCGTGAGTTGAAGCAATGAGTCCATCATCAACATATAGAACAACGATTAACTTATGTCCATTGTTATTACGGATAAAAAGACATGGATCATCATCACTCTTTTTCAGTCCTAGTTTTGTTAAGACCATTCCAACTCTCTCGTTCCAGCATCTTGGTGCTTGTTTCAAACCATACAAACTTCTATTAAGCTTGCAGACGCGATTACTGTTATCACTGAATCCTTCCGGTTGATTCATATAAATTTCTTCATTTATTTTTCCGTACAAAAAGGCATTAGACACATCAAATTGTGTAAGTTTCATGCCTTCATTAGCAGCCACTGCAATGACACTTCTGATTGTTGGCATTTTCGCTACTGGACTAAATGTTTGATTATAATCAATCCCTTTCATCTGTGCAAATCCCTTGACTACTAGACGGGCTTTGTACCTCTCTATGGATCCATCGGCATTTGTTTTTACTTTGTATACCCATTTGCAAGGTATGACTTTGTGACCTTTGGGTAGTTTAGTAAGTGTCCACACTTCATTCATGTGAAGTGAGTTAATCTCATATTCCATTGCTCTTTGCCATTGGAGATGATCTTCACAGTTTGATGACTCCATATATGTATTTGGTTCATAATGCACATCCCCATAACGGCACTCATCACAAAATCTTCAAAACGAATGGGCTGCCGTACCACAGATCTATTTCGGAGTTGACGAGTTTGCATAACGTTTTCTTCCTGTTGTTATGTTTCCTCGTCTGTCAATTTATCATCTTTCGATTCATCTTCAGGAAAATGAATGGGGGCATTTTCTACTACAGAGGTTGAACAGTTCTCATCCTTTGCTTCATCGGGGACTTTTTCCTCATGTTGTTGTTTTTTTTTGTTGTTTTTCTGTAGACCTACTAAGTTACCTTGGGATTCTTTAGATCTATTGACTGCCATTAATGCTGTATCTTCTTTCTCTTTTTCCTTTGAGGTCAGCTTTCTCGCTTCTGTACAGAGCCAATTTGTAAGATTGTCAATGTTTCTCGCTTTATCCTTGTGAATCATTAACCAAGTGTCTGAAAGTTTGAATATTCTACTGGTAGGATTTCAAAAATCTTGCAAATCAACAATATTTGAGGTAAACTAACTTCTTTCTTGTCTTGAATTTTCTTAATTTCTTCTAGAAGCTTTACCCATAATGACTTGATTGCAGATAGGTTCCCAGCCATATCTTTGTGTTGATCCCATTTGTAGGTGAAGAACAGAGAGCATATATCATAGGCTTTATTTTCATCAATTTCTGCGAATAGATTATGCAGCTCCTTCCAAATCTCATCTGGTTTTTCTAGGTTTCTTACCTGAGTTCTTACTTCCTTACTTAATGAAGATGCTAACATAAACATTACCTCTGACTGTGTTTTGTTATACTTATCCATCTTCATTTTGTATTCTTTCATCTCTGCAGCATGTGTTTCATCTTTAGATTTCTCTGGCAATTCCATTTTACCAGAAATGGCTTCATATGCATCTGGGATTCCTTTAAGCCTAATTTGCATTATATATTTCCAATCATCCCAGTTGTCTTTTCCATGCAGCAATTCCATTTTCTGCATAACGAACTCCATAGTAAAGATTTTATCTCAAACAATAAATGATTCTATTTATTGACTTGTTTATTTTTAGGGTTTCCGGAATTGGGACATTAGTAAACAAACTTTCGACATCAAAACTAACCTACTTATCTGTATCGGCGAGTGTAATATCTTTTAACTTCTCGACAAAATGTTTAGAGTTTTTTATGAACGAATCAGTATTTCCTACTAAAGGTTTTAATATGTCTAAGAGGACGTTAGAGAGTTCCCTACAAGCTGAATCCCGGGAACTAATTATAGGCTTAAGAGGAATGTCAATTTTATGGATTTTGGGTAAACCATACGACATGTGTGGGATTTTCGAGTGATGTGGCGTTAGCCGAGTTCTTTGCTTATCACTGAAATATTGTTTATGCTTTCTTAGTGTGCTTGCTACTTTACGTTCAAAACTATCTGTAGGATCTTTGTTTAGTTCTGTGTATTTGCCAGCCTGCAAAGTTTCTAAGAGTTTTTTATTTATAAGCTCCTGTATCAAGAACCACAGTAGCACTACCTTTGTCCGCGGGTAATATTTTGATAGTATCATCTTTCCCAAGGACTGATACTGCCTTATTTTCCTCTTTAGAAAGATTGAGCTTCGGGACAGGAATTTTGTTCAGTAAAAGACTAACCTCACAATGAAATCGATCCCCCTGTGCCTAAGGAAGCTGAGACACAGCGGACTCAATCCCAGTGACGAAGTCCAGCGCCTTCACTGATTTAGGCATAACTGAAAAATTTAACCCTTTATTTAAAACAGCCAATTCACTCGGAGATAAATTACGTGACGAAAGATTGACTACATGATTATTTAAATTTCTTGGGGCTTCCATGATTTTGTTAGGTTTCAACCTATCAAATTTAGATTTTTGTTTGTGTTTTATATTTTGAACTTCTTTGTCAAACCTATTTTTGATACCCAGAAAAATATTCTCAAATTCACAAGCTATTAAGCTAGCCAATTTTGTTTTCTTAGTTTCAATACTATTTTTGAGGATTCTTTTCTCTGTACGATGGAAGTTAATTCTTTCCGCTAACAGTGATTTTGAAGCAGTAAACATTATTTTACTGGCTTGGAATTACTGAAAGGAGATTTAAGTTTCAAACCGGCAGGTATTATGTTTTCGTTTTTACATTTAAAGAGAAAAGTTAAATGGTTGGTGTGCCTAGCTAATGTGCCTAGCTCGTGGATAACGTATTTTTATTTTCGTCCATACCGCTTGGAAAACGAGTTGTTTCCAATACATGCATGCGATTAGATAAAAAATATTACTTTTCCATCTTTGGTCGTGAAAAATCTGCTGATGCTTAGGTCAATAGCAATAGCAAGAAAGAGGCGAAAGTCAGTTTATTGCCAAACTCATTTTTTTGGCGTACATTTTCCCATGTTATCTTTTGTAGAATATGCAAACTCATTTATTTATGGACAGATATTGATAAAACTTAGTATATGGTAAAAATAAAAATATTTTATTGTAAAAATGCCTACTTTCAGCGTTCCACACAGCTACAAACCTGCATACTCTTTCCTATGTTAATCTTATGGATAATAGGCAAACTCTTAATTATTACGGACATTGATCAAACCTGTTATACATCATTATTGCTTTGGAAATTTGCTGAGTATGCAGGTCTGCTGAGACGGGGGTATTTTATAGTATTGAGCTCAATGTAATGTGCGAAAAGACGAAAAATAAAGTTCGTCACTCGGATCAAAAGGAGTTTTTCATGCTCACTCACTTTCCTTGCTCAAGTTCTTGTTTCCATTGAATACTCCTAAAAATACACTTCATTTTGTTGTTGTTTAGATACTTAAGAGTGAAGGAAAAAACCACACTGCTACCGTTAATTTTTTACTACACATTCAAGTGACAAATTAAATCCATAGAACTTTTATTCTTATAAATACATAGTGTTCCCATACTCACATGTAGACATCGTGATAACTATCCACCGCCATCGTGATGGGAAAGTAATAATTTTTTTGAATTGTTACAAACCAGTGGCCATGGGTTTTCTGTTGACTAGCTTAAATACCAAATTTCTAGGGTTTACTAGGGTTAGCAATAGTTTTCTATAGCTAATTTGGTTCTGTTCTTATAATTTTGAAATGTACACATTTTAACCATGTTTGTTCCTAGTGACAAAAATGAAAACAATTAGAAAAAATAAAACCAATCCGATATTTGCTAAAATAGAGATTGTAATGAAAGAGTGGTTGAAACCCCATCCTCTGATGGAGACGCTGCGATAGCTCTCCACCGCCATCATGATCGGGAAGTACTTTATTTGTGTTCTTATGAGCCAGTGTGCACCTTCTAACGGCCAGAACATCCCTGGACATAACAAATAAATTGATTACTACCAATTATAAACCGTTTCAATACTTAGTTATATTAGATATTTATTATTTTTTACATGGCGTCTGTTAAGTCCGTCACCAAATTTCGTAATGTGGTTTATTGGGTCAAAATAAGCCAACAATTTTCTATGTGTATTGAAAATTTCACACTTACCGTACACACTTACACTTTTCTAAGCTTGGCATTTTGTCTTTAAATAATAAACACCCAACTTAGAAAAATAAACATTATTAAATTTTGAATCTAAAAATGGCGGCCATTTTATTTTTTAAAATTAAAATAACTTAAAAGTGGTTGAATCATTAAAAATCAAAAACAAAAAGCTAAGTAAAATTTAATTTCCTATCAAATGCCACAAAAGTATTAAAATTGGTCAGTTAACGAATAGAGATTCAGTACTTTTGCCAGTTTAGTATAACTGTTGATGCCACCCCGCATACTTGGGTTGGCCGAGGGTCACCAATGTTGCAGCTAATTACCCTGAACTTGTACATGCCTAAAACTGGTAAAAGTAATAAAATCTCTGTGTCATTGGATAGGATATTTGACGTAATTTTTTGTTCTTAATATTTTTTAAATAATCAACCATTATGTTATTTAAGTTTAAATGACCGCTGTTTTAGAATGAAATATTTAATCCTTTTGCTATTTTTTCAACGTTGGGTCTTTACGATTTTGATTCATGCCAAGTTTCAAAACAATCGATTGAAAAGTTACTTAGATATAAAATATTTTGTAAAAAATACAAAATGGCGGATATCTGTGTAAGTATGTATTTTAGGACATACCCCCAATGAAACCTTTTTTGCTTATATTGACCTAATAAATCACATAATGAATTTTGGTGACAGACTGCCCAGATACCCTGTATAAAACTAGTAAGAATGTAAAATCCAACTCCTAAAGTTATTTGGCATTTGTTCTTTGTGTTTTCTCATCACAAGAAAGCATCATACATTACCAGATGTAAAGAAGAGGCAAGTGACAGTTCCAACTGCAGTATAGGTAACATCCCTCTCCTCATCAAATATAGTACCGAGCAAAAATCCTGCAATTATATTAAACTGTATTTCTTATACATACATTTTTTAAATAGATAAATACCCCCGTCGCAGCAGACCTGCGTACTCAGTGAATTTCCAAATCAATAATATAATAATATATGACAAGTTTTATAAAAATCTGTCCGTAAACATGAGAATTATTTGCCTATTCTCCATAAGATAAACATGGGAAAGAGTGTGCAGGATAGCTGCTGTGAGGAACACTGAAAGTAGTCATTTCTACCATAAATAATTTTATCTTAACATTTATACCAACTTTCATTAACATCTGTCCATAAATAAAGGAGTTTGCCTATTCCCTATATGATTAATATGGGAAAAGAGTATGCAGGTTTGCTTCCATGATAAACACATTAACTATGATTTTTAAGCATAAATGGATAGATCTCAACCACATGAAGCTAAATATCAAGTTTTATCCAAAAATATTCATTAATATGGGAAATATTTATGTTTCCCTATAACTTAACTGTAACTTTCCCTGTAACTTTAAGGAACTTAACTGTGTATTTTTTTAAGGTGATTCTAATGATGAAATATAAAATTAGAAATTTTTAAAATTTACCTGTGAAAAACGCAAAAAACCCCATTTTGGGGTACAAAACCCACCCAAACTACCCGTTCCCATTGACCGATATGTCTGGTTTACGAACTCGTCCGAGCACTTGTTGGAATACACGTCTCTACCAAATTTGGTCTTGATTGGACCAGTTTTACGAGAGTTATCGTGTTCACAGACACATATATGTATATATATATATATATATACATACATATATTTTGAATTATATACATGATTTTGAATTAACTTGAAAATAGCCTTTAAAGGTTGAAACATGTTGTTAAAATAAAATAATGTTTGTCAAGGATACTCAGTTAATTATTTTAACTTTACTTTATATACATATATATATACATATATAAATAAATAAATAAATAAATAAATATATATATATATATAAAATTTTTTAACGACTATTGTTTTTGGACTCTGGGCACCTAAAGAAGAAAAAATAACATGGTCCCGGGCTTAAGTCTCACAATGAGACCTACGGTAATAGCTTCTTCCCTATGGGAAATTCGCTCTAAAGGATTTAGGTATACTCCAACCTAAATGGCTTAGTGTCGGTAGCTTTTATAATATTGATAAATATGACTCCTTTCATTCTAAACATAATGAAAGCTTGAAAATTCCCCTTTATCAACATACCTACATAATCAGCAAATTTACATTCATTTTCACATTATTTGAGATGATGGAAACTTAGCTTAATCATGGGTTAAGGCTGAGACAAAATTTTATCAATAGTAACCTATTTATAAATAAGGAATTTATGTCAATATGCTTATACTCAAGAAGATTGAGTGAGAAGATTTGCTCCTTAAATTAAAACGTTCATCATACGTTATTTACATCCCATGAGTTTAAACATTCTGATAGAATAGAAGGAGTATAGTTTGTGAAATAATTTAGTTATTTTTTTAAATAATTGGAAGGATTTTGAGATTATAAACACAATGAAAGCTTATTGAAAACACTATCCCTCAGTCTAATTCTCTTTTTTCTTTACTCAGACTATTACTGGGTTTTCCCCTCAATCAGGGTGAGTGTATTCTAATCCAGAGTCTAAAGTCCCTAGCATTGACATCTGATAGCAATACACACTACTACTATATCCCGTGTGTCATGTTCATGGACGCCTCATCACTTAATAACAGTTATTTAAAACTGATACACTGTAAAGATTACTGTGTGTGTTTCCTTGGATACTGAAACTCTACTTTGCCTGATGATTGGTGCCGCATCTACCAGAGAATAGTGAATCTAACAGTAGTAAGGGTCCTATTGGTGCTCAGGCCTAGAGGAATGTTTGTGGTTTATCAGCTCTCTATATGTGTTAAAAAAAGTCACCTTTAGCTAGGAAATGGGTACCTACTTAAATGTGGGATGCAAAGAATCTGGGTACTTACCAAAGAACATTCCTTGTATTTCAGACAATGTTATAAAGGTTAGAATAAAAAACCAGCTTCCATTAAGTGGCATTTGAAAGACTCCATAAGCGATTGTCAGCAGTAGTGTGTTCTGACCTATCACCAACAGAACCTGAGTGACAGCAATGGCGAATATGATCTCATGATTACGTACACCTGCAATACAAATTATACTTTTTGAACTGATGAATAATTAGCTATAGATTCAATAGGGTTACTTCATACAGTGTTTCTACATATTTATACATTTTTCTCAATTTTATAAAAATGAATCCATTTAATTATCTACCTATCAATAAATAGTATTCATGATATATAATCGATAAATTGTAACACTTCATGAATGCAAATCATATCACCTTACAGATTTGTATGTCATAGTTAAATACAATTACATAATTAGATACATAGACCTACACACTTAATTACATTAATCGCATTGTTTTTTTTATTAACTCATTATTTTTTAAATTCAAATAAAAAATTGAAATACTTTTTTCTTCTATTTAATCTGTTGTTCAGTCGCTGGAATGCCAGAACCACATTCATTGTTTCAGTATGATGTGTTAATGTGTTTTGTAACTCACCTGCTACTAAACATCTAGCTAAAAGACCAGACTTCTTTTCACTGATAAAGGCGGAAGAAGAGAAGGCTGTTGCAAAATAAAAGACAAATCTGAAAATAAAATAAAATCTGGAAAAATGTGAGTGAAAATTTATGTGTTCATGGATCCTTTACATATAACTACACCGTAATTATATCCAGTTGCCATTCTAATAAATTGTATCTAATGAATCGTATAAAGACGAAGGTAGGGTGGAAACCTGCTTTACTCCTGAAACTCCTTTAGTAGCAGTCCTACGTCTGCATTCTAATGCTTGTGTGACATTTGGCTTCTTCAAGTGTTTGCAATAGCTTTAAACATGTTTCATATAATAATAAATTTAAGTAGCACAGTAGAAACCTTCAAAGTCGACACAATGTGGACTAGGTAGTTGACGAGTTTGGAGGTAGTCAGGTCTTCGGGAACAAGTGTAAAAGAAAAGGATTTAGCCTCGTAATTTTTATGTGTTATAGATAAATATCTTTATATTAAGAAGTTAAAAAAATCATGCAAATCATGAAAAGACAATAATTTACGTAACTATTTATGTAAAACGTTGGAAGTTAATTGAAAAATAGAGCCGTCTAAGTCAGCAAATTCTTCAATGATTGAAGATTATTATAACAATAGTTATTATTGCCGTTAGCTCCTCAATTTATTAATTTTTAGTTTCGTAGCTTTAAATCAATAATCACCAGTTAATACTTTTGTGAAAATAATTGGCAAGGAAACCGCACTCAGAAGCAACGCTTACAGGTTTGTGTTTAGTCAATAAATTCTAAGGTATGACATAAAAATGAATTTTCCTTAAGGGGATTTCCCATTAGTTATTTTCACTGAATTTATTAATTATTGGCATCAAATTAAATAAAATTTAGAATAATATAGTCTTCCTGAGGTTTGAAAATTAAATTATTTGACAATTAATAGTTAATGAACTTGAAATGTCTATATATTTCTTGTATACAAGGAATATATAAGAAACATATATAAGATACCCTGGTAATACAAGATGGATGTTACCTAATGGTCATCTTCACTCATTACTAGATGGGGCATGTGAATATATAATGGTGGTGAGCCAACTGTTCCTAACTTTTTAATAACCCGAGAATAAAACTAAAGGTTACACTGGGAATCACAAGTCTAGGTTCTGTGAACTAATTAATTTGATTCAATTTAATTTTAACACGGGGAGTCCATATGAACTGTCTCATTTAAAGGTCTCTTTCTCACTGCTTCTGTCTTGTTAGTTTAGGCTGTTGTTGGAGCACATGGTATGGGTCAATCCTTATGGGTTATTTTGGAAAAGTATACTTACTTTATAAAATTTATTCTACTGCAATTATTTTACAAACTTATTTATATGATTATATATATGATATTGGATTAATTTTAGTTTGGATATTATTAATGGTGATATAGTAATTAAATTAATTTGACTTTGTAGGCTAGATTGATAAATATATTATTTGATATGGTGATGTTCTGAGGAGGTGATCTGACATGTTGATTATTATGATACACTGTTATATTTGATGTAACATTGATCAGAATATATTAAATAGGCAAAGGGGGTGGTAACATTTGACATAAATTATTTCTTTTTTATGTTACGGCTTGTCTGGTTATCAGTAATTGTCACAAAATTAATAAAATTGAAACAACTTATTACTAAATGATGTAGGAATGGAATGTAATGCTACCATACGTCATCCTTTATGCCTACTGATAACAGGGACACTAGGGTGTCACTGCAGACATGGATTTGTAAAAGACTTTTTTTAGTTTTCATATCAGGTCACTTGGCTTATTGAGTTTTAAGGGATGTTGTACAAGATGATGGTATGAAAGGGATGTAAGTACAGTATGGAAATGGTGAATTATTTGTATTGAATAAATAATGCCAAAAATTAATTTTAAATATTAAAAACATAACTTACGGAATTATAAAACCGGGCATGGCTGATTCTACAAATTTTGGAGCTTGGTCTCCAAAAATTGGATCCTTAAACTAAAATGCAAAATAATGAATTCAAGTGCATTCGTAATCTATTATGTATTGAATGAAGTATATTATCAATATTATAGACAAATAAGACAACAATTCTTAAAAAATGTTTACTGAAAACAAGATTTAATGTTTAAATCTCTAGGTATATAATATTTAATGTGTAAAAATATAGTTTTATTTACCATTGCTACAGAATATAATTTGCACTCTTTTCCTTAGGTATCATCTTCCAAAAAATAAAAGAGTAGTCTAGTAGTGATATTTGAAAAGATGATATATCAAACATCGTCCCAGCAGAATATTCTATAGAGAGCAATACCTTATTTTAACTCATATTAAGAAATACAGCTCTAAATAACCAAGTAATTTAAACATTTTAAGGCCTTTTGGTAGTATCCTTTGCTGATACAGCAATAAACATTAAATTTTTAAACATGAAAACCTAATTTTACTTAAATATATTAGTGATATCACCTGTAAAATATTCTCAGCAGCTCTGTAGTTGTACTGGCATTCTTTATAGACAAAATGTACAAATTCGTCAAAACTGTCTATAATATCTTTTCTCAGCTTGAAGCTTATCGTCATTTCTGGAAATAAGAGGACAAAGGATCAGGTATACAGACAGCAAATACATATACACACTTTAATGGTATTATGAACAGGTGGATTTTGAAAGTACCTGCCATATCAAGATACACTTTCATCATGCTTGCATTAACGTAACGGTCAGGAGTTCGCAGAGGTCCTGAATCCAGTCTTCTTATAAGAGACCAACTATACTTTTCTTCAAAATGAATGATTCCACGAGACTTGCCTTCAACAACAGATTGTTTAGCCGAATTTAAACTTGTATGTTCAGTCTGTAAAATAAAGAAAATTATTTATCACAAATTTAGTACTTAAAAGTTTAAAAAGCTTAAAAAGTAATTTAATTTCATGGTAGGCCTCCTAAAAAAATTGCAATTAGGTTTAATTAAAAATACCGTACATTGATTTGGATAATGTATAAAAAGAGAAGCAGGGTGTGGTCAAATGGATCATTGGGTGATGAGGATTGAGGGAAAAATATTTTATATTTGAGCTATTGATAATTGTAATTAACAGGTTAACTATAGGAATTTTATATTGTCATAGTGGGTAGTTAGATAAATGTTGGACTGTTTCTGATTAAAATATTATGAACATTGATAATATATTCAAAATACAGTATTACAAAATGTTCCAGCACTCCCTGCAGCTCTTCTGAGTTCATTTCCTGACACGTGTTTTTTATGCCAGTGACATTTTTTACTTGATGCTGGACGGTCTAAACCCTGGTTTTGTTACTTCCTAATTTTAACCTATCAGTTATAATGAAGTTTATTTCTAACAGATGAGCTGAAATCAAAATGATTAAATTTGCTACTAAATTATAAGCTGACCGACTCATATAGTATTCTTTTAGATTTTAAGGTACAACAAATCCTGAAAGGAAATCAGTGTCTTCTTACACATATCCTGTCTTATTACAATTTCCATGAATAAAACATATTCATATATAATCTAATATTTATAAATATAAATAAATAAAAAATATTAATTTTATCGAAATTCAAGAATTTGGAGTTAGTTTTTATAAGAAATACGAAACAAATATCTTTTTTTAATTCGTTTGGAAATAATTTATGTTAAGAGCTAAATAGATCAAATCTAATTATCTTATCAGAGCTAAATTATCTTTTATCTAAATAAATAATAAAGATACCTATGAATTACTTTCCAAATTAAGACTGTTGCAGCCCTCAGTTTTGTCTAGGAGCAGTTTAACTGGGTAGGATTGTCTGAAGTAAACATGCGATTGAAAAATTCATAACTGAGCTGTCCATTGTATGCATCATTAATATTACTGCTGCTTCTAAATATTTGTTAATGTTGGCTTTGTTTGTGGGACATGGGCTGTATTAGTCTGGATATTTTAATTAAAACAAGATCTCAACCACATTAGTCACGATGAACCATACTATCATTTATAAAATCGAATAAATGTAGGAATTGTTAATTAAAAAGTATCAAATAAGTTACTCAATTAAAACTCAATCAAGTTTATCTCAATGAGGAGTGCATTCAAGCTCTTTAACTTAGTTCTCATCATAATTTTGTCAAATAGGCCTCTCTACCCATAGCTAAATCCCCTTTTTCAATAAAACCTCAAAAGCCACAGAAAACCTCACTCACCAAAATATAGCCCGATTTCTGTTGAAACAAGGGTATAAATTTACAGCTGAGTTTGGAATTGGGTTTACATTTGCGCTGCTCCAAAGTTTGTGTTACAGAAGGGTGACTACAGGTGCCAGGCAACATTTCCTCTGAGACAACTGCTAGCTGAACTCCTATCAAACGATCAGAGAATACCGTACAGAACAGGTACATTAGCAAGGTCGGCAGTAGAAGCATAAACAGCATGATGCTGCAACAAAAATATAGAGTAAAGGTAAAATATAGTATCTACAACCATATTGTTCTTAGTTTATTATATTACCTTAGAGTAGTATGGTGTAAATACAGCGTTGTCACTAATTCGAAGTGTGTTTACAGGACTCGCATAGTAATCTACGACTAACAACTATTCCATTAACACTCCTCCGGTAATGAATACCTTATTTTATGGACTTGGAACATAATACTGTATAACATAACTACACTCAGAATTAATTGTATCGAATGGTTTTCATATTTTCAAATAGACTTTAATTAGATTAGATTATTGGAATGGCGACCATACCACAAGGTAGGTATTTTAAGCCAAGTATGAATGAGGTTTGATTGTAAGATGATTGTGGCGCGATCTCGTAGTCTTGTTACTGACTAAGGCTGACATGTTCCTTAGACAGGACTGTTAATTAATAGCCCAACAGCCGATGACAACTAAGGGACCTACAGCTTAACGTGGAATGCGAACCACGGCCTCTAAATTACGAATTGGTCTAATTATGAGGATGGTCTTTACGGATTAACGTAGTTTTCAAAATAGTGCGTACGTTAATCCACACAAGAGGACACCACACCCACCGACCATCGCTCACAACTATCCACAATTCGTGACCTCCAAGTAGCTGGATAACAGGATGACGCCACCATCCCAGTCCTTAATAAAATTTATAATTTAATTTTTTTATTTAAAAATAAAATTAAAAATATAATTTTATTTTATTTTTTAATAAAAAAAATTCCGGTTTTAACGTAATTTTTAGGTAGCGTATATTAAGCTTAACATGAAAATATAGAATGTACTAGGAAGAACATTTTGTTAATAATTGTTGAATAGGTTTTTCCTGAATTGATTTTAACACGAAACTGTCAAAATTGTCTGATGAAAAACTTTTAGAGTATGTGTAGGGTTTTATTACTATTATTACTATCACCTTACTATTACCTTTTGAGCATGGTAACTGGGACAGGAATCATAAGTAGGCCTAAAAACCTAAGACCTAATAACCGGAAACCCTAACTATAATGACCTAATGATTTATTACCTATTCTAATAAATAAACTTCTAATTTAATTTATATTCATCACAAGAATCCCAGTATTTACGGTATGTTTCTTTTAATCCAGCAGGCGTTCTTGTAGAGCTGTGCACCCATCCTTTCTTTGTCCCACATTTTACCATCACTGAATGGTGGTTTTATCGAAACCTTGCTTGGGTAAGCCTGAAAAAATGGAAAACCATCAACATAAAAGTGGTCATAAATATTTTTATTTAATCTTTAAAGTTCTGTTCTATACTGTATTTACGCAAATAAGAATTTGGTCAGTCAACATTCTTTTTAATATTAATGCTAGTTTATATTTAAGAAGTAATTTAATAAGACTAAATATGAGTACAAACCTTTTAATTTCTCTCCAACTTAAATATAATATTTTTTAAATGGATTTAATCAATTTATTAATACCAACTATTGTTATCTCAAGTCTTAAAAATAATTATTTACCTTATCTAACAGGAACATCAGAGAATAATTTGCCTCAGTCACTTTCTTAATGCAATGGCTTATGCCAAAAATGATCTAGCCTATGGTACTTTCTTAATACAATGGTTTATGCAAAAAATTATCAACACAAATAATTCCACATGACTTCTATTATTTATTTATTAGTCCGTGATTACATACCTCATCATTTTCTACACATACAATACTTTGGTTATGGCTAAGTAACAAAAACACATCTTCAAGAGTGACACACTTGTGAGCTTCAAGAAGCTTTAAAGGAGAATCTTCAGCCAGAAGAATCCCATTTCTCATCAACCCAATCTATAAATCACAGAGAACATAATAATAATAATAATAATAATAATAATAATAATAATAATAATAATAATAATAATAATAATAATAATAATAATAATAATAATAATAATAATAATAATAAACTCTTTATTGCTGTTGACAATACAAATATTGCATAGCACGCGTCAGACAATAATTAAAAGAGCTCTCTTAATTTGAGTTTTATAAAACACAATTAACAATAGAAATACACAATAGATCAATTAAAGATAGGCACAACCAGATAACAGTAAAATTTCAAGTGACGTTAAATTTTAGTGACATTAAAACTGAAAACTTAAGCCCCTGATGTGTAATCTATGAACTCACCCACAGAGTAAAACACGTTCGACACTAAAAAGCGTCTTAATTTTGATTTGAATTTCAATTGGCAATTTCCGAAACGGATACCCTCTACGGAAACGGAAATAACTAATTAAGTGAAGCATTAATTTTTCCTTATCCTCCATTAACATTGAGATTAACATTAACATTAAGATTAACATTGGAGCCCCAAAATACAACGTACTGTGTTTAGATTTTTTAATATCTTGGTAACCGTTGGGGATAGAGAAAAACTTTAAGGACCTAAATTGTGCAATTTTCAAACAGATTTTAATGGTTGGAATAAAATTTAAAAACTTTTAAATTATATATGAAAAACGCGAAAATCCCAATTTTTGAGAAAATAACATAATGTAAATATGTTACAGAACATATTATATTATGTAACACGATCTTATACAGTATGTGACAGAATTTTTTGCCGTTTGAGGATCTACGGGGCCCAACGACGGTACTCGTATCCTGTCGACCACATTACGGTTGGCAGCATAATGTATTCCACAAACATTCTATGTGACTTAGCGCTATAAGGGGGTGAAAGTATGTTGCTACCATGGGGATCTGCCGCCACCGACATGTCGGGAGCTTGGATACGAGATAGCAATATACAATTGGATTTGCCACCCAAACCTTTAATGAGCAATAAAGCATTTAGCTGACAAATAATACGCACCGTATTTGCTTGGCGAGCCTCTTCAATATAGTGTGTTGTGATTATCAACGTTTTACATTGCTTCTCTGAGATTTCCGTGAAGAAGGTCCATAACCTGTAATCAGGATTTGGGTAAATTTAGTATATACCAGCTAAGTTAATAAACAGCTAAGTGAACATAACAGACCTAGTAATTTAATTGCCAAAGTTTTGAATTTATAATGATGGCAAAATAATAGTTTTTGAGTCTAATACAACACTATCTAACAATGTACACTAATTAGTATTAATTAGTAATTGCTACTGATTATTGTATTGCTGTCCATTTAGAGTCTTTTCTCCTTGCCAAATATGTAGTTTTTTAATGCTTAAAGTACCAAAGAAATAGTTTTGTACTGTCCTGTGTTGTATAAACTTATTTATTTTTATTTATTTGCACTTATAATTTATTTGTATACGAATATTGTGTTGTAAATAGGTTCAATATATTTAAATGTGATTCCTAAAACTTATTAGCCTATATTTTGTAAATTAATTAAGTTACGAGCTATTTTTCTATAATGTTATGTATGTAAGATGCTGCAATGTAATTGGAATGTAAATTCTGTTTTGTAGCATTAAATAAATAAATAAACACTCGTCAGAAAACCTGCTAGCGTTATCATTGCAAACTTATTTCCGTTGGTATAAACAATAATAATATAAATTAAATGATACACAGGCCTAATTTCTTTAAGGAATTTTGGGCGCTTGCTATACTGCCCCCTCCCAGTGGATACACACACACACACACACACACACACACACACACACACACACACACACACACACACACACACACACACACACTAGTATGTCTTTATGACAACAAAGATGAGTCACACTGCCAATTATTAGAATACATAAATTCAATCCTAAAATCTATTAAATTCACGATGGAAATACAAAAATAGAAAATAAACTTTTTAGACTTAACAATACAAAATACAAACAATAAACATGATTTTAATATTTATAGACAACCCACACAAACGGATCTTGTCATCCCATGTAATTCACATCACCCTTGGCAACATAAGATTTCAACATTCAACACGATGATTAACAGTCTTATGATAATACCGATGAACAAGAACAATTTCAATAAAGAGATAAACATTATGAAACAAATTGCACAAGAAAATGGATACAAAAAGAATATGATAGATAAAGTGATAAAAAGATAGGAGAAAAAGAGAGGAGAATCGAAGGTAAAAGAGAGAATCGAAGAAAAAGAGTTTATTTGCGTGCCATACAATTTAAAACTAAACAAAGCTATACAGAAAACATTTATACAACAAAAATTTAAGATAAGTTACAGAACAAGACACAACGCATATGGAATAATACAAAAGATATCACGAAACAACAACAAAACCAATAAATGCACAAGATCAGGAGTTTATCAAATTAAACGTGATGACTGTAACAAATATTATATTGGACAAACCGGTAGAAATTTTCAAACAAGATTCAAAGAACATACAAGCGCTAAAATCAAACAACAAAACAACACAAAAATCAGTGTTCGCCGAACATATTCTTTCCACAAACCACAATTACACAAGTATGACACATAATATGACTATATTGAATTTCAAACACAAAGGAAGGAAATTAGATACAAAAGAAGAATTCCAAATTTATACTCACTATCAAATTGACAAAAATAATATATTAAACACTTCACAAATTGAAACAAACAATCCAATATATGAGAAAATCATACAAGAAAGAAATAATACATGCTAACTCACTCCACCAATTTTAATACAGTGAAATTGTCATATGACATTTATTTACATTTACAAATTAAGATTACCAAATTAGGTTAGACATTTGTACTTCTTGATGATGGTGTGGTTCCCGAAACATGTCGAAGGAATAATTAAAATGTTTTCTAAGGGTACTTGGTTGACTTATTTAAAGATAATTATATTAGTAGCCCTATTTGATGAACTAAATAGTGAAATATATATATATATATATATATATATATATATATTACTGTTTATTTCATCAAACAGGGCTACTAATATTATTATATTGAAATAATTCAACCAAGTACCCTTAGAAAACATTTTTATTTCTTCTACATGTTTCGGGTAATAATCCCATTTTAAAGAAGTGTCTTGAAAATTATTTGATAATTAAATAATAATTATTATAATATAATTAAATATTTAATTATCAAGAAGTGAAAATCTCATTTTCACTTCTTGAAAATGGGATTATTACCCGAAACATAGAAGAAATAAAAATTTTTTCTAAGGGTACTTGGTTGAATTATTTAAATATAATATTATATATATATATATATATATATATATATATATATATATATATATATACCTTGCTCGTATTATGGTATTCGATAAAGAGATACAAATAATAAAGATAAATTATAAATAAGGACAACATATAGTTTTTTAATTACATATTTATAATTTTTGTATTAAATAAAGTTATGTGATTAAGAAACTTTTATTTTTTATAAATATCACAATAATATATACTTAATTGGCATCTATAGCACATATATAAGTCTATAGAATTAGTAAATGCTTTAACCTAGATTTCGTAAATTAGAAGCGAAAGTGGCTTTTCTTGGTTCGCAATCGTGCTTTATAAGCGAGGCGCAGCTGAGCTTGGAAATACGATTAAGTACCGAAAATACACTTCCGCTCCGTGTGATGAACTACTATTTTCACCATACTGTGGAAATAAGCCTCATAGTTTGAGGTTATACAAGGTCGTAATCAATGTTCACATATCTGTTACAGTATTTACATACATAACTTAAAATATCATGTGATTATCAGCGTTTTCATAATTTATTAATACAAACTGTGCAGTAATGATTTTTTAATTAATTTTGTATTGATCTTAATGAAACATGTGTATGTAATGGCAAAATATAAATCCCTAACTCTTTACATATATCATAAACATAACATTGTCATAAACCAATTTTGAGAGTTCTAAAAACTTCGGTAACGCAAAAAGTGCAGTGAAAGTGTTTAACGGAAGTGCCGTCATATGGTTATAAGAACAGATGATTAGATGAACTGAAAACATTCCTTAAGACATATCCATGATCTAATCTATTTCCCATAAGGAAGTGAAAACAATAATATTTGTTAATTATTTTATGTTATACTGTAAAGAAATTATATTTTTGAAATATAATTGATTTTGTATATGAAGTATATTGACGTTGTGTATACGACGATATTTATTTGTCTAAAATGGTTGGTAAGGATGTGTAAATATTAACATTATGTGTTTAAATGTGTGTTGCACTTTTACTACTGTATTGGGTCTTGGTCTTGGTGACGACTATAGGGGTGTAATACCCCGGGAGGCCGCGCGCACGATAAAGCACGGAGTATATAAAGCAAATAAAACATTACCCTAATCGTAGTACTCCTTACCTAATCTGATTAGGAAAAATATGTAATTAATTTGAGTTGAATAGTATGTTTTATTTTAACTCATATTGTGATGGGGTGCGAAAAGAATGGTCCGAATATTAGATCCAGAACCACCTATGCAGTAAAGAGAATCTTTGAATCTTCTTATTACTAAGGAAATGCAAAGATGAAATGTATCGGTAACACTCAGTAAAAGAGAAACATCGGAATATAATCAAAACTGTGTAACGAGAACTTTTTGTTGTAGCGGTTAAAGAAAACCTGACTAAAACACCAAGTTTGACGAGGCAATACTTGGAGATAGTCCCCGGACAGATTGTGAAGCGAAGCACGGTGTTCAGGCCTGTAGAACGCTGCTTACTTGTCACTGATGAGGGGGTCGAGTCCGACAGTTGGTTCGTCCAGGACGAGCAGCTGGGGGTCATGTAGCAACGCCACGGACAGCGAGATGCGACGCTGCTGTCCTCCGCTTCAGTGGTAAACCAACAATTTATTCAGAATATCATTATTATTCATACAGTTTCACTAAGTAGTTTCTTGGTTTTCATCCAGCTTTGTGTTTGTAAATTTAAGTTGCTTTGACCACATTTGAAAATAAACGGTATTTAGCGGACTGACACATACTTTCTCCCTTAAGTAAATTTAAAAAGACAATCTGTAATAAAACTATCATGTTCTTCAAAGTTTATCTAAATATCATTTAATTATTTATTGTTTAAAAAAATCCATCCCATTTCTGAAAGTAAAAACAAGAGAGACAAAGTTAAATTAATTGTTCGAATTATAAGAGGGGAACCCCTCCGGTAATACCAAGCTTTTTTAAGTTGGTTTTGTTGGGTGACTTGACCTTACGCTTCATACCAAATTTTATGGAAAACGGTTAGGAAATAAGGAATAAATGTTTTTTTTTAATATAATCCATAAGAATAACATTGAGCGCTTTCAGACAACGCACTGCGTTTTTCATGGACAGTAAATTTAACTTTTCTCTGGAACTGTTAGTCGTAGACAAATAATTAAAATACTAATATGTTTAGTCTTTGTGTTGGTTTCAATGGTGCCAGTGAAATTATTCTTTACTTTGATTGTTTTCGCTGTAAATTAAAAAATTTAATTTTTTTACATTTAAAAAAATATTTAGTACTCTGTGCACTATAAACTATCGAATTTTAATCAAAATGCTAGTGTAAATTTTGAGAAATTTGGATTCCTCCCGTTTTAAGGGTTTTTAGGGGTGAACTACCCTTAAAAATCACACACAGACAGACACACGGACGGACAGACATCACGAAACTCACTTTATGGATTCAGGGAACCCCAAAACGGATATATACACTCTCAACTCAAATTCGAAAGTTTTGACGAAAACAATACTTTCTCCATACTATGTACAAGGGGAGAAAGCAAAAAGTAAATAAATTAATATATTAGATGGACAATCATACAATTTTGCTTTTACTAATAGCAAACGTTTCTTTTGATTAGTTAAAAATATAGTGGGTGTTTATAGATATTTCTCAAAATATTAAACTACAGTGTGTTGTGTTGCTACAAGTGTTGCAGACAAAACAAAAAATTTTACTAAGAAGTTATTTTAGGATTTTATTCGCTTTTTCAAAGATAATTTAAAAGATTATTGATTTAAAACAAATTTTGGGAGGGATATTTTCTGTTCAAACTGTGTTGCAATCTACTAATATTTAAATAATTTTCGTTCGTGCCTCATGCTATTGATGACTCTGCTCCAAAACACGTCAGCGGGCAGTTCCATGAGCTGCAACAGTTTACGACCTTTGGCTTCTACTTGGAGGGATGATAACCCGTTTATTCTTCCAAAATATTGAAACATTTCTGATACAGCGAAAAGGTCCATCAGCGCAATGTCCTGAAAAGAGATGAAAATTATAAAAAACAAATCGGATCTCAGTAAACTTGAGATTCAGTTCCATTGTTGTGTCCCGTAATAATCACTGATCTGAAGGAGACTCCGCGTCCATATAGAATTAGGCAGCTCAAGACTCAAGGCAGACAACAGGTGTAACCGTCAATTACGTACCACAATATTTTATCCATTCATAATTTTGACTTACGACCAAACTACTCTATTTCCAAAATATGGGTTGAACTTGAAAAAAAACGTCTCTACTACTGATATTTAATAACCCAAAGTAAATGTTCTATCTCTATTAATAGAATGTAGAAGGGGTGGAACTTGAGATTCAGTGCATCAATAGGGGCATTCGGATGGGTAATCGGGGCCTTATATGTCGTTAAGAATAATACTAGTATCCTTGAATATCGGACGTAAATTTAACAGAAACATTTAAACTGTAAAAGAATGCGAGTAAACAATTGACCTATTCTTGTTACAGTATACTACCAGGTGTAAAATTTACAAACTGCTTACAAGTTTCTAAAAATTATATCAATCCAAGGAGAATGAGACCAACATTTTTGTAGTTCGCACTCTCATTTGATTTTCCATCCAGACTCCTGAATTCCAATATTTTCTCCATTAAAATTTTCTGTATTAATATCTCAAACAATATAATTAACACCAACAGTGGGTATAAAAATAAAGACTTTTAATATTATAATTTTTAACATTTTACATACGAGAAGGACCCTTTCCCCTGTAACCCTGTTAAATCTTTTTTTACTGCATTTATTCAATACAAGCTACTGTTCAAAACATTCAAACAAATTTGGGTTTTCAACCCTTTATATTTGTAACACAATTTGATGAACAATCAATCAATTCAATCACAACTTACAGTTATTAATTAATTGGATATATTGTATATAAATCATACTACCCGCTTCATATAATCTATTGCCCCCAGCTCGACTTAAATAAGAAATATAAAATTCGTTACACACACACTCTTATAGATATACAGGATAAGAGTATATTTATCTTTATACCATTACATAAGTGAAAGGGGCGAGTGATATTATGTCCGTCTGGTGAGGATCGTTACCTGTGGCATGTAGCCTAGTTGTCTCCTGGACGACAGATCCACTGAGATGGAGCCGGAGTCCAGACTAAGCAGACCGCTCACACAACTCAGCAGGGTCGTCTTGCCGCAACCACTCGGCCCGAGCAGTCCGTAGCTGTAGGTCAACCAGTATACCTATTATATACAGTACTTCTCAACTCTTACTAAAGCTCAGATGAGAAGGACCGCTTGTACTTCCTTGTTCAGCTGTGGAGAGTTTTAATTTGGCGTGTGTCGCGTGCATTGCTAATGTCAGAATTTTGCGAATTTTGAGGATTTTTATTTTCGCGTTTGTAGATTTAAGTGATTTATTTAATATATTTTTTAGATGGCAAAGTGCGGTGATTGAAATAAAAAATGTCACCACTTCGCAACCTAATCTTACTTGCAATGACTGTGGAAAAATGTATCACGGATCGTGCTTAATAATGAGTAAGTCTGACATGATTGACACCTGTCACAGGCTAGGGAAGAGGGATATCGCCCAAAACCGCACTCCTGGCATTGTAGTAAAGTTCGTCAGGCGCCTTGATAAGGAAGAGATGCTGCAGAAGCGCCGGGTGAAGAGACACATATATCTGTAAATATTCCCTGGGAGGACAATGCTGCTGTGAAGATTGTAACATGCCAGACTGACCTAGGTCTCTAGGTTTGTTGTAGTTAATTAAGGATTGAACAAAAAATGATCGAAGTTAATTTTTGTTATTTTCTATTATTAGTTTTTTTTTGTTATGAGCTGTATTACAATATAAGTTTGGGCAAAAATTATATTGTTATTCATCAGTAAATATTACAATAAAAGCTAAGTAATAAATAAAATCAAGAATTTTATGTATAATTTCAAAAATGAAGGAATTGAATTTGTTTTAACCCTTTAAAGAGTACCGTATTTTGCGTCAAAATAGGATTGAAGTTTTAAAACGTTTTTTAAGGTTCCGCAAAAAGGAGTAGCGACGTTTTAAAACGTCATTTGACAAAATTTGTTCAAATATATATATATTTATTTATATATATACTTTAAAAAATGTATAGTTGTTTAAAATCAGAAAAGTGCTCAGTTATGCATGTGGGCAATTTATCTACTGATGGGAATCTCGTTGGATGACACGCCCTTATCCATCCGCTCTTCAGTAAGAATCCTTGGAGTGTCCGTGTATGATAATCTCAAATTTTCGGAGCAGGACGAACGGATATGTGGAACCGTTATTGGCAAGTTGAGGCGATTGTATACACTGAAGCATATACTATCGATTGAAGCAAAACTTAAGATTGTTAACTCGCTGATTTTTCCTTCTATTTATTACTCAATTTCTTCATTTGTTGGCTGCCTTACCCAGGACAATCTAAAAATATTAATAAGACTTCAAAGCAGCGCTCTTAGGTTTGTTTATAACCTTAAAAAGTTTAACCACATCAGTGAGTTCAGGTTGAGAGCAAATGTGCTGATCATAAAACAGGTCAGTGATCTTCAGACATCACTTAGTACATAAGACCTTGTTGACAAAAAACCTCAATATCTGTTTAAAAAGCTGGTGTACAGGTGCGAGCGTCGCACTCGGCAGAAAGGTGGTAACCTGCAATTGCCGCGGGTTAAAACTGAGCTGGGGAAAAAGGCCTTCTCCTACTTTGGACATCAATTATATAATGAACTGCCACTCGAACAGAGGAAAAAAGCATTGAAGCATTTAAAAGTGGGATCAAGCCTTTTATTTTAAGTAAAACATGTGTAGATATTTAGCTTTCATTATTTATCATGTCACTGTATATTTGACTTACATATTTATCATTACTTTATTTATTTATTATTGAGTATTTTGTGAAGACAACAGTTGTCATGTAAAGCAGAACGTTGATGTGATGAACGCTGTCAAATAATGACCTTATTTATCAATTTATTTATTTAATTAATAAATGAATGAGAGTTTTGGTTTGCAAACGTTTTCAAGCAAATAGAAATAGAAGAAATAGTGACTGTGTACAACATGAAAACAAAACATATATATATATATATATATATATATATATATATATATACTTATAACCTGACATAGATTGGTTCATAAGCTACAAATCAATAATTAATTAAAGACACGTAGAGACGCGGAACATGAACTTATGTGTATTCGGTAGGTTGTGGGTAATCTGCGGAGGGTTTCTCAGGCGGGGTGGTCGCGGCGGGAAGTTTCGGCGGAAAAAGTGACGGCGTGGCATGGAGTTTATTAGACTTGTTATTTAATAGCACTGAATAAAAGAGAAAGCGTTCTACACTCCCCTATTATTGACGCCTAACTCTCTGTAACTGAGAGTTATTGGTTTGCTAAACACCACTCGGTGATTTCTTTAGCTACTTTATTAAAAAATGTTAAATTGAAAAAAGTTCTAAAATGTTTATTTAGGGCATTTTGAACCTAAAACACGTTTCTAACTATATTTACTACATGTTGCAATGTATATTAGTGAAAATTAAAAAAAGCTCTTTTGAGGTGTGTTTTGAGTTTTTACCCTTAAACGTCGTTACTCTTTAAAGGGTTACTAAGTACTAACTAAACTAAAGGGGGTAAGTACTACTAAACTGTTCATTTTGTACAGTATTTATTTACTTGATAGTTTTAAATTGACGATTGATTGAAGGCATTGAATGGTAATCCACATTGCTAATAGAAAGTAAATGATCAGCTGTGGCATTAGAAAACAAATGTTTTGATTGTAGAACCTTTGTAAACAAATTAACTCTCCATAAGGTTAACATGGGGACTTTGGGAACCCTCTGTAGGACAGAGCCCTCTCGGGAGTTTCGAAAAATCCTTTCTTAGTACACATCTATGTACACATCTCTTCTTAGTACACAATACTATAATACCAGCAAGGTATATATATATATATATATATATATATATATATATATATATATAAACGATATATCAGTTGATAACAGGCTAATAATAACGGTATGTATAATTATACAGTATATGATCAGCTAAAACAATTGAGGTTAAGAAGAAGACCTAAAAGACCTTAAACGACGTCGCCAACTAGGCTGACGCCGTAGCTCAGCGCTAGCGCTAGCGCTAAGGATTCACGTGCTGAAAGGTTATAAGGTTGATTCCAATCCGGGGACAATAGTTTTTGTTCATTTTTTATGCTATATTAATTAAGGTTTGTTAAATCGATATTATGTTAACCGCATAAATTACTTCATTGAGTAATAAATGTGTTTTGATTTTGTTAATTAACTTGTATAATACATGTCTCATTCTATCCGAGCAGAGCTCGGTCACCAGGTACTCTAGAACTGGAATAGAATCTTTTTACCAAATTCGAAACTCCAAAGCCTTGCAGTTTTTGAGAAACTGTGATCAGTCAGTCAGTGAGTGATTTAGATTTGGGTTATATAACAAATAACAATCGTTGGGGTCGTTAATATAGCCAACAGCATCGCCTATTATTCAATTTATTTTATAGAATATCAGTAGTATGTTTCCGCTTTGATTAACCAATTAATTACAAATTAATCTACAAAGTGCATTCTCTGAAAGGTTCCTCGTTACGTAATATACATATTTTGGTTAAAATCTCATAAATAAGTGGACGCTTGAATATTTTAATGAACTACTCCCACTCCTACACATCTGCGCGAGTGGTTTAATGGTCGAGGTATGTTAAGAGTGCACATTTGCAGTTGACATTTTTAAAGCTCTCAACAGTTCAAAGTAAATATTAAATAAAAATATATTTTACGTCGTGGTATAAATATTTTTTCTCCTTCTTAACATCCTTCTTTTGAACAATTCCACAATTTTATAATCCAACCTAAACTCAAACCAAACATAACTGTAATGCGGCTTTTAATATAATACAACTGATTACTATAATAAACGTAAAATGAATAAACATTGAAATTATTTTTTATTTGGCCTCCATATAAACACGTGACTTTTAATCAGACAGAAAATAAAAATATAAATACATAATCCTCCAAAACCGTAAACTATTAACGTGGTGAATAAAGCTGATCATTTTGTACAGCACATATTTACTTCATAGATTTAGATTAACGAATGATTCAGATGGCATTGGATAGTAAAGAATATTGCTAATGAAAAGTAAACCAAAAGCTGTACCTTAAAAATCAAATGTTTTGATCGTAGAAAATTTGTTCACAAACTTATTCAACATAAAGTTAACATTAGAAATTTAAAACACTATAAAATGGAAACTTATGGAGTTTAGGAAAAATTTTCATTTAAAACTTCCCGGACACATATAGAGCAACTTCTAAAAATTTCGTGGTGAGCGCATGTAGTTTGGCAACGCATAAAGGACACAAACTCACATACATACGAGACATACATTAATTTTTTTATATAAAGATAGAGTTGATATTGGAGTAAACTATAACGAGTATGATTGTTAAAGTTCGCCCTGAATATGTGACTTAAATATGTGAATTTGTACTTGTGACATTTGAACTTTTTGTAAGGGTTTCTCTACTTGACTTTTTAATATTTTTAATTTGTTTTTTCATGTTAAATTTTAAACCTGTAGTAAGTTTTAACCTAAAATTTGTTAATTTCATACGTGGATATGAATGTTTTCTTCAATGCACCTCAATGACCTAAATGAAACTGTAACTTGCGAAATATGCATGAAGGGTTAAGAAGAAAAAACATTGCAAGTGTTTGTACATACTAGGCTGTAAAATAATAAAAGGAACCCAGTATAAGATGATATGGTCTGTCTCAATTTTTATGTATGTTTTGATTAATTAATTATGAGTTTAATTAATTATTTTTCATTATTATCGGTGGACCGATGCCTCTAGATGTCAAATGAGGCAACCCAACCTTACATAAACCTTTCATAGTCATGATCCCTACTTAATACTAATGTCACTAAAATGTCTCAAAACTACATAGTTCATAGTACATAGTCACTTCTTATAAATAGTTTGACCTAAAATAACTGGATAGGTCACCATTTCGAAGTTCGCCGATATATATGTATATATATATGTATATATAAATAGAGCAATGAAGTATTAACATTACGTACATTAGTACTTATTATTAAGTACTGGTTACGTTTTTGGTATATATGTATATACATAGAGCAATGAAGTATTAACAATACGTACATTAGTACTTATTATTAAGTACTGGTTACGTTTTTGGTATATATGTATATATATATATAAATAAATATATATATATATATATATATATATATATATATATATATATATATATATGTGTGTGTGTGTGTGTGTGTGTGTGTGTGTGTGTGTGTGTGAGTGTGTGTGTGTGTGTGTGTGTGTGTGTGTGTGTGTGTGTGTGTGTGTGTGTGTGTGTGTGTGTGTGTGTGTGTGTGTGTGTGTGTGTGTGTATGTATGTATGTCCTTTATGAGTTGCCGAACTACTCATCCAATCGCCATGGAATTTTAATAAGTTGCTCTATATGTGTCCGGGAAGGTTTAAGCGAAAATATTTTTTCGAAATCTCCATAAGCTTCCAATTTTTTCAAGTTTTAAATTTCTAATGTTAAGCTGAATAAGGTTGTTTACAAATTTTCTACAAAACATTTGAATTCCTAAGCTAAGGCTATTTGGCTATTTCTATTATCAATATGCTTTACCATCCAATGCAATCTGAATCATTCATTAATGTAAAACGATGAAGTAAATATGTGCTGTACAAAATGAACAGCTTTATTCACCAAACTAATAGTTTACGGTTTTGGGGGATTATGTATTTATATATTTTTCTGTCTGATTAAAAGTCACGTGTTTATAAGTTGGCCAAATAAAAAATAATTACAATGTTTATACACATTACTTTTATTATAATAATCAGCTTTATTGTAATAAAAGCTGTGTTACAGTTAGGTTATGTTTGGTTTAGGTTTAGGTTGGATTATAAAATTGTGAATCAATCAACTCAGATTTATTTGTTTTGTGGGAATGTTATTAATATGTCTTATCGTTCCAGTATTGTTATTAACTAGCCTGCGGACCAGAACATCTAATCTTTCACAACGAAACCGTAATACTATTCGGTTTCGAACATGGCCAAAAGTTAACACGTATTACTGTAGGGCATTACGAATTTCTCCGAATCAGGTACCGTAGTGTTTTCTTTTTCAAAAAATCTATACCCAGTTAATCTCTTATGTAAATCGTAGCAATGTGCAATAGGTAAACTAGTCTCTTATAAAAAAAAATTATATAAACTCACTAAAAAGGTGTCAAACTTATGTCTTACTAACTTTATGAATTTCAAGGATCTGTGGGTCCAAATTGTACTGTTACAATTAAAGAAGAATGGGTGTGTACGAGCGACATCGAATTTGTTAAGTTACGTAAGTAAATCCTTTAGTTTTAAAGTACAAGACTGGTAGTCTGAATCAAAGTAATGAATTTAAGAAAGTTTTTACCCAAGAAAACTCCAAAAAGGTGAAATAATTGAAGAGGAAGAGTCTGATGCAAACAGGGCCGGATTTAAGAATTTGCCGCCTACGGACCCAAAGCATTTCGCCGACCCACCTCTCCCAAACTTGTAAATTTTTCAAGCCTATAATAAAAGTGTTGAACATCAGTATCTTTAAAATGTAAATAACATCAGCATCATAAAATCATAGCTTATACAATCTCACTAAATAATATCCTGGAATAACTCTTTTTTAACTTAGATAGAAGCTTGTCAATTATTAGTTATAGTTCTCTTTGAGTTTGCCATCCACAGTCTCGTTTTCTTGTTCAGAATCAGAAGAATTACTTTCATCAAAAAACTTCTTTCTTCTTCGCAATCTCGTCGGCCGATCTATGGCACATTCTGCCTAAAGTTCACCATCATCTTGCACCGACCTCAGTTTTTTCTCCCCTCAGATTTAAAGAAATTGAAGGTTTCTGTTAATTCATTGGTAAAAGCGACAAGTGAGCTGTACAGAGTAACAACTGCGTTCACATTATTTTTTGGAGATTGGACATTTACAGCGTTAAACTCGTGTAAAACATTTTCCCAAAAGGCAGCCATAAATGTAGTTTCTTTTCTCAAGAGCTGCTTCAAAAGTCTTCTCGCTTTACTTTTGGCAATCACATTCTCTTCTTCGCCGTCAAGGATGTTTTTTCAGTGCCTTTATAGCAGGTTCAAAATCTCGGTTTAGGCTTTTGCAGACTTCTTCCCTTGCCGACCATCTAGTAATACTCAATAACTTAAGAGACAGGGCTTTACATTGTAGTTTTAAATTACGACTCAAGTAAATTCCACCTGTGAGTTGAGGATGAAAAAAGTTGTAAAGCCATTGTAATAAATAAAAAAACTGCCTAGACAAGAGACAGCACTCTACTGCACTTGATCCAACTAAGTTCAGAGAATGGACTGAACATGGTACTTAAAACATCAAAGGGTTGACTTCTTTTAGTCTTGCTTGTAGGCCTGAATAAATTTCCGACATATTTGATATGGCGTAAAGCTAAAAGCCTTGCCTAGCTAGCCTAAGTCTAGCTTTGATTGAAAAAACAATCATTCCACACGTGCCTGTCACCGCAGTAATAAACTCCAGCTTGTGCGCATGCGCCAAAAAATAAATGAATTTCGACAGGAACGCATGCGCTCGACGATGCCGCCCTCCCCCTACTCAAGATCCGATTCCAATGACAACGTGACGACTGACGAACTACTCGGCGCCAGTGCCCAGCCCGACGAAATAAGTCGAAGTTGCGCTTTACTGAATGGCCTTGTTTACATCGGCTGCACCCCTTTTATACAGTGATGTACTACGTAAAATAATGGTATATAATCTGATATAAAATTATCTAATGTATTTAAAAAAAAACCTCTCTTCGAACCTTTTATAGTTTTGAAAAGAGTAAATCTAGTTGAGTGGAAAAACTATGTATAATGATGCTCATGATTTTTAACATTTTTTTACCTTCAAAACTTGCCGCCCCCCAAAATTTGCCGCCCTGGGCCAGGGCCCATGAGGCCCATGCCTAAATCCGGCCCTGGATGCAAATGCGAAAGTTAAAATAAGTTGACCATTGAAAAAGTTGAGTTCGAAAAAAGTCTGAAGTATATATATATATATATATATATATATATATATATATATAACTAGTAATGATGTAACTTTTTAATATTTTAATCTGGTATACACAGCAAACATTTTAAATATGCGTATTTGATAAAAATTTAATTATTTTATCCATTTAATATTATTTTTTAATAATAATATTTTCATGTTTTTTAAATATATAAATTTTTTATTCCCCTTATTTTGGAACAAATCCTATTCAGAGTAATTTTAGAATTTTGTTTTTATGCAAAAGTAAAAAGATAGAAAAAAACTTATTTAAATACAACCCCTTAAAACAATAAAGGAGTGAATACAAACCATATTTGACTCTAAATGTAAGGTAAAAGAATGTATAATTCTTAGAATGTATAAGAATGTATAGTTCTTAGAATGTATAAGAATGTATAATTCTTAGAATTTATAAGAATGTATAATTAAATAAAAACTAAAAGTAGTAAAATTTACTAAAGAAAAGGGACCATGCGACGATGAAACAAGAGAAGTGATCTAGGGTTAGTTATGTGGGAAGAGGGTATTTATAGGGTTGCGTAAGGTACGGGGGTAATTTTCAAATTTAATTTAATTTTTACAATCTGTCTTCGTCAATTTCATCCCATCTAACTTTAAAACTATATTTTGTACTCTTTTATTTTTATATTGATAGAACAATTATAAACACATATTTTTATTAATTTTTAATATATTTTTTCATATTTTAATAGTACAGTTGTTGCTCATGCTCTTTGATTAATATCTGTATCAATTTTGTATTTTTTAAATAACTTTTACTATTAAGATTATTTTAACATATATCTTATAGATACGATAGCTGTTATCAATTGAGAAAAGTAATTTGAAGAGAAACGATACAGCTCCAAGCATATATATGTACACATTTTTAAATATAATCATTTCGTTCTAAGCATTTATATAAACTGAAAATTGTGGATTTTTTCTGTGGAGTAAACACATTATAAAATATTTATAAATATTCAGATACATTAAGTTGATAATAGTCCATTTTAAGTTTCATATACCGATAAGATTAATAGTTTGGACTATGTCACCTTTTTTAGAATATACAGGATTGATTGTGGAAATTTATAATTATTATGTTATTCATTATTTTAATCTAAGTTTACAATTTCTGGATTTAAGATTTACTTACAGTTTCCTCAGCTAATAATAGTGAAATTACAAATAAAATAAAATTTAAACCTATGTAGAAACAGTTTACACACCCCTATCGGTCAAACAACTTACATAGTTCCTTTTTCTACTGACATGTCCAAACCCCTTAAAATGACGTTTTTATTTCCATACCTCTTGAATGCATTTTTAATTTTGATTATATATTCTTTTTCTTCCCCCATCTGTAAAAATTCGGTATTAATTAATGAATTTTTCAAATAAACAAGTTTAAAATTACCAAATACTTTTTACAACGATTGTGAAAAAAAGGAATTTGGGGATAGGCCCCCATAAGTGAATAAGATGCAAAAAGGAATCATCAATATATTCATCAATAATATATTGATTTATCAATAATAAACTATAAGAACTTACTATAATTTAGTGGTTAGATTTTAATGAACATTACAAAGTAATTTCAAGAGGAAAGCTATGAATTAGGTTTCTGCTGAAGCTGTCTAAAGAAGTGAGACAGTCTTGGTCTCGAACATCAATATTAATTACGGTAATTTAGCATTCCATATTTATTTTCATACATGTAAAACGTATAATAATGTAAGTATAGTAGGTTAAAAATGGTCTATAGTAAGAAATGAGTTATATTTAGAGTAGACGTGCGTTTGATTTTTAACAAGAGATGAACAGAGCATAGAAATAGAAATAATAGAAATAATAACAATTTTTAGTCAAGTACAAAGTGCTCAGAGAAAAATGTGATACATACCAGGAAATATTTAGAAGACAAGAGCTGTAGTTGAAGTGGAAATGTGTTCTTGGGAGCGACAAGTGAAATGAAGAAGGTCCGAGGCTTATCGATAATTCACTGGCTATTGGGCGTTTCTTAGGCCCTCGGGTGTTGGAGGTACGCGGTACTGTGTGGTTACCTGGCGGCGGGTGCCACGCGACCATCAAATATTGACCGTACTCGCACTAAACAATACCTGTACTCAAATGACTCAAATTCAGTTTCATCAAATACTAACAAAGATACTTCCGCTGAGCGTACCGTACAAATGGACTCTTCACAAAAATCTTCTAATTTTTAAAATAAATAATTTTATTTGTATTGCAGCTTAGTACCTGGTGACCGAGCTTTGCTCGTATAGAATTAGACATGTATTATAAAAATTAAAACAGAATTATTACTCAATGTAAACATTTATGTGGTTTAAATAAAACCGATTTAATACACCATAATTAATATAGCACTGAACAAAAAGTACTGCCCTTAATGGGGATGGAACTCGCGACCTTCGTACGAGGCCAACGCACTACCACTGGACTACGGCGTTTAAGGACTTTGAGCTAACTTCAATTGTTATAGCCGATCATCCAATACTATAATACGAGCAAGGTTTGTATCCAATACTATAATACGAGCAAGGTTTGTATATATATATTTAAATATGTGAATAGAGGTTTTTCATAAATATTTATTTTATGTATGTAATAAATGAAAAATTATCAAATTACTAAACAATTTGTAAAAACTAAAGGGTAAAATTACTGTGCGAAATAAAAGCAGAGAAAATTATTTCCAAAATCTTTTGTGCTTTGAAAGAAAACGTATTCATTCTATTGCTTGAAGCCACTGTAACAAACCAATTAACTGGTGTAAATTAAATTTCTCTTTTGCTTTTCAATCCTCATTCCTTTTTTAGCAAAATCTGTTGATCACAGGATAATAATAACAAACTGTATGGACATTTAAATTCAGTATAAGATTAGCTAAAACAATTGAGGTTGGCCAAAAACTCTTAAACGACAAAGCGAAGCTGGCCGACGCCGTAGATTAGTTAGTAGCGCTCAGATCTCACGTACGCAAGGTCGCGTGATCGATCCTCACCCGAGGGCTATATTTTTGTTCAGTATTTATGCCATATTAACTAAGGGGTATGAAAAAGGTTTTATTTAAACCACATAAATGTTTTCATTGAGCAGTAAATTTGTTTTAATCTTGCTTATTAACTTACTTATGTCTTATTCTATCCGAGCAAAGCTCGGTCACCAACTGAATTGGTTAAAAACGGAATGAGGATTGAAAAGCAAAAGAGAAATTTAATTAACACATATTAATTGGTTTGTTACAGTGGCTCCAAGCAATACAATGAATACGTTTTCTACCAAAACACGGAAGATTTTGGAAATACTTTTTTCTGCTTTTATTTCGCACAGTTATGTTATATATATAAAGAAATATAAGAATATAAAGAAATTCCTTAGAACCGTTTTCGAAATCCGTGTGCAAATATATATATATTTGCACATGTTTGTATATATGGCGAAATGGGTCGAATGGCTAAATTCTGACGTGGTTGTGTCGTTAAAAAACTCGTCGTCAAACTGCAGCGGTAGTCGTTTCCAAAGAGGATACCAGAGCTATAATAAATTGTATTGAACTCCTAATGAATAAGAATAAGAACAGCTGTTTAAATGAACTGAAAAGATTCCGTTCAGACATCATATCCATGCTCTAACCTATTTCACTCATGGAAGTAAATACATAATATAGAAGAAAATATCAATATCGCATATTATTAATAATTAAGTTAGGCATAAGACAATAATGGTACACGGGTTTTTTTAACAAATGGACAATGTTTTTAATAGAGCTACGACATTACTAATATCCCATAGTTTGAAAAATGTATTAAAGATTGTTCATTTTTCATAAAATTAGGCTTATACAAATACCATGCACACTGATTTCGCAACAGAGATTCGATCTACGTCTTTCTCAAACCACAATTTACTTTATACATTTTTAGTTTATTCGTTCATTAAAATTTTATTAAAAATAAAAGAAATATAAAAACAAGGCTACAAATACATACAGGTTATGGGTATGTTATTTTACTGAAAGAATTACTAATGATGGCCAGGGAGGGATTAATCGATAAACGAGATAAATTAAATTACGAGTATATGACCTGTTATGATTTTTGACATGACCAACAAACCACTAACAATGTTGTTAAACTCGGCTTCACGGTCAGCCCCGTGTCATACAAGTTAAACAATTAACGCCAACTCCACAACAACTTCCGCCCAAACAATGTCTACCTGTGTTGCGAATAAACCTCATGTGCTTATTTATTTTCCGCGTATCTTAACCAAATACTATTAAACTAACATTTATAAATATGCTGAATTAACTTCAATTGGTTATAAACAAAACGATGTTGATAAACATTAAGAGTACTGTGCTGAAATCAAATAATTATTTGAAGAATCTTTTAGATGGAAAACGGATTGTAATTTTATATAACTGTAGTAGCCACGTACTTGGTAATGGCAATACGTTCTGATAATACTAGTTGTTGTGTTATTGATACAATACAATGGGCCAAAGCTTTGTAGGTGATTTTATTAATTACCAAGCAGCATCGAAACGTTATTAAAATTTGAAGTACGTGAAAAGAATTTCCAGGGTTTTTATGAGTAAAGTCAGAAGAAGGAACCTAATTAATTCAAACCTACATACATGAATAATGTGAATTCGGTTTAAATTCTTGCACTGTTATGAACTTTTGTTTTCTTTGTCTCCCTTTTTCTATTGAGTTCTATACATCATTTTTCAATTTTGTTTGTTTATTCCACAGTTGAGATAGTCTAAATGCCATAGTATACAAGAGGAATGTAGCATACAAATAAATAAATAAAATACAAATAAACACACTATACACGCTACACTTTAAAACGCATGGTAATCACTTCCTACTTTTTCATCAGAGATGAAACACTTAGTGTTAGAAGGGGTGAGCATAACGAGACGACATCTTGGGATTACCGATGGGACGTGTTATTCCGAAGTACTTTTATGTTACATTATTGAGGCCATTTAAATGAAAATGTCGAGTTCAATAAATAAACCAGATTAAACTACTAATTCTAAAAGCGAATAAAATGCTATAAAGCAGCAGGACTTGCTTCGCTCAACCTACAGCCGGTAGAGCACCAGGAGTGGATCAGTTATTGGGTGTTATCAGTGTCCCGTGTCAGTGTTGTCAGAGTCGTCTTGTAGAGGCTGTGCGTGTGTCTGATGCCAGCAGGACTTGCTTCTCTCAACCTACAGCCGGTAGAGCACTAGGAGTGGATCAGTTATTGGGTGTTATCAGTGTCCAGTGTCAGTGTTGTCAGAGTCGTCTTGTAGAGGCTGTGCGTGTGTCTGATGCCAGCAGGACTTGCTTCTCTCAACCTACAGCCGGTAGAGCACTAGGAGTGGATCCGTTATTGGGTGTTATCAGTGTCCAGTGTCAGTGTTGTCAGAGTCGTCTTGTAGAGGCTGTGCGTGTGTCTGATGCCAGCAGGACTTGCTTCTCTCAACCTACAGCCGGTAGAGCACTAGGAGTGGATCAGTTATTGGGTGTTATCAGTGTCCAGTGTCAGTGTTGTCAGAGTCGTCTTGTAGAGGCTGTGCGTGTGTCTGATGCCAGCAGGACTTGCTTCTCTCAACCTACAGCCGGTAGAGCACTAGGAGTGGATCAGTTATTGGGTGTTATCAGTGTCCAGTGTCAGTGTTGTCAGAGTCGTCTTGTAGAGGCTGTGCGTGTGTCTGATGCCAGCAGGACTTGCTTCTCTCAACCTACAGCCGGTAGAGCACTAGGAGTGGATCAGTTATTGGGTGTTATCAGTGTCCAGTGTCAGTGTTGTCAGAGTCGTCTTGTAGAGGCTGTGCGTGTGTCTGATGCCAGCAGGACTTGCTTCTCTCAACCTACAGCCGGTAGAGCACTAGGAGTGGATCAGTTATTGGGTGTTATCAGTGTCCAGTGTCAGTGTTGTCAGAGTCGTCTTGTAGAGGCTGTGCGTGTGTCTGATGCCAGCAGGACTTGCTTCTCTCAACCTACAGCCGGTAGAGCACTAGGAGTGGATCAGTTATTGGGTGTTATCAGTGTCCAGTGTCAGTGTTGTCAGAGTCGTCTTGTAGAGGCTGTGCGTGTGTCTGATGCCAGCAGGACTTGCTTCTCAACCTACAGCCGGTAGATCACTAGGAGTGGATCAGTTATTAGGTGTTATCAGTGTCCAGTGTCAGTGTTGTCAGAGTCGTCTTGTAGAGGCTGTGTGTGTGTCTGATGCCAGCAGGACTTGCTTCTCAGCCTCCACCTGTTAGAGCAATAGGAGAGGACCAGCCAGCTATCAGCTGTTATCAGGGACCAGTGTCAGTGTTGCCAGAGTCACCCATGTAGAGGCTGTGCGTGTGTCTGATACCAGCAGGTCTAGCTTCTCAGCCTCCAGCTGTTAGAGCAATAGGAGAGGACCAGCCAGCTATCAGCTGTTATCAGGGACCAGTGTCAGTGTTGCCAGAGTCACCCATGTAGAGGCTGTGCGTGTGTCTGATACCAGCAGGTCTAGCTTCTCAGCCTCCAGCTGTTAGAGCAATAGGAGAGGACCAGCCAGCTATCAGCTGTTATCAGGGACCAGTGTCAGTGTTGCCAGAGTCACCCATGTGGAGGCTGTGTGTGTGTCTGATACCAGCAGGTCTAGCTTCTCAGCCTCCAGCTGTTAGAGCAATAGGAGAGGACCAGCCAGCTATCAGCTGTTATCAGGGACCAGTGTCAGTGTTGCCAGAGTCACCCATGTGGAGGCTGTGTGTGTGTCTGATACCAGCAGGTCTAGCTTCTCAGCCTCCAGCTGTTAGAGCAATAGGAGAGGACCAGCCAGCTATCAGCTGTTATCAGGGACCAGTGTCAGTGTTGCCAGAGTCACCCATGTGGAGGCTGTGTGTGTGTCTGTTGCCAGGTCTAGCCACCGTGCTGGCTGAACCACCTTCGAGCCCTCCCTCCACTCCTGGTAAGAGGATAAATTAATATATATTTAATATATGATGCTTGGTTTATATAGATAAAAATAATATCGGCCTGATTAAATTATTATATCATTCTTATTATTACGGTTTGTAGTCATTTTATTTGAAATTTTTTTTCTCTACTTGAATTCGGCAAATAAAAGTATTTTTAGGGAACATTCTTTACTATTTCTAAACGGGATCCTTGTCTATAGTAAATAACAACACAATATACAGCTTAAGATTGATTTTATCACTATACTGGAATCGTTTTAAATTATATTACCTTTAATGTTTCCACTCTGACATCATTAAATTCAAAACAAATTTAAAATACAATAACATAATGATGAGAACATATAACTGTACATGAAGGCACATTAGTATGTAAAGATTGTGCGTGATATTTTGAATGAAATAATTAATTTAGTAAAAGAATAAGAAGAGTTATATCTATTATTTAAGATTAGCTCATTTCCTGGCAAATCCATTTCAAATAAGTATATTTTATTACGAACGTGTGTACAACATATACTATAGTTTTTTATACATTTTAATCCAAACAAACTCGTATTCCAAATAACTACATGCTTTATAGTTAACAAATAACAAGCATATTACGGAGTCAAATCTAATAATATGAATAAACAATTATAAAATATATTTTACAATTTAAATGGAATATTGACAACATTATCTGGTTTTCCAGATAATTTTTTTGTAAAACGGAATATAAATGAGAATTCTTTAGATAGGCCTAATATTTGATCTAATTTATATTATATTTAGTCTATAATGATATTTAGTGCAAATATAGTATAGTAGACTATCGTTAGGGCCTATCTATGACGAATGAAAAAAAATCTTTTTTTGTTATCAATGTCAGTTGTACATAAACGGAAATATTGTATACGCTACGGTTATACACATTTATATAATTCACTTCACACAATTTACACAATACACACTACAATTTATTGTACATACACAATTTATTGTATACTTATCCACTCGTCAGATTTATAGTTTTTTGAATTGGAGCAATAAAAAATACTGTACTAATGTACATTTTATAGTAGAGAAATATCTTGGAACAAAACTTTCGATCATTGAACTTTAAAAAATACCCAATAATTCTGAAGGCTGATAAGATGGTATTGTTTGTAGGCTTTGTTGACCCTTGTTCCATTATCTTGGTGCTTCTGTCTGGGCAATGTCGACTTGATGCATACAGTTAGTGGTAACGTCACACATTAAACAACTATTGCCTCCTTTTCAGTCTAAATTTGGCTTAGGTTAAAGTTATAAACCTGTTTATTTAGTTGCGTTTTTGTTTCACTTGATCTCAATTTGGTTTATAAAAGCATATGGATTTGTAACTTAACTGTTACCGTTTAATAGGCTCAAAATCGGTTTCGGTCTTTTAAATAAATATTGATCATTGAAAAAATTTAGTATGTAGCCCCAATAAACTATTAGAAATATAGTAAACCTTATTAGCTATTCTCCGATATTTATCTATAGTCTATCAAATTTAGAATTCATACAAATAGACAAATAAATAGGCTACACATGTGCATGGGTACGATTTAAAAACAATCAGTACTTTCAATGTCAATTGAAGCTTCCGTCGGAATATGGTTGGGGAGATGGTTCTATAATAGATTCATAGTGGATCATTAAAGTATCATTACTGTATTATTATTACTTTTTGAAATGGCAATCTAACCGGTAGGCATTTTAAACTAAGTATGAATGACATATTAGTGTAAGATGAATGTGGTGGTTCTTGTAGTCTTGTTTCTGACTAAGGCATGTCCCTTAGACAGCAATAATAATTAGTAGTCCAACAGCCAGTGACATCTAAGAGATCTACAGTGTAACGTGGGATCTGAACCACCTTTGCCTCAGAATTACGAACTGGTCTAATTATGAGGATGGTCTTTGCAGATGAACGTAGTATTTAATGGTGCGGACGTTAACCCACAGTATAGAACATCGCATCCACTGACACTAGGGTTGTTGGTAGTAGTAGTGTTGGTAGTAGAACTGCACCTGTAACACGTAGCATCAGAGACAGTGATGAGCTGAACCAGTTAGGAGTTCAGGAGCTCAGTCGTAGAAGAGGCAGTAAGTCAGAGTTTAGCGACAATCGCCACCCATTGGCGACATCCTGTCCGGACCCCGTCGTCCCTGTCGTGGCCGCCGCCGCCGCCGCCGGGTCAAGGCCGTCTTGATGACGGATTAGTAACTCAAATACATATTCCTATTTCTAAAGTAACAATGGATTTCCTGTTTTACTTCGAACCTTCCTTAAGAGTGTGCAATACCTCCTCCATCTTGGATCTTAGCCCTTTAAAG
Source organism: Nephotettix cincticeps (assembly GCA_023375725.1). NCBI lineage: Eukaryota > Metazoa > Arthropoda > Insecta > Hemiptera > Cicadellidae > Nephotettix > Nephotettix cincticeps. The sequence goes on from CM041791.1 coordinate 74,183,586, forward strand.
AACAGTGTTAATTTTGTGACAGCATTCATTACTAGAGGTAAAGTGGTTATCTAGGAATAACATTATCAATTGATTTATTTTTTCATTTGAAAAAAAGATAATGGTTTTATTAATAATCGGAAATAAGTATGTGAATTATTATTTTCCGGAATGTAAAATAAAAAATTGAATTGTGTAATTCTCTAGACTACCTTTCATTTAACATCTCACCCATCTTTATACCACGAGCTAGTAATTCTGTAAAAATTAACATTATTCTTAAGAGGTAAAACGTATTATTTCACCAGTAAGACAAACACTGAAGAAACCTATTTTATAATATAGAAAAATAAAGTTTCAACAGTTATGATTTCGAGAGTCCATTACATTGTTGTTTTATTTATAACTAGCTGACCCGGCGAACTTCGTAACGCCTGACAGTAAATACATGTTAACTTTATGATTGGTCATGTTCTGAAGTCGAATAGCATTACGGCTTCGTTGTGAAAGATTGGATATTCTGGTTTGCGGCATAGTGAATAACAATAATGAAACGATGAGACATATTAATAACATTCCCATAAAACAAACAAATCTGAGTGGATTAATTCACAATTTTCAAATCCAATCCAATCCCAAACCTAACATAACTGTCACGGGAAAAATATGCAACAGCTGATTATTATAATAAAGGTAGTATATATAAACATTGTAATTATTTTTTATTTGGCCAACATATAAACACGTGATTTTTAACCAGACAGAAAATAAAAAAATATAAATACAAAATCCCCCAAAACCGTAGACTATTAACGTGGTGAATAAAGTTGTTCATTTTGTACAGCACATAGTTACTTCATAGTTTTACATTCTAAATGATTCAGATGGCATTGGATAGTAAAGCATATTGCTAATGGAAAATAAACCAAACAGCTGTAGTTTAAGAAATCAAATGTTTTGATTGTAGAAAATTTGTAAACAAACTTACTACCCTTAAGGTTAACATTAGAAATTTAAAACACCATGAAATGGAAACTTACGGAGTTTTCAAAAATATTTTTCACTAAAACCTTCCTGGACATATATAGAGCAACTTCCTAAAGTTTCATGATCGGATGAGTAGTTTGGCAACGCATAAAGGACATACATACACACATTCAATTTTATATATAGAGAAGATAACTGGTCGGTATGTAAAGGTCGAGATCGCTATTTGAAGGAAAACTTGAGGAATAAAATCAATTTTAAATTAAGAACGTGGGTTTCGTGTTAGCCTAGTTGTTTGCGCCTTGGATATTAGTGCACGAGGTTAAAATCCTGAGATTAGTTAAAATCATTAGGGGTTGGACCATATTTCCATAATGTATTTGTGTAAAAGTGAAAAAGTAAAAAAGTAAATTATTTGTATATATTTTTGTTTTTCAAGTAGTCGGTAAATAACCTTTAGCTATGTATTTATGAAGTATAGCTTCAGTTTTGGAATTTCAAGTAGGTAACATTCTCTCAGTGTGTAGTGAAAGTAAACATTTTGAAACTTTGTTAACATTTTAAAATCTGCAAAAATAGAAAGATCATGATCTGTAACCTTGAAGTAGTTTTCACTAATTCAGTTGAGCTTAGCGAAGGGAGATATGGTACGATAGTGAATAATGAGATAGTGTAGAGGAAGTGCGGGGGCAATCGAAGCTGCACGCGGCATCGTGTGGGCGACGGCTACGCGACAACAACTAGGAAAACGCTGCATTACAAGCGGGTAGATGTAATGAGTAAAAGCCATGTACAGCCATGACGTATTAGATATTGTCAGGATGTAATGTTAATTGCCGTATGACGTGCAAGACAGCTGCACAGCGCATCATCAGGTGGGTATAACTACCAGTTAATTATCTTGAGCCGTGGGTTATGTTTTAATTCCAACAATTTACTGACAAGTTAAAATTTTACTACGGCACACCTCAAGTAAAATAACTAAAATAAATTAATGTTTATTTAAATAAAAATATTATTACTATTTTTTGATATTCAATTCTATTTAAAACCGATTTCACTTTTAGAGGTATCATTTAGAGGTATGATGGCAATTCTAGCACAGTTTTACCTTTGGGTATCTATTTACCTTGCAGCCATGTGAAAAGTTTTACTTTTAATATAGTATCGTGTATACTTATTAGTGTACGTTTTGGAACATTATCAGGTTAACTCATTTCGTTCATTCATTTCCTTGATTATCGTACCGCATCTCAAAAGTCTTGATTTTCTATGTCATTGTAGAACTAGATAAATTATTTTGTTCAAGAAAGGGTGTGATGTTGGTAAAGCCGAATGATTCATGCACTCATAAATAACCATAAGACAGTGTATTTCGGTGTATCTAAGAATGGTTTTTTGAGACAAATTATGTCAGAAACCACAAATAAAATGTGGGAATTTAAACAAATTTCAGTTGTTTTATATAATAAAAAGATTTATTGTAGAACAATTTAAGTTGTAACATTATGTACCAGCATACTATTGCAAACCAACATGACATCAAAATGTTAAAAATGCAAAAATTAATTGTATCAAATATCTGTTTGATTAAACATACTTTACATAGTTACTTATTGATATCCTTTTTATCCTTATTTATTCGCCTATATCCCTTCGGCATTGATTTAAACTAATATTTTAGCCTTCTTTTAGATCATATCTGTATAAAAATAAAAATTAGAGTTATGTCTATAAATTGATGGAATCATGACTTATTTGGTTTTTGTATGTTTTATACCATACTTCATACTTCATACTATGTATCAGTTTCACTCTGTCTTGATGTAGCGCGACGCCGCCGAGTCGTTGTCGACAGCATGGCTCCTGCCGGCATTACCATGCTCTGGTGGGATCTATTACATACTATGTATCAGTTTCACTCTGTCTTGATGTAGCGCGACGCCGCCGAGTCGTTGTCGACAGCATGGCTCCTGCCGGCATTACCATGCTCTGGTGGGATCTATTACATACTATGTATCAGTTTCACTCTGTCTTGATGTAGCGCGACGCCGCCGAGTCGTTGTCGACAGCATGGCTCCTGCCGGCATTACCATGCTCTGGTGGGATCTATTACATACTATGTATCAGTTTCACTCTGTCTTGATGTAGCGCGACGCCGCCGAGTCGTTGTCGACAGCATGGCTCCTGCCGGCATTACCATGCTCTGGTGGGATCTATTACATACTATGTATCAGTTTCACTCTGTCTTGATGTAGCGCGACGCCGCCGAGTCGTTGTCGACAGCATGGCTCCTGCCGGCATTACCATGCTCTGGTGGGATCTATTACATACTATGTATCAGTTTCACTCTGTCTTGATGTAGCGCGACGCCGCCGAGTCGTTGTCGACAGCATGGCTCCTGCCGGCATTACCATGCTCTGGTGGGATCTATTACATACTATGTATCAGTTTCACTCTGTCTTGATGTAGCGCGACGCCGCCGAGCCGTTGTCGACAGCATGGCTCCTGCCGGCATTACCATGCTCTGGTGGGATCTATTACATACTATGTATCAGTTTCACTCTGTCTTGATGTAGCGCGACGCCGCCGAGTCGTTGTCGACAGCATGGCTCCTGCCGGCATTACCATGCTCTGGTGGGATCTATTACATACTATGTATCAGTTTCACTCTGTCTTGATGTAGCGCGACGCCGCCGAGTCGTTGTCGACAGCATGGCTCCTGCCGGCATTACCATGCTCTGGTGGGATCTATTACATACTATGTATCAGTTTCACTCTGTCTTGATGTAGCGCGACGCCGCCGAGTCGTTGTCGACAGCATGGCTCCTGCCGGCATTACCATGCTCTGGTGGGATCTATTACATACTATGTATCAGTTTCACTCTGTCTTGATGTAGCGCGACGCCGCCGAGTCGTTGTCGACAGCATGGCTCCTGCCGGCATTACCATGCTCTGGTGGGATCTATTACATACTATGTATCAGTTTCACTCTGTCTTGATGTAGCGCGACGCCGCCGAGTCGTTGTCGACAGCATGGCTCCTGCCGGCATTACCATGCTCTGGTGGGATCTATTACATACTATGTATCAGTTTCACTCTGTCTTGATGTAGCGCGACGCCGCCGAGTCGTTGTCGACAGCATGGCTCCTGCCGGCATTACCATGCTCTGGTGGGATCTATTACATACTATGTATCAGTTTCACTCTGTCTTGATGTAGCGCGACGCCGCCGAGTCGTTGTCGACAGCATGGCTCCTGCCGGCATTACCATGCTCTGGTGGGATCTATTACATACTATGTATCAGTTTCACTCTGTCTTGATGTAGCGCGACGCCGCCGAGTCGTTGTCGACAGCATGGCTCCTGCCGGCATTACCATGCTCTGGTGGGATCTATTACATACTATGTATCAGTTTCACTCTGTCTTGATGTAGCGCGACGCCGCCGAGTCGTTGTCGACAGCATGGCTCCTGCCGGCATTACCATGCTCCGGTGGGATGTATTACATTATAAAAATCCATCATTAGAATCATAGTAAACTAATCCCGTTTTGAACATTCCATGCCTATTTTTTAGCAGTTAAATATAGTACTTCATTTTAGAAACATTTTACATCTACTGTATAACGTTTTTATTTCATTCTTTATTAAGAAGCGTTGCGAGTCGTATTAACATATCAAACAAGACGTTTAGCGATCCAACCATATAGTACTATTGCTAAAACCATATTATGGCAATCCATCAGCAAGTTTACACTTATAATGCTCAAGGATTACTTAACATCACCTACCGGAATATATAAAGGTACATCAAAGAATTTAAAAAGATTCATTTAAGCGTAATTTAAAAAAAACTGGATAAGAAATGGAAGGATTAGGAAATGTTGGAAACGTTTTGAGATCGCAAGTGTAATTATTTGGGCTTGGGTTTACTAAGAGAAGCGCCTTTTCATTTTAAGCTATGTAAAATGTTTTATGATTGAAAATTCCATTTATTCTTTTCTATTTTAACTTTGCACTTATCAGCTCCATGTTTATTTGACTACTTTATGTTATTAAAATCATTATAATATCATCCGAGTACTTTTATCAGCCGGCATATATACTTCTCTTCTATTGAGATGTGTAATCAATATGGGAACCCCGGACGGGCTTCCTTGGGGCAACCCGTTTATTTGGCAAAATTGTATGTATACTGTATTTATTTATGCTAAATGATTAGCGCGCGCGCACGCTCGTACACAAACACACACACACACACACACACACACACACACACACACACACACACACACACACACACACACACACACACACACACATATATATATATATATATTTAATATATAAAAGGGTAATGTGGGTATGTGGGTACATGTGAGTAATGTGTAGGGTGTATATGGAGACAGAGAGAGAGAAACTGATTGATACAGTACGTTGTGGTTATGAGCTTATGTGTTAATCTTAAAGGAAAAGGTTTAAACTTATATATTAGGTCCTCATGTTATTCTTATTGGAATAAGGAGTTTGACATAAATTTCTTATTTTTGTGAAATGTAATGATAACACTTTGTAAACAGCTACCCTTAGTTGAGGTCTACTACTATATGGTCAAAAATAAAAATTCTTTGATCCTTCCTGTTGAACCTAATCTATTCATTCTTTTGCCAAATTATCCTTGTGCAGAATTTGTAAACGACATAACCTCCTTACTTAATTTATGAATAAGATTAGTTCGAATCATCACAATTAGGCTAGTTCATAAATCAATAGAAATTCACTTAGTATGTAGGTTTGCTGCTAAGGAGGTATTGTTGATTTTTTTACAATTTAAGTTTGATATTGATTAATAATAATAAAATATCTTGCTTCTTAAAACAGTCTCATACAACGCGTACAAGTGACGGGCTTAATCCTGATTAATTTTCTAAACAACACAAGTTACGGATGAGAATAAGTATATAAAATTGCAAATTTTCAAATTAAAATCTCATTTTAAGTAGAAAAATCTCTATTTTCATCCAATAGAGGAGGATTATTTTGTCTCAATAATACGGTATACAAATACTACTAATGTTAGTTTTTACCGAGCAGAGTTAATCTGATAAATAAGATAGTCGAGATTACTCCAAGACATTTTATTCGATACTCAATATTTTTGAACACTCATGTGTTTCTTAGACGGGACGGTTAAATAATTAATTGCTCAACGGTTTATGACACTAAAGGAGCGGTTTATCACTCGGGGTCTCAAAGACTACGTGGCTTCTCCAAATCGTCATAGGATTGGTAGCTTCTCCATTTCTTCAGAGGCTACGTAGGTATTCAGAGGCCTCTGAGGCTGCTAGCTTCTCAAACCATCAGAGGATTGGTAGCTTCTCCATTTCTTCAGAGGCTACGTAGGTATTCAGAGGCCTCTGAGGCTGCTAGCTTCTCAAACCATCAGAGGATTGGTAGCTTCTCCATTTCTTCAGAGGCTACGTAGGTATTCAGAGGCCTCTGAGGCTGCTAGCTTCTCAAACCATCAGAGGATTGGTAGCTTCTCCATTTCTTCAGAGGCTACGTAGGTATTCAGAGGCCTCTGTGCTTCTCCAAACACTCAAGGTTAAGTCGTTTCCTCCATTAATTAGAAGCTACATGCATCTTTTCGAAGCCATAAATAAAGCTCTATACTTTAAGTGTGACATATATAGTTTGATGAAATTTTATGTACTACAATTTTAATTTTGTAGATTTTGTAGCCCTTTGTTTTTAGATATTTAGTTATACGGCTCAAAAAGTGTCTTTACTGTTTTGGTCATTTTACGGAATCAATACTACGTGTGTTATATAATTTGTTTGTAAATGTTCATATTTTGCCTACTAGATTTAAACGTCAACACGAACAGACTATTTTCTATTTGACCGTTTGTTACAGCCAATGGCAACACACACCTGTGGAATGCCACGTGGACTGACCACTTGAAGCACGACCTGCTGATGAAGTATGACAAGTTCGCGCGGCCGGCCCAGCACACCAACGCCACCGACGTTCAATTTGGCATCGTCATCCGGCACGTCGAAGTGGTATCTAGATTCGCAATTAACGAATGAACATCAATCGAATTCGTACAATTTTGACATGGATATGTCTTAGCTCTGTGTGGGGTGCGGAACGAATCACCAACACCCCGGTGATTCGTATGATGGAAAATATGTAACAGGTTTCCATTTAAACCAAAAGAGCTATTGTTTTGAATTTTTAATCTATAATATTATAAAGAAGAGGTGGTTTCTGTATGTTTGTTTGTGGGTTTGTGTGTTTTGTTGTGGCAAGTGAACGCAAAAAATACTGAACCAAACAGTTTGAAATTTTACACAAAGACAGATCTTAAACTCATGCAACACATAGGCATACTCATTTCCTTAAAATCCTCTCGGGCTACGCCCTGTGAACGTCCCAAGTTTCAATGTTTACATTTTTAGAAAATGAAAACATAAAATTACTTGAATTACAGCTGTGAACACTAAAATTTGACAGTTCGAGAAGCAGAAGACATGGTTGCTGTAAATACCCTGGGATTCAATGTTTACAGTTTTTAATGTCAACATCCGTTTACTTTATATTTTGACAGTTCGGTAAGAAAAAGAAATAAAGTGAATTTTTACACATAAACAGCTGGATCGAAATTAGTGAATTATTAGTTCGAAATAGTGGAATGGTAGATTTTTAATTTTCTCCCGATGCCTGCCTCTATTACGTTAATGCTTATCCTCTCCCAATATTTGACATATGTTACTTTGTCATGTTTAAATATATACTTAGACACGTGTTTTGTCATTTTGTAAACAATAAAGAATTAATTATCAATAACCTAAATGTATCTGTAGAGCCTACACCTCTCAGCCTTTTTTACCGTGCGAAGAACGGGTACTTTGGCTAGTATAAAATAATGAGAACAGTTGTTTACATGAATTGAAAACACTCCCTTTACATATCCATGACCTAACCCATTTCCCATAGGGAAGTAAATAAAAAACTTTGGTTTGATCAAGGGCTGATTGAAATCAAGGGAAAAACTATATTAAAATAAATATAAACATATATTTTGGTTTTCTACATACAGTATCATTAAAATTTCAAATTTGAATTAGTATAAATTTATTTGGAAAAATTTAAAATATATAATTTACATTAACTTCCTTAATGTAAAGTTGTCAGATTTTTCCTTGAAAAATTATGTTTTATGGGTGGAATCTAAGCCTTATCGAAATATAGAACGTCTGTTGTAAAACCTGTACAATTTATTTAAATGACAAAAAATGCGATTATTGTTCTAGGATGAAGTGAGATCGCTCATGGTACTTAATGCCTGGACCAGACTGGTGAGTTTTGATTTTCATCTAGATTTTGTATTTTTGATCAATGACAAAATATTAACATTACGAGACAATACTTTGAAAGTGCATTAAAAATATAGGACATGATACATCTTAATAACGGCGAGCAAATATGTTGTTACGTGTTGCAGGAATGGGATGACGAGAAGTTGCGATGGAACGCGAGCGACTACGGCGGCCTGAAGCTGTTGCACGTGGCCGACCACGAGATCTGGCAGCCCGACATCGTCCTCTACAACAGGTCACATCACTTCTCATACACTATTATTAATTCTTCATGCGTTTTGAAGAGAATTTCATATTAAAAATAACTTATATTTTCTCAGAGTACATCTTTATCTGCTTATTATCATTTAATACGAGAGGTTATATTGTAAATAGAAATATGTTCTTACAAACTAACTATGACGTCACTAACAAAATTATGTCACCGTTTCAAATTTTCATCTGGAAAATTGTCAACACTCACCCCCCGAGATAAGACATATACATATCAATATTTATTTACTTCCTTTTGGGAAATAGCTTAGATCGCGTCTAAAGGGAATGTTTTCAGTTCTTCTAAACATCAGTCCTTAAACGTCACGTTTCAAATTTTGACCTAACTGATTGCCATTGCACCTTCTCCCAGAGCTAAGTCATGTCCATGTAAAAATGTATATTTGGGTTTGTAAGTGATTATATATGGTTTCATTGTATTCAACTGTTGAAAAGTTATATATTAGAATGGTAATCGATGATCTTATGAGATTTAAAATCTGATAGCAGAGACAAGTAATTTACAAAAATAGCTTTGCTGATAGGATTTGAAACTGTACTAACGTATAATTTTTGAAATAATATATCTTCATAATAGAACAGAAACTCTGAATAAAGACAGAGAAATGTAATATTGTAAAAATTTAATAAAATGTAATAATTTGTTTTGTTTTTTCTAAGAGCAATTTGGTAAAAATAAAATATTAATTAAACTGGGAAGGATGTTGAAAGCCTTAACTAAACCGTCTTGTTTAAACACTCATTTCTAGACTATAACTTATGTACTTAATGAACTAAAATAATTTTCCACCTCTCCTTTATAAGACCTCAACTTCACGTTAAGTTGAATTATTTTAACTATTACAACTCAAACTAGAAGTACTCGTCACATTTAAATGTTAAGGATTTACTTATTCATGACTACAAGAAAAAAACCTGGTGTTAAAAATACTAAATTACATACTTACATAATACATCTTTCGTAATTATAACAACGCTGACTACTCCACCTGCATCGTCTATCCCTAGGATAACGTGCTGTGGGTCCCACCCGTCAGGTCTCCTTGGGGTAGATGTGTCATGTGGTATACAATTGGAGTCATGATGTTTGTGTCGACAGCGCGCTGGACAACTCCGTAGATCACTACGGCAACACGCACTGCATCGTCTATCCCTAGGATAACGTGCTGTGGGTCCCACCCGTCAGGTCTCCTTGGGGTAGATGTGTCATGTGGTATACAATTGGAGTCATGATGTTTGTGTCGACAGCGCGCTGGACAACTCCGTAGATCACTACGGCAACACGCACTGCATCGTCTATCCCTAGGATAACGTGCTGTGGGTCCCACCCGTCAGGTCTCCTTGGGGTAGATGTGTCATGTGGTATACAATTGGAGTCATGATGTTTGTGTCGACAGCGCGCTGGACAACTCCGTAGATCACTACGGCAACACGCACTGCATCGTCTATCCCTAGGATAACGTGCTGTGGGTCCCACCCGTCAGGTCTCCTTGGGGTAGATGTGTCATGTGGTATACAATTGGAGTCATGATGTTTGTGTCGACAGCGCGCTGGACAACTCCGTAGATCACTACGGCAACACGCACTGCATCGTCTATCCCTAGGATAACGTGCTGTGGGTCCCACCCGTCAGGTCTCCTTGGGGTAGATGTGTCATGTGGTATACAATTGGAGTCATGATGTTTGTGTCGACAGCGCGCTGGACAACTCCGTAGATCACTACGGCAACACGCACTGCATCGTCTATCCCTAGGATAACGTGCTGTGGGTCCCACCCGTCAGGTCTCCTTGGGGTAGATGTGTCATGTGGTATACAATTGGAGTCATGATGTTTGTGTCGACAGCGCGCTGGACAACTCCGTAGATCACTACGGCAACACGCACTGCATCGTCTATCCCTAGGATAACGTGCTGTGGGTCCCACCCGTCAGGTCTCCTTGGGGTAGATGTGTCATGTGGTATACAATTGGAGTCATGATGTTTGTGTCGACAGCGCGCTGGACAACTCCGTAGATCACTACGGCAACACGCACTGCATCGTCTATCCCTAGGATAACGTGCTGTGGGTCCCACCCGTCAGGTCTCCTTGGGGTAGATGTGTCATGTGGTATACAATTGGAGTCATGATGTTTGTGTCGACAGCGCGCTGGACAACTCCGTAGATCACTACGGCAACACGCACTGCATCGTCTATCCCTAGGATAACGTGCTGTGGGTCCCACCCGTCAGGTCTCCTTGGGGTAGATGTGTCATGTGGTATACAATTGGAGTCATGATGTTTGTGTCGACAGCGCGCTGGACAACTCCGTAGATCACTACGGCAACACGCACTGCATCGTCTATCCCTAGGATAACGTGCTGTGGGTCCCACCCGTCAGGTCTCCTTGGGGTAGATGTGTCATGTGGTATACAATTGGAGTCATGATGTTTGTGTCGACAGCGCGCTGGACAACTCCGTAGATCACTACGGCAACACGCACTGCATCGTCTATCCCTAGGATAACGTGCTGTGGGTCCCACCCGTCAGGTCTCCTTGGGGTAGATGTGTCATGTGGTATACAATTGGAGTCATGATGTTTGTGTCGACAGCGCGCTGGACAACTCCGTAGATCACTACGGCAACACGCACTGCATCGTCTATCCCTAGGATAACGTGCTGTGGGTCCCACCCGTCAGGTCTCCTTGGGGTAGATGTGTCATGTGGTATACAATTGGAGTCATGATGTTTGTGTCGACAGCGCGCTGGACAACTCCGTAGATCACTACGGCAACACGCACTGCATCGTCTATCCCTAGGATAACGTGCTGTGGGTCCCACCCGTCAGGTCTCCTTGGGGTAGATGTGTCATGTGGTATACAATTGGAGTCATGATGTTTGTGTCGACAGCGCGCTGGACAACTCCGTAGATCACTACGGCAACACGCACTGCATCGTCTATCCCTAGGATAACGTGCTGTGGGTCCCACCCGTCAGGTCTCCTTGGGGTAGATGTGTCATGTGGTATACAATTGGAGTCATGATGTTTGTGTCGACAGCGCGCTGGACAACTCCGTAGATCACTACGGCAACACGCACTGCATCGTCTATCCCTAGGATAACGTGCTGTGGGTCCCACCCGTCAGGTCTCCTTGGGGTAGATGTGTCATGTGGTATACAATTGGAGTCATGATGTTTGTGTCGACAGCGCGCTGGGCAACTCCGTAGATCACTACGGCAACACGCACTGCATCGTCTATCCCTAGGATAACGTGCTGTGGGTCCCACCCGTCAGGTCTCCTTGGGGTAGATGTGTCATGTGGTATACAATTGGAGTCATGATGTTTGTGTCGACAGCGCGCTGGGCAACTCCGTAGATCACTACGGCAACACGCACTGCATCGTCTATCCCTAGGATAACGTGCTGTGGGTCCCACCCGTCAGGTCTCCTTGGGGTAGATGTGTCATGTGGTATACAATTGGAGTCATGATGTTTGTGTCGACAGCGCGCTGGGCAACTCCGTAGATCACTACGGCAACACGCACTGCATCGTCTATCCCTCGGGACACGTGCTGTGGGTCCCACCCTCCCAGTTTTCTGCCTACTGCGACATCAACCTTCGGAGATGGCCCTACGACCAACACACTTGCACTTTCCTTTTCGGCTCCTGGGTGTACGATGGCGATCAGGTTATTCTGAGACGTTCTTTTAATAAAAATTCTTCTGTGAGTATGCCAATCGTTCAATTTTTATATAATAATATATCGATTATGAACTCTTTTTAGTATTACTTTAGTTCTTTGTCGCTGACGTAAATTGGTAATGATGAATATTGTTAATCTAGAAGTACTTAATACAAAGAATCTATGCCAACATAGACTTAGCCATTTTTGATATGTTTTACTTACATAAAGTTTTTCGTTTTTAAAAAGAAAGTTTTAAAGTTAGATCATTTTATAAAAGGAGCACATTTTTCACGCTCTTCCCCTTGAGAAGTTTTATCTCGACCACAAAAACCTAGATGTACGGTTTTAATTATGTGTGGTCAACTAGAGGATGTTACTTTAAATTCTTTTAATTTTGTGCGTATTAGCTGTTTATGAGAAAGAGGCATAAACATATCCTTAAAATTATATTCGATCATTATATTTAATTTTATTACTATAAAATTAAATAGATTCACCACCAAAAATAAGTATAATCTGTTAAATCATATTTAAATTGAAAACGTCATAATGCGTTTTAGCCATATGTTTTATCGCCTAAGATTGGAAAGTATTTTCATATTATTGACTGAAATTAAACAAAAATTCTGTTTGTAGTTTAGCAAATAGTATTATGTTGTCTGCTAAACATAAACGATTATTAGTGAAATGAAAAATTATAGGAATATTTAAATGTAAATTTTTCTTAATTCTCCTCATTGGTTATCCAATCTTTACAATACAATAGGAAACTTTTATTTATAATCTATAAGCACTATTTTGCGTTTTTAAAATGTCCCGAATCCAAATTTTCCAGGAATACAGAGCAAATGAATTTATAAATATTAAATATTATAATATGCCCAGCGTACAGGACAAATTTGAAAATTTCCTTGTTCATAATAAATGCAACAACAAGAATATGGATAGCGAGATTGTTTATACAGATCTGTTAAAAATATTTTATATAATAATAATAACAATCTTTAATAATAATCTGATATAATTTTGAAACTTAAAATAAAACGATCTAAGCTAAACAAACGCAGGCTAAGCTAAAACAGAAACTATTGTTGGCCTATATAATAAATGGTCCTTGTTGATGAACAGTTCTATTGAAGAAGCCTGCTGTCGGATAGCTGACCTCTATTCATATAATATAGTTACGAGAAGAGTTTGCAGGGAGTCAACGCCACATCATACCAAATATGTAGGCCTACGTGACCACTGAGAGCTGCCCAGCCACGACGTCAACATGTGAACTGTATATGAGCTGAGGCATTACACTAATGTGATGGACGGGGTTGTCTTAGAACGTGGTCGTCCGTATTGCACGTGCTGATCTGAGCCCCATTATATGCTGTACATGTCTACTATGTATGTGTTCTAGGATGGCGAGAAGGACCCTACACCAATGCAGTGGACGGTGATGTCTGTGAAGGACGTCCACCGTATTGTAAGTTCTGACCTGAGCCCCATAATATGCTGTACATGTCTACTATGTATGTGTTCTAGGATGGCGAGACGGGCCCTACACCAATGCAGTGGACGGTGTTGTCTGTGTTGGAGGTCCACCGTATCGTAAGTTCTGCCCTGAGCCCCATCATATGCTGTACATGTCTACTATATATGTGATCTAGGATGGCGAGACGGACCCTACACCAATGCAGTGGACGGTGATATCTGTGAAGGAGGTCCACCGTATCGTAAGTTCTGCCCTGAGCCCCATCATATGCTGTACATGTCTACTATGTATGTGTTCTAGGATGGCGAGACGGACCCTACACCAATGCAGTGGACGGTGATGTCTGTGAAGGAGGTCCACCGTATCGTTAGTTCTGCCCTGAGCCCCATCATATGCTGTACATGTCTACCATGTATGTGTTCTAGGATGGCGAGACGGACCCTACACCAATGCAGTGGACGGTGATGTCTGTGAAGGAGGTCCACCGTATCGTTAGTTCTGCCCTGAGCCCCATCATATGCTGCACATGTCTACCATGTATGTGTTCTAGGATGGCTAGACGGACCCTACACCAATGCAGTGGACGGTGATATCTGTGAAGGAGTTCCACCGTATCGTTAGTTCTGCCCTGAGCCCCATCATATGCTGTATATGTCTACCACGTATGTGTTCTAGGATGGCGAGACGGACCCTACACCAATGCAGTGGACGGTGATATCTGTGAAGGAGTTCCACCGTATCGTTAGTTCTGCCCTGAGCCCCATCATATGCTGTATATGTCTACCACGTATGTGTTCTAGGATGGCGAGACGGACCCTACACCAATGCAGTGGACGGTGATGTCTGTGAAGGAGTTCCACCGTATCGTTAGTTCTGCCCTGAGCCCCATCATATGCTGTATATGTCTACCACGTATGTGTTCTAGGATGGCGAGACGGACCCTACACCAATGCAGTGGACGGTGATGTCTGTGAAGGAGGTCCACCGTATCGTTAGTTCTGCCCTGAGCCCCATCATATGCTGTATATGTCTACCACGTATGTGTTCTAGGATGGCGAGACGGACCCTACACCAATGCAGTGGACGGTGATATCTGTGAAGGAGTTCCACCGTATCGTTAGTTCTGCCCTGAGCCCCATCATATGCTGCACATGTCTACCACGTATGTGTTCTAGGATGGCGAGACGGACCCTACACCAATGCAGTGGACGGTGATGTCTGTGAAGGAGTTCCACCGTATCGTTAGTTCTGCCCTGAGCCCCATCATATGCTGTATATGTCTACCACGTATGTGTTCTAGGATGGCGAGACGGACCCTACACCAATGCAGTGGACGGTGATGTCTGTGAAGGAGGTCGAGCGTATCAAGTCTTACTCTTGTTGCCCTGAGCCCCATCATATGCTGTCGAAGTCTACCAGTATGAAAAACCCTGCATAGGATGGCTGAGACGGGACCTACACCAATGCTATGGACGGTGATACACCTGTGATAGGTAAGCTCTTCAGTACATTACATATCGGGATATCGTGGGCCGAAACATTTGGTATCAAGTATTGTATAACTGCTCATCGGTTAGTTATATCATAGGAAAAGGGGTAAGGAATAAATTTATGTAAAATTATGTGCGAGAGTAATATCACAAACTAGTAGGTAGTGGAGCTAAGCCAACATGGTTTTGTATGGCACGTTTACAGGACATGATGTCTTATTAAAATATGTATTCGTTTTAAACTGTAGGTACCTGATACTAAATTTGGATTTTTAAGTAACGGTCTTTTTGGAGATATAAAAACCTATTTTATATTATTTCCTTGGATAGGCTCCAGTGTTTGCAATGTTGACTCTTAGTATTGATTGTTGTTAGCATATTTGAAGCTCAATTGCAGTTGACAAAGACCGTGCAACATATGCCAGTTTACATATAGTTAACGATGTGTGGCAATAGTCTGTGCAGTGTTGACGGTGGCCGTATTCTGGCTCCCACCTTATGCCTCTGAGAAGTTCATGCTGGCCGGGGTGACTGCCGTCATCGAATGTATGTTCTTGCTCTTCTTCGCCCAGCGACTTCCTACAATGGGACAACACACCCCTCTTATTGGTATACGCTCCTTTTCTGTGAACAAAATATTATCACTGCCCGTTTGTTTGTATTATACAATTATAAACTACACAATTGGTCTCTTATGCAACCATAAAATCTCAAAAGAAAGTACACATAATTAAACTAAATCCATCTATCTATCTTGATTCGCCATCACTCAATCTGATAGTTTTTTACCATTACTATTTAGTAGAAAAAATTTCTCATCGGGAATTTTAAATTGTAGGAAAATTTCATAAAGCGCATTTAAAGGACAGCTGACCGTATCGCACTCTGATTGATCTGGTTCCCTTGTCGTGTTCACAGCTGAGTTCTATGCGTATGGCCTCGCCCTGGTGGGACTGTCCGTGGTGACCTCGGTGTTGACGGTGAACCTGAGTCGCCGGCCCATGGCTCGTCCGGTCCCTTGGTTCATCAGCCGAACCCTCACAAGATACGCCATTTTGCTTGGCATCCCGAACACCAAGGTGAAGTTTGACATCACAAATGCAGACCCTCCTAATTGTATTTTTATTGTGAAGTAACGGTTGGTTGTGAGTTTGAATGTATGCGTGACTACATCATTCTTATGTAACTAAGGGAATTTTGTTCACAGTGGTACACGAAATCTCAGTCTTGGCTATGAGCACTGTGTAAACAATATTATCACATGTTGAATGATATAATGATATAACTTAAATTGTCAATGAACTAAATGTCAGCGTATAAATACTGACGGTACAAGTGACGAATATTACCTAACCTGATAGATAGAGTTTGCCTGTACAGAACGTGTTCGTTTCGATGTACGGGAGCGGCCGACAGGACTGTGAAGAGCTGCACGAGCGCCATCTGGTAGACAGAGGACGTACTGAGTCTGTGGACACCACCCACCACCAGACCTCCGCTCAGACGGCCCACGAGTGGGTTCTCCTCGCCTCCGCGCTGGACCGCGCCATGTTCTTCCTCTACATTCTCATCTTCCTCTTGATCTCTGCTGCGTTTTACTTCTCGTAGCAAACGGTTCAAACGCAATACGCTCTCTAGATGCAGCCAAAATCCCTTCCTTCCCACTCCCCCAAACCAATACCTCAATACCTCGATACGGTACCTAATACCTGAATCTTTTTTTTTTCTATTCCTCAAATACACCGGTATCCTCAATTTTAAATTTTTCTGATTCTCTGCATTGTAAATCGTTGAATTATAAGATACTGTTTTTTAAGAAAGTTAGTTACAAATTAGAAAATTTTAACGCATTCAAAACATTCTTTGTTATCATAAATCTAACTAAATCATACTACCTCCAGGTACTATGATTATACCGATTGTCTGTCAAAGTTAACTTGATGTATGCTTTTAATGGTAATAAATTGGTATAAAATTTTGGCAGTTAATGAAAATATAATATCACAAGAACTTTTAAACTGTGTAAACCCCTAAAAACAAGTGCTAATATTGTAAAGTAATGAACAAAATAAGTAGTCCTTCACTTTTTTGCCCTTGTCCCTACCAATACCACATATTAATGTAATTAAAGTGTTGAGATAAAACCTCTTTAATTTATTTAAGTTATTTTGAAAGATGCATATACTAATAATATACTAGTACTTCTACAGGCCCAGTAATTCATATACTTTTATAAAAGTGAGTCTAAAATATGTTTGATAAAGAAAACTTGACCCTTAATGCAAAAAATTAACTTGCAATTTGAAAATCAATAACAAATGACGATAAACATATTCATATTTTCTTCACTAAATATACTGGAGTAAACCCAGAGATGGCGAAAATAAATTTTGAAAGGGTTGTTGACCAGCATCTAAATTGTAAAACTGATTCAAATTTAAGAAGGAATTTATTTTTTGAATTCACTGTAAGAATAAGACTAGACGACTGTATTATTTTCTGGGTCAATTGCAACTTGAAATTTAAAACTGTGTAAAGCTACTAAATACTTGATATTTGACTCTAGGAATCGTAAAATATTGCTACGATTGATTTAAACACAGAAAATAACTAACTAAATGACAAAAGAAAGAGGATTGATATATTTGACATAAATAGCTTTTAGTTTAGACTTAGGTGTATGTATTTATTTGCGTGAAACCATTCACATATTGTGGCAATGGCAATACTAATTAAATCAATAGACTATCTAGAAGTTATTAACTCGTATTGGGGAAGAGGGGTGAATAGATGTAGAAATGTGTAGATTATCAGACTTTACTAATGTAAAAACAGACTTTACTAATGTAAAAAGCTTTAATCAGAACATATAAAACTGAATGAAAATTTGACAAAACTACAGCCAGGGAAATATACTAGTTCATACGAGCTGAGTTTAGGTTTTAGAATAGTAATAGTTTCTCTTGAAGAAATTTACGGTTTAAAGATACTTTATAGTGTATAAGTGTGTACCAGACGTATAATTTGCACAAGAGAGCTTTTGGGGCATATATTATTTATTGTTTGTTTATTTTCTATTTCTCATTTCATTGGCCAATTTCAAACATACGCCCGACTTTGTTAAGTTTTCATATGAAGAGGTTAAGTAGCTTGACAAACCCTTTCAATTCAACACTTCGGGAATCATTTTTAATTTACCTTTTAACGAATTTCCCATAGGGAATAAGATATTACCATGGTACCATGGTATATTCATGGTAAGTCTGAAGCTCGGGCCCATGTTATTTTTCACCTTTAGGTGCCCAGAGATCAAAAACAAAAGTTGTTAAAATTTATACACACACACACACACACACACACACACACACACACACACACACACACACACACACACACACACACACACACACACACACACACACATACACACACACACACACATATATATATATATACCTCTATACATATATATGTATATATGTGTGTGTGTGTGTGTGTGTGTGTGTGTGTGTATAAATTTTAACAACTTTTGTTTTTGGCCTAAAATAGTAGTTAGATATATATATATATATATGTCTGTGAACACGATAACTCTCATAAAAATGGTCCGATCGAGACTGTAAACCGGACATATCGGTCAATCGGAAAGGGTAGTTTGGGGGGGTTTTGTACTAAAATTGGGGTTTTGCGTTATTCTTAAAATTTTTCTTTCACCATTTAAATCAACTTAAAAAATACACAATTTAGTTCCTTAAAATGTTTGTCTATCTCCAACGGTTACCGAGATATTAAAAAATCCAAACACAATATGTTTTATTTTGGGACTAAAATGTTATGGAGGATAAGGAAAAATTAATATTTCTCTTATCAATCTATATTTTTGGATGAAACTTGATATTAAACTTCATGTGGTTAATATTCATTCTTTTATGTTAAAAATCATAGTTTATGTGTTTATCATGCCAGCTAACCTGCATACTCTTTTCGCATGTTAATCATATAGAGAATAGGCAAATTCCTTTATTTATGGACAGACGTTGATGAAACTTGGTATACATGGTCAAAATAAAAGCGTTTTATGCTAGAAATGCCTTCTTTCAGTATTCCTCGCAGCAGCAAACCTGCATACTATTTCCTATGTTAATCTTAATGGAATAGGCAAACTCATTTATTTATGTATTTATATTTATTTATATTCATTTATTTATGGACAGATATTGCTAAAACTTGGTATATGGTCAAAATAAAAATAGTTTATTGTAAAAATGCCTACTTTCAGCGTTAAACGCAGCAGGAAACTTGCATTTTATTTCCAATGTTAATCTTATGGAGAATAGGCAAACTCTCTTATTTATTACGGATATTTATCAAACCTGATATTTTTTATAATTGATTTATAGATTCTCTGAGTGCGCAGGTCTGCTGGGACGGGGGTATTTTACTATACCGGGTTGTTGAAAATTCCGGAACGACTACATATTTGTATTATAAACTATCATAAAACAGTAAAACTTTGCAAATTTAATTGGGACATAAAATATAATTTTTTCAGCTTATTGCCAACATAATTATCGACATTAGATAGGGAATGGCCCAAAAGGAGTCAAGACGAAATAACTACAGAGTCGGAAATGGCAGCCATTTAAAAATAGTTTTAAAAAGTTGAAATTTTTAGATGTTGACTTTTTTTGTATGTTGGAGGTATTAGATTATTTAATAGCGTTAAAAATAGTTTTTTGCCAACAAATAATTTGAAAAGTTTTAGTCTTGTTTTATTGTCGAAACATGTTCAACACGTATTAGCATCTAAAACATTCAAATTCAAAACATTAAAAGATGTTTTGAATTACTTACATTCCCGACTCAGTTGTTTTTTGAAGTCAAGGTTGTGTATTGTACTCTGCTAAAAATACCTTTAATTTGATGTACTTATCAGCTTATGATTCTCTTTAAAATTTCTAACTAGGCTCCTTGGGAGCTTTTAGGTCGCCCTCATAGGAGCTTCCCCGAGTTGGCAACAACGTTAAAATTATTTTCTTAGCACCAACATGAATTTGCAATGTTTTACTCTTGAAGCTAATAAATGACTAAATACTTTCTTTCAATACTTTCTAGAACCTCAAAAATTAAAATTGAAGCCATGTTTAAATGCCTCGGTCGTTCTTTTGAAGTCGGGGTAATCTTAGCATTGTAATTTTCTAATAATTACCTTTAACTTGATCTGCATATCAACCTTCTATTTACGACTTCCTCCTGACCCCTTTTGGGCTATTGCCTAACTGAGGTTAATGGATGGTAAAAAATAATATTTTGGGTCCCAATTCAATTTGCAAGGCTTTTCATTTGTAAGACGATGTGTAACAAAAATATAAAATCGTTCCGTGACTTTTCACCAACAATGTATATGTCACACATCAAACTCTTTGGTAGTTAATGAAACATTTTCCAACAATTCGAAAGCTATGACTGCGAAACTTGATATACTAAATTGTGAAACCTTTTTTTAATTGTTCAATACAGACTTATTTTTAAGTCTACCAAATACTCATAAATATATGTTCTTGGAGCTTTATGTTGGCAATGTTCACATGAAACTAAAATCAACTATAAAACCGAGAATAATAGATAATACAAGTATGGTGTAAAGAGCTGTAAGAAGAATTTTGGGCCAAACTATAGCCCGTAAGGCATGTAAGGGAGTTCCTCAAGAGGAAGAGTGAGTATGTAAGAGTCTATATCTAACGCTGGAAGGGAGGGTGGAGGGAAAAACAAACACTCATAGCACACTCTCCTAGCACACCTCAATAGTCCTCAAATAGTAAAGCATCTCAAAGTATGATCTAATAGTGTAATTTAAGTTAGGTCAATTACTAACTAAGTTGATTGAATCATAATATTAATTATAATTCAATATTATAATATTAATATTTATTTAATTAATTAATTAATAACAGGAATCATGTAAATTGTATGGATCTTAAAAATATTTCACTTAGAGGTCTTGAAGCAAAACAATTTAGAGAGCTAATTACAATTGCCATACCACACACACCGCATACATAACATATATATATATATATATATATATATATATATATATATATATATATATATATATATATATATATATACAACCATGTGAAGGCTGCTGAACTAGCGGGAAGTGTTTGGAGCCCGTAAGGAGAAAGGATGAAGGAGCAGAATATCTCTCCTTGCCGGGGGCAATAAATGGTGTACGGTATTTGATAATGTTACATTTTTATTTAAATTTTATCCTTATCCAAATGTATCATTATCATTCAATTCATCAGTTACCATTATACCATTATCATTTTTCCAAATCAGAATAAGGAATGCACAGTAATAATAAAATATTTTATTTTAATAAGTTGTTATTATAACAATAACGATACAACGGTGGATATCAAACGTAAACAAGGCCATAGTAATATAAATCATGTCTTATTTTATGTTTTATGCTTTAAATGAATTAAAAGAATACTACTTTACACAATCCAAAAATCAAGAAAACTCGTATTAGTTTACGTTGTTTTACTTTACAAGGTCCTCTTCCCAATACTCATCACTGGACTATACAGTCTAATTTTGTTTTATTTCTAAGGCTTGAAACAACTAGTTAACCAATTGACCAAAATTTAAATTTAAACCAAAACTAGTTTAAAATTTAAACAATAAAATGGCAAAGCATAGAATGACGCCTTGTTTCGGTCTGTGTACTGTTAATATGATTATATCAATCCAATCCGAGCCAAAATTACCTCCAAGAGGAGTAGTTGGGATCGTCATCTGACGCGTTTTATGTTTCTTCTCAACAAATGCCGACCATGAATGATTCAAACTCGCCCTAAAATACAAATAGCAATAGGTAAAGGAAAAATAACTAAAATAATTAAATAAGTTAACAATGCTTCACGCCATGCAAATAAATACCCTAAAAATTAAAACCAAATGAAGCTGGGGGAGCTGATCATTTTAAAAGATTCACTATATTCAATATACATTTACGTCTCCAACATTCAAGACGTTGGAAATAAACTCTATTCTTATAAAAACGTTAAAATAATTCATAAGAACTGTCATCTTGGTATAAATTAAAAAAAGTCCAAAGTTATCATGAAACGATATAGGCATTTAATTAAAATATGGTTTTTACTCAAATAGATACAGGACTACTGTACAAAAATGGCTTTAAAAAATAAGTAGCATAAGTTTAAAAATGATTAGTTTATGATTATCATAATGTCCATCTGATATAACGATGAAGTCATAAATTAAAATATACTGTATTTACTTCCCTTTGGGAAATAGTTTATAACATGGATATGTCTTGAAAGAATGTTTTCATTTCCTTTACACAGCTATCCTTATATGACGTCACTAACTATATGACATCACCGTTTCAAATTTTGGACTGACGAATTGCCATTACCCCACTCCCCAGAGCTAAAACATATCCGTATGATAAGAGTTGTTTTTCAATTTGAAAAGAAAGTCCAGGCTTAAAATAATAACAACTATTCTTCTATCAACTTTTATTCTTATATTATTTTGGTTTGTACTAGCTGTAAGCTCGTCCTTTTTATGGGTTTTCTTACTTAGTGTGAAGAAGCTAGATACTTATCATCATCAGAAAAAGTTAAAATAAAAATATAGTATTAAAATAAATAAATATAAAATACAATATTAAAAAAATAAAATATTATACAATAAAAAATAATAATAGTAAACAAATGAAATATACGTTCTCAGCTCAATGATATGTTATTATTAGTGTACTTTTGTTATACTTTAGATTTATAATATTATTTTATCACAGTTAAATTTTGAAATGGTTTAAAATCAATGGTAAATGTAGACAAACTAATATTGATTTTAATTCGACTGCTGGTTACTGGTATTTATTTTCGTTAATTGACTGCAACAGAGTACATATTTGGTAAAAATGATTATCTAAATACTCAAAACGGCAAATTTGAACTGGATTCATTTGTTTACAGTATTTTGATGGGGAGGAGAACGGTTCTAAGTGTACACAACCATTCTCCAAAAGTTATAGAATAATAAAAATACGTTTAATTATTGTGGTGCTGTCATTATTGATACTGTAGTAGGTAAGTTTCATTTGATAGATGCTGTCAATTACATGGAAAAGCGTAACAAAAATACCTTGTTAAGCGTTATAGAGATGTATAAACAGACACGATTTGAGATAGAAATCAAATCGTGAAACTTTCTGGGGTTTCTGGGGTATAAAACGTAAAACCAACGTAAGTATTATGATTTTAAAGCAATTTTCAGACAAAACACTAATATTTTTAAAGGGTTTGTGTTCATTGGTTATGAGCATTGGTTATAAGCATGGAACAGTTGGGCTAAAACGGGATACCATTATTATTTTGTATATTTTCCAAAAGGAGGTTAAATACCTATAAAAGGTTAAATAAACACACAGTAGGCCTACATTTATAATAATTTATTCTAAAAATCTGTTTTAAATCCACACCAAGTCATACATGTATATTACATACATGTATATATATATATAAATATATATACATATATATATATTATATAAAAACTTTTATGAATTTTCAAACTGATAAGATTTTCATATAGTTCAAGTAGTTTTATGTCGATAGTAGCGATTCTGTAGAAACAGTGACGAACAGTGAAACAGTGTAGAAACTACAAGGGTAAGTAACACGGATTCAAATATAATGAATGGGAAATATAGATATATTTAATTATCTCTATATATAAAAATGAATGAATGATGTATGTATGTATGTCCTTTATGTCCCGCCATGAAATTTTATGAAGTTGCTCTATATGTTTAAACAAAACTAATAAAGTTAAAACTCTACAAGTTTACATTTTATGGCGTTTTAAAGTTCTAATGTTAGCCTTATGGTGTATAAGATTGTTTACAATTTTTCTATAATCAAAACATTTGATTTCTAAAGCTACAGATGTTGATTTACTTTCCAGTAGAAATGATATTTGCTATTCAATGCCTTCTGTATCAATCGTCAATTTAAAAATATCGAGTAAATACGTAGATAATGCAAAACAGTTTTATTCGCCACATTAATATTTTACAATTTTTGGGGTTTATTTATTTATATTTTTACTTTCTCCCTTATACCATAGTGTAAGGGGTTTCGACGTGATGTCTGTCTGTCCATGTGTTTGTCTCTGTTAGTGTGTGAGTGTGTGTGAGTGTGAGTGTGTGTGTGTGTGCGTGTGTGTGTGTGTGTGTGTGTGTGTGTGTGTGTGTGTGTGTGTGTGTGTGTGTGTGTGTGTGTGTGTGTGTGTGTGTGTGTGTGTGTGTGTGTGTGTGTGTGTGTGTAAAGAGCCACATCCTATCCTACCCCGTTGGACCAATTTAGATTAAATTTGACAAGTATGTATATATTCACCGTATATCCAGGTGTTTTTCCCTTTTTTATTTTTTATTTTCAATGGTAGTTCACCCCTAAAAACCCCAAGAAACGTAAAAATCTAAATTTCTCAAAAGTGGCCTAAAAAATGAAATTTGGAAATTGGAAATTTAAGAAATGAAAAAAATATATATATATAATTCTTTCACTATCTGAGAAGTATACACGGTTCTTATTGTTTATTATTAACGAATGTTTGATTTATATATGAGTACCTGGTGACCGAGCTTTGCTCGAATAGAATAATATAAGTATTATACAAGTTAATTAGCAAAATTAAAACAAATATATTACTCAATGAACGCATTTATGTGATTTAAATAAAACCGTTTTCATACACCTTGATTAATACAGCATAAACACTGAATGAAAATATAGGCCCCAGGTGGAGATCGATCTCACTACCTCCTACACGTGAAACCTGAGTGCTAGCCACTGTGCTACGGCGTCGGCCAAGTTCGCGTTGTCGTTTAAGGGCTTTTGGCCAACCTCAATTGTTTTAGCTGATCTTATACTGTATTTAATTATCCATACAGTTATTATTAGCCTGTGATCAACTGAATTTGTTAGAAAAGGAATGAGGATTGAAAAGCAAAAGAGAAATTTAATTTACACCAGTTAATTAGTTTGTTACAGTGGGTTCAAGCAATATAATGAATACGTTTTCCATCAAAACACGAAAGATTTTGGAAATACCTCTCTCTGCTTTTATTTCGCAGTTATTTTACCCTTTACTTTTAACACATTGTTTAGTAATTTGATAATTTTTTCATTATTCATAAAATTAATATTTATGCAAAACCTCTATTCACATATTGTTCACCACCATCTTCAATCTACAAATGTCAAACGGTTATAAATAGATGTTCTGTTTCTTACAGAGTTTAAAATCCCAAGCCCCCGCGCAGAGGTTCATGGCACTGCCGCAAGTCTCACCCAAGCGTCAACACTTGCATCTAGCATGACTATTAATTTTTGATATAGTGTCCATCTATCTCACTACATCAATAGCATTAATGCATGACCATACGACGCTCGTTTCTGTTCAGTTACCTTCTCTACAAAATAAATGCCCTTAGTAATTATTCTTCCTTTCAATATCCACCTCTTTTAGCGAATTTCCCATAGGGAAGAAGCTATTACCGTAGGTCTCATGATAAGACTACCCGGGACCATGTTATTTTTTCTTCTTTAGATGCCTAGAGACCAAAAACAATAGTCATTAAAATTTATATATATATATATATATATATATATAGTGTGTGTGTGTGTGTGTGTGTGTGTGTATGTGTGTGTGTATGTGTCTGTGAGCACGATAACTCTCGTAAAAATGTTCCGCTCGAGACCAAATTTGGTAGAGACGTGTATTCCTGTATTTGCTCGGACGAGTTCGTAAACTAGACATATCGGAACACGCAGTTTGGGGGGGTTTTGTACCCCAAAATGGGTTTTTTTCGGTCTTCCCATGGTATTTTAAAATTTTTTATGTTTTATCTTTCACCATTATAATCAGCTTAAAAAACTACACAAATAAGTTCCTTAAAGTTTTTTCACCGAATTTTACAATAATCAGACAATAATTGGTTGAATTTTAATCTTCTACCATGGTCATGGGCTTAACTGTGCGGATCATGCCAATAGCTCACTTTTCCATAGCCGGTTCACTGGAGAGTATTACATTAAATATTCTTTGAGAATATAATAGAATAGAAATTTTAATGATATTAACGTTAATAAATATAAAAGGAGTGTAGGAAATGGTGAGTTTGATAACAGAGAAAAATCAGTAAATACGATATTTTATAATACATTCATTTAGAGTTTGATTTATATAGAAACTGACGAATACCAATATTAGCGAATGGATAATGGAAAGCTTGGCGAGATAATCTGAAAGAAGCTCAAGAATTTATTCCGTTGTGATAAGTAATGAGGTTCTTGAATTCTGATGCAAATATTGTTAGCATAACTGAGATATTTATTAATTCAGATTCAAATAAGTTTGAAGTAAAAATGAATCAAAGGCCATGATTTTCTTGGACGTTTATAATTTATTATATCGGATGCCCCATGATGTGGTCGCTATTTTTTGAATTGATGTACCAGACTTTTTATTACACTACATACTCTGCAGATATAATAAATAAGTTAGTTAGTAAAATATCCCCAAGTTTCTCTTGATTGTAATTAATCAAAACAAAATGGCGGAATAACAAAATTAGCAAAAAGTGTCAGAGAAAATAATTAAATTTACGACAGTTGCAGTAATTTAGCATAAAGGATAGTAACAGCTGGTTTCCACATTCACAAAATCGATGAGATGATTTTTTTCAAGCTTCTTCCTGAACTGTGTTGTCTCATTGTAACGTCGTGAAAATCCGGCAAATGTATCCAGGTTTAGTTCCACCTTCAAGAAAATGCATTCACAAATAGAAGACTACTCTACAAACTTTGTATATAAAAAATAAAAATACAGTAATAAAAATACCCTCGTCGCAGCAGACCTGCGTACTCAGCGAATAATATATATATATATATATATAATTTTAACGACTATTGTTTTTGGTCTTTAGGCACCTAAATACGAAAAAAATGGTCCCGGGCTTAAGTCTTGCCATAAGACTTACGGTAATAGCTTCTTCTCTATGGGAAGAGGCTAGAAAATGCACATGCTGCTTTACTGAAACATCTTCAGTAAGAAAGGTTACATCTGCTACTGGGATACCTAAGAAGTCTGGCCAAGATATGCAAGTAGGTACAAAATAAAACATAAAACAAAACACACTTAGTTTACAAATTGTCAAGAATATAACCTTGACAGATGATTAATAAATATCACTATTATGTAGCATTTTAAACACTCCGAACACGATGTACACACGGACATGGGATTGACCACCCCATAATTACGTATTCAGTTACGAAAAGCGCGCTCGTAACTGTCCGCCCCTATCATGGTACGAGAGCGAAAGTGTCGCAGGGCGCCTCTACTGACCCTGTGGACCTGAGATAACACACCGGCGAAATGATAAGACGACACAGCTGGAGCTGGACACTCGTCGCTAGCCTACCGACCGTGAGTGTTCGAGCCTTGTGTTGGACACGTTTTTCCTGTTGGTTGGAGTGCCGGTTGGTGCGTGATCTTCGAGGCCCTCTGCCATCCCTATCTTCGTTGGAGACACAATTGGGGATTTTATTGGATTTTGAGGTGAGATGCCCGTTATGTTTAATTGAAAGCTTTCTGAGACACGAACAATTAATTAATAAAACCCGCTAAATGACCCTTTCCACCTTAACCAGGCCGGTTAAAGGATAATTAATTAGATTTAGTGGATTAAGGAAAAGTGTATAAAAATCTATAATAGTTAAATGAAATAATCCCCGAAGTTTTATTAGTTAATTATGGGAAACTACACTTATTTCAGAACAATATTAGGGATAGTAATATACTGTAGCTCACTACAAACCGCCTACTAATTTATTGAGTATAATTGAAACTGTAAATGTAGGCAATTTACACACACCTACGTGTTTTATTAAATATAATTATTGTTTCAAAAGAATTTACTCTTAACATGTGTTGTTTATGGTTATCAAGGAAAGGTGTGACTATTTAATGATGAGGTCAGAAACAAATATTTCTGTTTATTAAATATGAAATATTAAAGTTTATTTGACAATACACTCATGTCACATAGGTACTTTACAATGTTCTTGATTATTATGGTATAGTACTTAGCTATCATCTTAAAAATATATACATATCAACTATAATTATTTTGGTTACATGTGACATTACATCTAAAGAAATGTAATTTATTCTAATTAACTAAAATTATACCTAAACGATTTATAATGATTAATTTATGCATGTTATGCATGTTTATGGAGTTATTTATTATAAGAAGCTAATTTAAATAATCACTTGAACGTAATCGTACATTTTACTAGGTAGTT
Source organism: Nephotettix cincticeps (assembly GCA_023375725.1). Classification (NCBI taxonomy): domain Eukaryota; kingdom Metazoa; phylum Arthropoda; class Insecta; order Hemiptera; family Cicadellidae; genus Nephotettix; species Nephotettix cincticeps. Next base: position 74,212,266 of record CM041791.1, read on the forward strand.
ACCATTGATTATGTTTTAACCTCATGCATGTTAAATTAATGTTCTGTTCCAAGATGGATTTGATTATTCAATTACTAGTTATGATTTTTATCAGTTTTATTTGTATTAATTTGTATTAGCTTCACGAGATAAATATTGTAAATTCAAACGCAATTTAAATATAGGAATATAATATAGATTAACTATTCCCTCGTTACAAGTCACTATGAAACGTTGTCACTGTTAAAGGGTTCTCGTCGACGGCTAGATTTCCCGGTCCTGTCTTCTAGCCTAGCTGTCACTACGCGGCGGTCACACCTGTAGCGGTTCCCGATAAGCTGATAAGCTGACCTGGACGCGAGGGCCCAGTGGAATGCGGGTTGTTGTCGTCACATGATAAGTGATATCTAATAGTCTTAGACACCCGAATATTAACGGAGTCATTTTTGTCCGCTAAAGGTGGTGCACCTACCCAACAACAGTGAATGGCTTGTCCGAGCCATGCAATACTTTGCAAGGCAGTGAGGTGTACTGGCCGTTTTCATAGCGAACTGTTGGAACCCCGGCCTCAAGAATCTAGTGATCCCTGAGAACGGCTATGGCCTCGGTTGGGTTTAATGATTATGGTGGCCACCAACCTAATTGCTTGGGTTTAAAACCCTATTATTAGGTTTAAGTTATTATTGTGATCTATTTAATTATTATATTTATATTTATTCTATTTATTTATTTAGCTTGGTCTATGGATCTAAGATAGCAGAAATTGCTTGATTCCAAACATTTGCATGGTTCCCCAGATTATTTATTACAGTTGTCCACAACATGGGGTCAATAATAGTTTTAGCTGTGGTGATCAGAATTTATGGCATGTTTATAATATTTTGCATGCATTAGACTAACCTATTTATAGTCAGTATTAATTTTGCCTTGTGTCTTGTACTTGCCATCGTGTTGAAGCATGCTTGTATAGTTCTTATTTTTTCAATATACGTTTACATAATGCAAACAAAGTAGCGTGCAGCTTGATTTAGCCTGGAGTTTTTAGTAGTCTAAGCTTTCCAGTATTTGCTTATCGGTATGATTGCGATAGCTTGATTTTAACTATTTATTATTATCACTTATTAAATAATTTTCCAGCAGTAGAGTTTAATCAAAGGTCTGGCCCAGTGAAATGTACTTACTCCCTAGATGAGTAACGGCTGTTTTATCAAACTGTACAGTCGAGCCTGGTTACTCTGGAGCCTGGGTTTGGGGATCTCCTTTAGTATTTGTGACATCAGAGTCAAAAGTCAATCAACAACCTGCGGAAGGGAAGTTTCCTCATTCTCACCCCGGTCATCCCCGCAAATGAGGTGGCGCCATACAAGATCTTTCCAAACACCCCGACCCTCTCTGAGCTTAGCCTGGTGTATTGTTGCTGGAGGCAAGTTTTATAACACACGAAATACACAAGAAGAGAATTTGAAATCAAAAGCGGGCTGCTGTCATCAAGGATGGTGACATAACCCAACAAATAATGACTTGACATAGGTACGCATCAGTTTTAACCAATCCCATAGTTTCTCAACTTTCTCAGACGGAGATGAAGGACGTTTTTGCCTACAGGTTGGAGCTCCTCCACATTATGCTAATGTGGCCATAGCAGTTTTGGGCTAAAATCTTCCTAACCGCTGTATAGGTCGTGCGTGACAGTGGCTTCATAGACTGGGCTTTAGATCCCCAGACTTGACAGTTTGTGACTTTTGCCACGGCCATATTTCTGTGCATAGTGATTGTTCAAATAAAGATTTAAAATAATTTTTATGGTTTACAACTTTCTTAATTTTCTCTTACTTACTTTCTGTGCGTTGTGAATAGTGTTAATGCCTTAATTATTTGCATTAATTTTTGAAATGTCGACCAAATGTGGTGTTTGTAGTCTACCTTGTAGTGGCGAGAGTGATCTCACGAAGTGCAACGGTGTGTGTGAAAAACCGTTACATGCTCGTTGCGTTAAGCGCGACATTGAAGGTACAAAAACTCGCTCCAATAAAGATTGGAAATGTAAGGATTGTCGAGGTACATTGTCGGCACACAGTAGTGTCAGTTCTGCCCCTGCCGTTATCACGAAAGACTTTCTTATCAATGTATTAGAGAATTTCAAGTCCGAAGTTTTTGGTGAGTTTAAAAACTTTAAAAAATAAATGGAAGAACTAATCACCTCCGTCAGGTTTTCATCAGAAAACTTGATGAATCTACAGCATTGTGGAAGGATGTTTGGACTGAGTTAAATGAGGTCAAAAAGGAAAACTGTGAGCTACAATTAAAGAACGCCAGTTTGACCAATGAAGTGGGAATACTGAAGAATAAAGTGCGATCTGGATTGGACAGTATTCTAGGATAAACAACATCGAGATCAGCGGACTACCAGTATCACCAGGGGAGAATGTTTTTGATCTCATAAAAGACATTGGGACTGCACTAGGTGTCGATGTCCAGGAGTCTGTCTCAGCTGCCCACAGGGTGCCATCCTTCAACCAAAAGCGCGCTTCGTCCCTGGTTGTACAGTCTGTCAACAGAACATCTCGTGACACTTGGATTCGTGAGTTCAGACAGAAAAAGGAAATCATCACCCAGCAGGTCAACTTAGGCTTCCCGAAGCAACAGATTTATGTGAATGAGCCTCTTTCTCCGGACAATAAGGTATTTTTATCTAAATTAAAAGAAAAATGAAAATCAGTGGGATACAGTTATGCTTGGTGCCGGGATGGCAAATTCTTTGTTAGAAAAGCTCAGGGTGAAAAATACAAAAGAATTAACACTTATGATGAGTCGTATAACCTTAAGTAGGCAAAAATAAACAAAATCTTAAATGTTCTCTGAATAAATAAGAGTCATGTTTTTTGTTTATATCGTATTTGGTTTAATTATATTTTACTGGTATTTACAATAGTCTGATTATATTTTCTGAATACTCTCTGATTGCTCAAATGTATCTATGAATTATTTTCAAGTAGCTTTTTAGCATTACCAATAATAAAGTACATTATAGTTTCATTTATATAAATATTTGGAGCATTAGGAAAAAAACTTTCTTTTAGAACTAAATAGTTTAAACCACAGGATAGAGTTTATAATTAGTGAAATCTTTAAGTCTGATGAAATTGATCTGTATAATACCCCTGGTTACAATTTGTTTGCTAAATGTAATAACAGTTATAGAGCAGGTGGCATTTTATGTTATGTAGATAGTTCAATTGAGCGTAGTGAAATTTCAACTTTTCAACAGCAGATGTTTTATTGCTTAGTATTAAAATAAATAGTTTATACTTTGAGTTGTTTTGTCTTTATAGGTTGCAGGAGTTTTCAGAAAAACAGTTTTATTTTAGAGTTAACACAACACATTTGGAGCATAAATAATAATGTTGTCTTTATAGGAGACATAAATATTAACATATTGCGTAACGATCCAATCTCACTAAAATACATCAGTTTATTAAATAATAAGGGTTTTCTGTCTATTCTAAATTCTCCTACTAGATTCACAGCTTTATCAGAGTCTTGCATAGACCATATTTTTATACGTTTTAGGAATATTAATTGCTTCAAAAGCACAATACAGTGATCGTATCACTGATCACTGCATACTAGGGTTGAAGTATGAAAATTGTCCAAATGTAACCATTGAGAGAGATAATTCTAATTGGTAAATCTAATTGTAATTCTATCTATTTGGAAAAAGATGGAAATAGTTGTTATAATCAGTTTCAAGAGATGTTAACATATTATATTGAGAGTAGCAATAAAATAGTCAATTGTGGTAGTAAATTGTTAAAAGCCTAATCATTGGGCCCATGGATAACCCTATATATTTCAAATAAATTCAATAGAAGGAAAAAGTTATTTAATATACTTCAAAGAAGGCCATACGATCGTGCTTTAAAAAAATATTTCGATAATTTTTGTAATAGTTTAAAATTAGAAATTTACTCCTCAAAAAATAATTATTATTCCAGATAATTAGAATATTGCAATGGTGACTCATCTCAACAGTGGAAAGTCATAAATGAATTGACTGGGTGTACAACAAAAAATAATGTCAACCAGATTGTTCCGATCTTTAGAAAGAAAGGTTCAATTGAGCTTGACACCAGACCTGAGACCAATAAGCTTACTATCGGTTTTTTCTAAACTATTTGAAAAGATTATGATGGTAGTTAAAAAAATATTTAAGTGATTTCAGCATATAGAGTAACACTCAATTTGTTTTCAAAAAAGGTAAATCTACAGAAAATGCACTACTCACCGTATCAGAACAAATATACAACATTCTAAATTAAAATCAACGGGTTTATTTATCGATTTCAAAAAAGCTTTTGACTTTTTGACAAACTAGATTCTGTAGGAATACGAGGTATATCGTTAAAATGATTTCGAAGTTTTTTAGTTGAAAGGAAACAGCATGTAAAAATAAATAACAGTTTTAGTAATTTTCGTATTGTACAAGCTGGTGCACCGCAAGGCTCGGTGGCCTCTGCTGTGTTATTTCTCATTTTCATTGATGACATACTAAAACTTAAATTTTACGGAGATATTTGTGCTTTTGCCGATGATATTGCTTTGTTTAATTACAATAAAAATATTAGAATCATAGGTGATTCAATTAACCATGATGTATTGGTGTTAAGAAGTTGGTGCATAAAAAATAAAATGCAAGTCAGTGTAGCAAGTCAAAGTATATTAATTTTGATTTTGTTGGTTTTGACATCCCTTCTCCAAAATTCCATTGTACAACCTGCGATCTTACGACTTGTAAATACCAATCATTGGAAAAAGTGAGCAAATTTAAATACCTAGGTATAACTTTAGATGAAAAATTTACTTTTGAACAACATATTTTGGAATAACACGTCAAACTCAGGTCCTCATAGAGGAAGTATTATTTCTTTCAAAAACTCTTCTACGTACGCTCTATTTTGCATTGGTAAATTCAAAATTGCAGTACGGATTGATATGCTGGAGCGGAACATTTAAAACTCTAATAAAAAAATTAAGAAAAACTCAAAATTTTGTTATGCGCATAATAATGAAAAAAAGAAAAACCGAAAGCTCATTTCCTCGTTACTCAGAGTTGAACATCATGTCAATTCAACATCTGTTTGTGTATAGTGTTAAGGTTGTTCTTTATAAGAAGTGGTAATAGAGGAAACTACAACTTGGCTTATAGTACAAGAAACGTTGTAAATTAAAATTTTAAGCTGCCGAAAGTAAAAATATTTTTATTTAAATACTCTATACAATATTTAGGATTATCGCGGAAACACAATAATTTGGCTTTTTCATTTTTTGAATTAAATTTCTTAAATTTAACACTTGTATAAGTTAATATTCTTTTCAGTCTTTTCCTTTTCCTTAATGTAAAACCATTTTATTTTAGAAATATTGCATCTTTTTTTGTTACTGCATACATACCATCAACTATTCTCATCGCCAACTGAGGCACAGATGGCGATGTAAATACGAGGTTTTTAATTAATGCTAGACTGAACACATTATTTTATTTGTTTATTGTTTGATTTTATTTCACTGGTCACACTACTGGCAACAGTGACCAGTCAATTTCTGTTTATGACATGACTTGTAAATATGTTTGTTTGGAAATAAAAAATCATTTATTAAAGCGTTTTCGACCTATTACATAATATGTAAAAGTAGTAGTGTAGTGTAGGAGTAATGTGGCATAATGTAATAATATGTAATAAGTAAACCAATACAAAAACATGTAAAGTGTACATTCAAAAGTATGAAACAAGTATATTCACTGATCTAACTACTAACCAAGAGTACATCCAGTAGTCCTATAGGATTAGAGACACGCAGCAGAAGAAATGAAACAACATATCTAAATAATTAAATTTGGTTCAAATAATTTATTTATTCAAACACAAAAATTTCATACGTTGGTTTATATGATTATATGGTTTATATTATTGAACTAATTGAAATGTAACAATATATTAAGATATTTTTCTACAATAATTTCAAAAACAATTGGAAGGATATTATTAGAAGTGGGTGAGTATTCTGCAAGTTGCTTAGTTGCTTACGAGGGGGGAAAGTTTCCTCATTATCTTCATCTGGTGAGTGAAACATTGCAGCAATAAATATTCCTTGTTGCCTCATTTCAAGGTGAGTTTAGTTTTATTAAATTTACAAATTTATCAATATTATATTCACCAATACTACCGAATTTATGCTATTCTGTAATTTTAAAATTAAATTTAGATAAGATATAGGCCTAACTGTAAAGTAGTTCAATATTTTCATTAATACTATTGTAGCTATCACAGGGGGGAAATTAAATGTTCTGCAAATGTTGACGTCTGTTTAGATGTTGTTTTCTTTGGTTTATGTTCTTTAAAACGTGTATTGAAGGAGCGGGAGGTTTGTCCTATATAATATCTATGGCAGTCTGAACAATTAATTTTTGTATACGCCTGATTTATCGTAATTTGTGGAAGATATGTTAATTTTATCTTTCAATAACATTCCAAAGTTATTTCTCGTTTTGAAAGCCGTGGAAGAAATGTCGCCGTCATTTTCTTTTTTCATTAATTGTTTAAACTTGTTGATTAAGGAAGAACCATAGTCAACCGACAGGAACTGTGTTAGTTTATTAATTACTGTTGGTTTTGTTCTGGTGTTTATTTAACAGTTTATCAACTAATGTACTGCTGTATCCATTAGAAACAGCAATATATTTAATGACGTTAAGCTCATTAAAATCATCTTCGTTGATTGGGATTGATATTAATCTATTAACAAAGCAATGATAAGCGGCCAATTTTTGTGAGTAAGGATGGTGTGAATCTGAGTGGATTGTCTGATCGGTGCAGGTTGGTTTTCTGTAGATTTTAAAATCTAAACAGTTTTTACATTTTACCTGTTTAGATATTGTGAGGTCCAGGAAGTGAATTGATTCATCTTTCTCTATTCTAAAGTGAACTTAATATTGTTGTGAATATTGCAAGTAAGTATCTGTTCAGCAAAGATAGTTCTCTATTGTTGCAGTTGAAGGAAACAATGGTATCATATACGTAGCGGAAGTAAAAAACTATTTTATTCTTTTATTCTGGTAATGTCCCGGCAATGATCCAGTCTTTTGAATCAGTTGTAATGACTGGTGACTTCACTTATAAATGTATAAACCAAAACTCAGTAAACGTTCTTCCGCAGTCGGCCAATATTTATAGGCAACTTGTTAGGAAATTAAATGAAGCTAATGTGAGTATTCATACGTTTTAACTCAAACAGGAACGTGCTTACAGAGTAGTCTTGAAACGCATGCACTACTCGGTTAACACGAACGATTTAAAGGAGGCGATGGGTCAACTAGCTCACACTGTCAGGAACGTTACCAATGTTTTTCATCAATTTAGAACCAAGTTCTAATAACAAGGACATTTTCAATGTGCAGTACTTGTTACATGCTAAGGTAACATTTGAGGCTCCTTATAAGAAAAAGGACATAGTCCAATGTAAACAATCGCTATTTTTTTGACAAGTTTGAAAAACTTTTCATGCAACAATCACAACAATAGGTGCTTTGCTTAGCCTTCTCACCACTGTCCTCCAAAAGCTCAAGTAATTATGAATCAATTCTTAAAAATAGCTTTATGGAACGCTAACGGCTTGGCACAACATTGTCAAGAATTGAAGCTCTTTATTACTAAACACCATTTGGATATAGTTCTTATTTCTGAAACGCATTTTACGAATTTGATTTTTTTTTAACATCCCTAATTTCACCTTGTACAACACTAATCATCCTGACAATAGAGCCCATGCTGGAAGTGCTGTTTTGATTAAAAATGATATTAAACATCAAGAACGGCCAAAATACCAATTTGACCATATTCAAAGCACGTCTGTTGAAGTTGAATTTCCTACGGGCCCACTCTCTATCAGCGCTGTCTACTGTCCACCCAGGCACAACATAACTCATCTACAGTTCAACGACTTCTTTGATAACTTGGGTTACCGATTTATTTCTGGTGGTGATTATAATGCTAAACATCCTACATGGGGTTCCCGTTTGGCAAATCCTAGGTGCAGTCAGCTTTTACGTTCTCTTAACAATCAAAACCTTGATCACTTATCAGCAGGCGAACCAACCTATTGGCCCTCTGACCGACAAAAGATTCCTGACCTTTTAGACTTCTTTGTAACAAAGGGCTTACCCAGAAATAATTTCCTTGTGGAACAATCTCTTGACCTTTCCTCTGACCACTCGCCCATTCTTTTAACTGTGGCTTCGACTGTTGTTTTGCGACTAGCTCCTCCCTTATTGTGTAACAAGAATACTGATTGGGATTATTTTCGTGATTTAATTGACCAAAACATCAACTTACGAATTTGTCTGAAATCCCCAGAAGACCTGGACTTGGCTGTTGAGCACTTGAATAATGTAATTCAAGATTCTGCTTGGCAAGCAACTCCATATATCGAAAAAAGAGTAGTTCCTCAAGTAAGATATCCAGTGGAGATAAATAGAAAAATAGCAGATAAGCGTCGCCTTCGCAGGATTTGCCAAAACTCAAGAGTGCAAAGGGACAAAACCAATTTTAATCGAGCAGCACAACAACTAAAAAGGTTACTAAAAAATATACACAACGAGAAAAATGGGTTATATTGCTATTCAATTTTTAGGGGTTGGGTTGAGAATATAGGGTTTTAAAAGTTTTACCTTTATTTAGAATAAAAACAAAATGTTCAGGTATTTAATCATTTTAATCGCAAGACTAATAAATCAGTTTTACACAGTAAAAAATTCCTTTAAACGACATGAATGTTGCTTGTAGCAGCAATTAACTTGGTCATGTGTGAAATTCCTTGCCTGTAATAAACGTTAAACTATCTACCTCGGAGAATATTCGCCTAATAGACGTTAATATTACGGGTTTCCTGAAAAAAGATATTTTACATTCACATATAGACGATAATCAGTCATGTGAGTTACTATATACTATTTTTACTATTAGTTACTACTGTATTACAAAACTATCAGTTTACTTGCTTAAACTATGCCGACGATTATTTTATTTAGTTTTTAGTATTTACTATTATACTCTTGATATACTATTTTATTCAACTAAATCGTTGTTTACGTATGTTTGTACAATCCGTTGTTAACGGTTAAATAGCTTTCGATTACCTATTATTCTTTAAAACAAGCTATAAAGTTCCTCGTGGTAGCAAATGTACCTACTTAATCATTCCCCACGTTATCCTTAAGGAGATTAAGCAAATTGTAACCTATAGGTGAGGTTATAGAAATATACAGCAATAGTTCACACGTTGCGCATTGCTGCGATTAAAAAAACAAATTAATTAGGTTTAGGTCCGATGGTAAATATCCGAAAGGGCGACCTATCAAGTTATTTAAAAGCCAAATGATGTATAAGAAATGAGTATATACATATGGACTTGAGATATTTAACATATATGAAAAGTTGAGGCAAACTAAAATTTTATACCGGATAATTAACCTACTTAAACTCCAACTTCTAAATACAAAAATGTAATATATTAAAATAGTAAAACAAAACAAATCCTTAAAAAGGATTCACACATCACATATGAAAATCTAACTATTAAGTTCACATATTAAGGGCTAACTTTAACTCCAACTTTTAAATGTTATATATATATACTCCAAACCTGTAGCGGGGACTCCTGTCACATAATGAGAGGTCACTTCTGGCAAGCCTTAGTGACTGTAAGGTGTGACCTTATACCCTTATTCCTAATTAATTGTGCACCTAATAAAACCCACTCCAAAAGGTTTGGTATTATCTTCAGGGGGGAGTACATACCACCTCAAAATTTCATGCAAACCTTTTCAAAGTTTTGAAAGAATATATAAGTAGTAAATAAGTTAGTTATTGATTTTTAGTTATTCTCTACACGATTAACATTGAACAATGTATTGTGGTTACCATTTTGAATATTTCAGTAACCAATTGACTCGCACGAATTGAGAGACATGATTTGAAATCCTAAATTGTGTGTTTTTAGCTAAATCTAATGGTGAAAAGGTAAATTAGAATTTTTAATCAATTAAACTTAAATAAATAATTGAAACCCCCAATATAATATATTGGGGGTTTAAATAGTTGAGAGTGGTTATATATTATATAACCACTCTCAACTCAAATTCATTTTTTACGAAGAGAGTACATTCTCTTTATACTATGTATAAAGAGAGAAAGTAATAAAAAAGGAAAATGCAATCATCTACTATTTTTTATGAAAGATTACAATAATAATAATAATAAAAATAATAATAAAACTAATAATAATAATAATAATAATAATAATAAAATTAATAATAATAATAATAATAAAACTAATAATAATAATAACAAAATTAATAATAATAATAATAGTAAAATAATTATTATTTACGTGCAAAATCTGGGCTATAAAATAAAGAAAGTAGTCACTAAAATACGCTTTATACTGTATAGTCTATAGTTGAATAGTCCGTAGTTTGCACGATATGAGAAGATGGGAGGAAACACCTATAGTGAAACTTAATGTGAACGTGCATGCATCATGTCTACTATGAGATGATCAAAGGTAAGGCAGTGGAGGAAATAATTACATATGTGTTCCAAGTAATATACAGTGTAATATATCATCAGCCGGGGTATAATCTATTCAGACCAAGCTATCTATGGATCAGTAGCCAAATTAAACTCCGTCGAACATTGCAGAGAATCAATAAATCTAAACTTTCCTAACTTATTTCAGATGAATCGTAATTATATATTTACATAGTACATTTAATGTAGTTGTGTTGAAAGGTCTGTTAATTACGTTCTTATGTTAAGAATTTTTACTACAGTGTTTTTTTAGGGAGAGGCGGAAGAAATGCTTTATACACACAGATGGCCAGCCTGTAGTTTGGGACTCCCCTATGAAGCGGGGTTACCCACTAAAAATAACCTCCTCTACGCTTTAGGTTTCTAACCTGGAACCGTTTGTCACATTACAACAGGCTAGGCCTAAATTTGGCTTACGCCCTTGGGGCTCACTCCATGTCCAGGCACTTTTTTAGGTTCGTGCAGCCTCCAGGCGGGGCCTTTCCCAACGGGGGCAGCGGAAGTGAGTGAGGAAGTGGTCCACCTCACCATGCCACCGTTCTACCCACGGTTAGACCTACTCTTTGAGTCGTCCAGTCCATCGTCCTCGGGCGTCGTGCTCCCAGCTGTGTTGCCACTGCTGGAAGGTCCGGGAGCGCTCTTCGGACCTTGCAGCATCCTTGTTGATCCCGCCTTGCCTCTGATAAATCGCCTTCCTCTCCCCTGCCAAAGGTTTGACAGTAATGACTCCAACGACAACCAGGACGGCACTGTCTGATATGCAGAACACACCGAGAGCGCAGCTTGTCGCTGAACCCTGGTAAGTCGCAACCGGTAGATGTCCTTGGTGAGAGCGTCTGCCCAGACCTCTGCCTCATAAAGGAGCACGGACTGGACTGCGGACATCAAGAGACGTCTTCTGTTCGACCGAGGACATTGGGCATCAGCCTACTAAGGTAAGAGATCACCTTAGAAGCCTTGGCCGCCGTACGGGAGATTATTTGTCTCCAGCTTAGTCTGTTGTCCACCATGAATCCAAGGTACTTGGCATCAGGCGTTGTCTGGACCACTTCCCTCCCTACTCGCAGCGGGACGACGGTGTTGATTCTCTTTTTAGTTCGTATCACGATTTCCGTCTTGCTCAGAGCAAGCGAAAGACGGGCGCAGGGCGACGGCAGCTCTGGATCACCTTTTCCCTTACTTATAAGCACAAGCTTGGCGTTTTCCCAGGGTGTCGGAAACATCTCTCCCATCAAGCAAGTATTGTACAATGTACATTCTCAGCATGAGTCCGAAATTAATTGCAAAAATCTTCTTCAGAGCCTCGCTAGGAATTCAATCTGGGCCAGGAGCCTTGTTGTTCTTCAAGGAGAGAACAGAGGTCTCCAACTCCTCAGTCGCGAAGAGCGGAATGCCTTCTACCTATCCGAAGACCCCCAGTGGACGCTGCGGATGTCTAGGAAACAGGGCATTGACGATCCTATCCATGGTGGCGCCTTTCATGATGGAGGGTGGAGAGCGGTCGCTGAGCTTTTGGGTCACGACTTTGTAACCCAATCCCCATGGGTCGGAGTCGACGTCGTCCCGAAGTATCCTCCAGTTGTTCGCCTTGCTCCTGTTGATGGCCCGTCGCAGAGCTTTTCTTGCAGCCTTGAAGGCCTCCGACTTACGAACTCTATCAGCGGGAATTCTCGCTCTAGTGGCGGCTAGATCGAATTACTTAGGGTTGCATAGTGCAGGGGCTACGCTTCAAAGATTGTTGGATTTAATTATTGGACCTGAGCTTGAACCATATGCTTTTGCATACCTGGACGACCTGGTATTAATTCATGAAACCTTTGAGGTCCATTTAGACTTTCTGAAAAATGTGTTCTCGTGGCTGCGAGCTGCAGCACTTAAATTCAATCAGGAGAAGTGTAACTTCTGTTGAACAGAGCTTAAGTATTTAGGACATGTTATTAACGCCGACGGTATTAATACAGACCCGGAGAAATTCGTGCCGTAATTGAGTTCCCTCGTCCAACCGGAGTGAAGTGTTTACGTAGTTCCTTGGGATTAACTTCGTTCTATCGGCGTTTTGTCGATAGTTTCGCGAGGATTACGGCCCCGTTAACACTCTTGTTAAAGCTTGTTACACTCTTGTTAGGCTTGGGAGCCTCATTGAAGAGAGGCTAACAGGAAGTGGTGATAGGGTATGCGAGTAGACTCCTATCCCAGTTAGAGAAAAAGTATACTGTAACCGAGAGGGAGTGCATAGCCCTAGTCTGGGGAGTTAAAAAGTTTAAACCGTACCTCGAAGGGTATCATTTCAAGGCCGTGACGGATCATATTGCCTTGAAGTGGTTGCTACGTCTAAAAGAACCATCAAGTCGTCTTGCAAGATGGGTTTTAGAATTACAACAGTATGATTTCGAGGGTGTTTACCGTAAGGGGTCCGCGAACAAGGTAGCCGACGTATTATCAAGATACCCAATAAATACCGAGGAGCCTGATAGTAAGACGGTATGTCCCCTGGATGTAGTGAAGCAGAGTGGAGAAAATTCCTCTGATAAGGAAACCCCGATTAATGACTCTTGGTACCGTATGAGAAATTGTACTCTGGAGTTAATTCGAATCTTGGTAAATTTAGGGATTATGCGATTTGCGGCGGGAAATTGTACCGTTACTTTCATAAGACGGGAGCGAATGCCAGCGTTGGTAGTTCCCGAACGGCTTGGAAAATGTGCGTGCCGTTTAATGATAGGCCAACCGTGATAAAAGAAAATCACGACTCTTTAACCGCTTAAGGTCATTTAGTTTTAAAAAGACGGCTCGTAGGATTAACAATAGGAATAACCACTATTGGCCCGGCTGGAGAAAGGACGTACGGGCATATGTAAGGAATTGTAACGTTTGTCAGGCATATAAGGTTGAACAAAGAAAACCCGTAGGTAAAATGCAATTTCGCCCTCCTAAAGGCCCTTGGCACACGGTCTCCACTGACCTATTGGGACCGTTTCTTAGGTCAAGGAAGGGAAACAAATTTATCATTGCTTTTCAGGATCAGTACAGTAAATGGACTGAATCCTGTTGCGATTTGGAACGCCGGACGTCCTTATTGCGGATAATGGGACACAGTTTGGAGCGGCAGTGTTCCAAAACATGTTGAAAGAATGGGGAATCGAGTGCGTGAATACAGCCCCGTTCAGCCCGCAAGGTAACCCAATCGAAAGACAAAATAGGGTTCTAAACACCTTAATTGCAGAATCGGTGAAAGGCGATCATCGGACTTGGGACGAAAGCCTAAATGAAATCAGGTTCGCTGTAAACACTGCGGAGCATGACTCGTCGCAGTTTACTCCCGCGATACTTTGTTTCGGACGAGAGTTGAGAGCACCGAAGGCGTTGCGAGGCCCGCATATTGAGATTGAGAAAGAGAATACCGACGATGAGGTTCATTCTGAAAACATGGAAAAGATTAAAAGGCTTTTCCGTAAGGTACAAACGAATTTAGCGAAGGCTTACACTAGGCAGGCTAGATTTTATAATTTGAGGAGGCGAGATGTCTCCTACGCGGAAGGCCAGGAGGCCCTCAAAAGAAATCATGTGCTATCATCAGCAGCTGACGCAATCGTGAGTAAATTAGCCCAGAAATACACCGGTCCCTCCGTCATAGTCAGAAAGGTGGGTTATAATATTTACGTTATTCGAGAGCTAAATGGGAGAAAAACCGAACAGGTACACGTGAAAGATCTGAAACCTTACTATCGGGAATTTAACCAATCTGTTGCTCGACCTCCTTAATAATAAAATAGTGTGATTTTGTCTCTTTTTAGCTGTAGGTTTGTTGAGGATAGTGCACCCGCATATACTTATATGGCATATTGCTTGTTTGCAGGAAAACTACCCCCTACACCGAAGGTGAGAACCTTTTTTATGCTTTGTTTTTGAAAGTCAAAGGAGGGTGTAACGGTTCAAATCCTGAGGTGGGTTACGTTTCGTCACGCTAACGGTGCAGCTGAACTAGCCCACCAGCTAGGCGCAGCCCGCGGCCTGCTAGCGCACCCTTTTAGTTTAACTAAGCGCCACCACCCGATCCTATCGCCACCGTAGTCGCAGGCGGTGAGTGGAGACGAGGGCAGGAGCCTCACTTTTCGGTGTGGCGCAGAGCCGACCACATCTCCTCCTCCTAGGTGTTGGTGCGAAGCAGCGCCAACATCAGAAATTTAAGTTATTTTAATTAATATTAGATGTCGGCACGAAGTAGCGCCGGCATAAGAGATAAGTTTTGGTTCTTTAAACGCCATCGTGGCAATTTGCTTTCTTTTATATTAGGCGTCAGTGCGAAGGAGCACCGGCATCAGGAACCAGATAATCCCAGGCAAGCTATATTTTTTTTACTTTCCGTGTGTGCGATGATGAGATGTAAAGATTGATATTGAGGCTTTTAGTGCCATAGTTAGACTCGGCTGAGCGCACACGTAACGAATTAAATTACATCGATTTGTTTCAGTTCTAGGTATCCCAAAACCTTGGGGAGCTATCCGAGGTACTCCCAAAACACGACCCCCACTACGAGGGTGTGTTACAAAGGATAAAAAGACTCAGGCTTATTTTTTTAACCTGCACATATACAAAGCATATTAAACTGGAATTATGTCTATTAGTACATAACATAGAGAACCATTAATCTAATGACAATCTTTATCATTTGTATAGGATCGAAAATACGGTCAATCGAAAGGGCGGACAAGAAACTAGGCTCCGGGAAGCTGGTTACATCACAGGGGGCACACAGAAACAGATCCCAGTAGTGACGCGAAGTCCTCCCCAAGGACGACTGAGTGCAGGGAAAGGACTGGGGGCTGCTGAACGAAAGCTATGGTTTTTATAATTAAAATTATGTTCTGGAGATACCTTCCATGATGCGTCCAATGAAAGGTTTTAAATGTATATACCAATATATTTTCTAATTCATTGTTATCAAATTTGTCTGTTGAGTTAAAATCGAGAACCAATTAAAAAAGGTAGTGTAATAGTTACTTAGAACCTAAGTGAATTTCTATAAATTATTACTGCACTTGAGGATCAAAATCATTTCACTTTTAAAATATCATACTTCCCATATAGTATGTAAATCAAGCATCATGGAAAATATTACAAAATACTTTTAAACTGCATAATACATTTTCTAATCTAATTAAAAGTTATTTTAAATTCTTTATTTAATTGATTTAATAGACTTGTAGAATAATATTTGTTGTTATCATATTATCAAGCTCTTTAATCACAATCATACTTGCGGCCTTCTTCTTCGCAGTTAAAGAAAAATTTTCTTCTGGTAGCTTAAAACATGTTTTAGGGTTTTTTAAAACATTTCCCTGTGGATGGCCCAGTAGTTATCTAGCATTCCCGGTTTACCAGGTGGTATTCCATAACCCAGATATGCACCCTCACCACCAAACAATTATGCCCCTACTTTCGGCGCTGGTGAAAATGTTAAGCAATGGCTCTCTGAGAAATATAGCTTACTTAATAATTCAAATATCGTTTTTTCAAATATTTCAAAATTGTTTGGTCTTTGGAATAATTAATCCTTTTATGAATTTTTATATCTTTGATTTTACTCTATTGATATCCGATTTCCTTAAATTGTATCACATATACAATTCTAATTTAATTTTTCTACACATTATAACAAAGTCTCAGATACATTCCATAACCATGATTATGTGATATGTTGTATAGGCCATATTTTACCAAGGTCCTGGGAGAAATAAATGCTAAAACCATAACACTAGAATAGAAATTCTTTAATTGTTTTCATTATTCAAAAAACTCAGAAACATAACGTGTAATGTTTCCAAAATAACATGGTAATGTTTTTGTAATGTCTTTGAGACTAATTTTTTTCAGCATGGGAGTAAATTGTCACTATTCAGAAACTTTTCAGAAACATAACATTAGTAACGTTTCATGGTAGTGTTTATGAAATGTGTGACCATTTTGCTGTGTGTGAGAAATATATAAAGAATATATCCAATACTATAATACGAGCAAGGTTTGTATATATATATATATATATTTGCACACGGATCTCGAAAACGGTGCCGAGGAATTTCTTTAATTTTTGGAAATAACTAATTTCCGAGTAGAAAATAAGTTATAGATAGGTCTAATGTCCAGGAAAATTCGTGTTTTCTTGTAATATTAAGTTTAAAATCTAAAAATTTAACATTACGCTTATGGAGAATAAAATGTAAACAATACAAACCAAAACAGCTGTTTATAACCGTTTGACAGTTCTTGATTGAAGACTGCGGGGAACAATATAGAGGTTATGCATTAATATTTATTTTATGAATTAAATAAATGCAAAATTATCAGGTTACTAAACAATTTGTAAAAACTTAAGGATAACATAGCTGTGCGAAATAAAATCAGAAAAAAGTATTTCCAAAATCTTCCGTGTTTTGATAGAAAACGTATTCGTTGTATTGCTTGAAGCCACTGTAACAAACCAATTAATTTATGTAAATTAAATTTCTCTTTTGCTTTTCAATCCTCATTCCATTTATAACAAAATCAGTTGATCACAGGCTAATAATAACGGTATGGATAATTAGACAGTAAATGATCGGCTTTGGCTAAAATACATTAAACGGCATCGCTCAATTGACTAACGTCGTAGCCGAGTTGTAGCGTGTCGGCCTCAAGAACTATAGGCCGCGAGTTCCATTCCCACCAGGGGCGATACTTTTTCTTCAGTGCTATATTAATTATGGTGTATTAAATCGGTTTTATTTCAACCACATAAATGTTTTCATTGGGCAGTAAATGTGTTTTAATTTTGCTAATTAACTTGTAAAAACATGTCTTATTCTATCCGAGCAAAGCTCGGTCACCAGGTACTGATAAATAATATATGAACAATGAATATATGAGAAATATATAACTCTATTACGTAGCTGAAACATAACAGTGTAACCTTTCAGAAACATAACAGTGTAACATTTCTGAAACGTAACAGTGTAACCTTTCTGACATATTTCAGTGTCAAGGTTTCAGAAGATGTAATTTTCACGTTTCAGAAACATTTCAAAAACATAGCCTGTAGTGTTTCAATGTTTCATGGTAATGTTTCTGAAATGTGTCTAAAACTATCTAATGCTGTACGGGTGCTGCCTCTGGTTCGGTTTGGTCAACCAGACCTTTAGCCCCGGCAAATCTCCCTGCTACTCTGGGAACACCTCCCTTAATGCTCGGGTCACCTCGGCTTCTGTGGAGAGCGCGTCAAGGTCTCGGATCACCACCGAGCATCGCGGCTATAGGGCACGAATAGTACCCTTGTCCCCAAGGGCAGACTTAAGAGAAGTGGCAAACCCGACCTTGTCTTTTGACTTTCCCAGTTCAAGGAGAACATCCCCGTTCTGGGTTCGTCAGATGGACTTGATAACGATCTCCTTCTCCTACGGCTTGGCCTGAGATTTTATCTGGCCCAGTACCTCGGCGAAAGATAACCCCCATAAGGGCTTGATAAAAATCGCCTCAACCCTGGGCCTTTAGGGCCTCAATCGGACAGGAATCCTGGTAGGCTTGCCAGAGGCTTCCCTAGCCGGCTTATAGACGTCAGCCTTCTTCCTTTTTGTCAGAGTTATCTTCAAGGCTCCCTCGGCACGTTTCAGCTGTCTCTTCTCCTTTTTTGCTAGCCGTCTCTCCCACTTCCCCGATGGTGTTGATGGGGTGACAGCCTCCGGAGGAAGAGGTGTCGGTGTTATTCGGTCATCCTTGGAGGGGGCAGCTGCTAGAGCGGAGTCATCGGCCGGAACTGGACTGGTCTGCGAGATCGCAGAAGCCACAGTACCGGTTCCAAGTCCGTCAGGTCGGGGCAGCCCGACGAGGAACCTCTCTGGCGCTTTACAAGCTTTCTGGCCTGGGTCTGAGACTCAGACAGCTGAGCTTGTGCTTGGGGTGGGTCAGAGAGGACTCTATTGGTAACGTTTCGCTCTTGCCTCCACGATTCCTCCGAGAAAATCCTTGAGTTTCGGAATGCCATCCTTGATCTCCTGTTTTACATTCCTTTGAACTAGAAGGGTCTTTGCAATCTCCTTCAAAAGAATGGTCATGTTCTTTAACATCGTCGTCTCCTCCTCGTTGGCGTCGTCCTTCTGCTACCGAAGCGTTTGCACTTCGAACGCAAACGCGAAAAGGACTTCCTTTGGAAGGTATTCCCTTGATATGACCTAGTGATGCCTCTGATGCCTCCATCACCAGGTCAACCTCGACGTTCTCTACCTAATCCGGCATCACATACCTCCTTGAATGGTGCCGTTGGAGGGGAGGTTTTAATTTCCCCCTTCGGCGTCCCTGGCGTCATGGTCAAAGTTGGAGACCTCAACACCATAGAGCTTCGCCTGAATGCGGCTAGCTCCGTATCATCATTTGTGTTTTTGATGCGCCAGCGCATCGTGCGGCAAGGGGCAGCCCGGAATAGCTAGGAACGGGTATACCCTCGGGGACAAAGCCCCTACCACAGTTCCCCGGTACCCGACCTCCGTTTACCCAGCACCGGAAACCTGACGTGCCAGGGTCATCCTTTGCAATGCAGAGCCTCTGCATCCATACCGCACTCCCTGACTAAGGACCGAAGTGGCTGGCCTCTGACGACACACCGAAGACATCCATGTGCGAGGCACACATCAGCCCCTGCAACACAACAAGGGCACTAACAGGGGTCCCAGTGCGCGCCGGTTGAAGAGAAAGAGGAAATGGCATCCATTTTGGGTCGGAAGAAGGAAGAGGATGGCAATTGTAGCCCAGAAAAAACCAAAGACATCGAGCTAGATTCTGAAAGAAAAAAAGGAAGGCACTAGCTCTAAGAAGAACTGTGAGTAGAGTCCCACAGCTTGGCACAGGTACCCCGGGGTCGCCAGTCCCCCAAAAGGAAGGAGAGGCCTCCCGTGTAGTCGAAAGCCGACTACTCCCTAGGGAAATATTTTAATTATTGTCATAAAATGATGTAAAACATCATTTGTTACTCATGTAATTGCCAAGTGATACATAAAAAATTTTGTATTTACTTCCCTGTGGGAAATAGGTTAGATCATGGATATGTCTAAAGCGAATGTTTTCAGTTCATCTAAACAGCTGTTCTTATTCTTATATATTTAAAGTTAAATACAATAATTCTAGTAGTTTCTATGGAAACCTGATACATGTTTTCATCTTAAAAATCACTAACACCCCCCCCCAGAGCTAAGACATATCCATGTCAATAATAATAAACACGCTAAACACCACTAAAACACAGTAACGGTCAAATTGACCTTATGTTTCTCTTAGCGTTTTAAAAATTATGTTTCGTTATAAGTGTTAATTAGTATCCCAATAGCCGATGGAATCTAATGATCCTGCAGTTTAACGTGGGATCCTAACCAATTTTGCCTCTGAATTACGAACTGGTCTAATTATGAGAACGATCTTTGAAGACAAACCTAGTATTCAATAGAGCGTAAAGACACAATCTGTTGGATTACTAATTTGTTATAGACTATTATACCAGAGTAACTTACATTGTGGTAAATAGAGACTGAGAATTCTCTAATAAGGAGAGGACTGTTTTTGTACTATCGGACTACCTTTTTGTTTTAAAGTGAAGAGGTTAGGTCGTTTGAATGGTTTTGTTATTATTAACACATGTTATTAAGTTTTTTGATAAAAAAGGTAATTTGGTAATAGCATTTTGTAATAATATTTTTCTGATGGTCATCAAACCTTCGTCTTTGACAAAGAATTAGGTTAAATTGTTAGGCTGTTGTCTGTATATGGTGCATTTATACTCACCTAATCCAACAACATTAGTCGGAATTAGAAGAAATCAACTTTATAAGTATAAAATTTTGAACAAGAACACTGATGGAAGCCCGTTCATTTATGATACCACTACGAATTCAAATAAGTTTCTTCGAATCCTCTAACTAGAGACATCTTCTGATCTAACAAGCTTCGTTAGAGTTAACAAGAGCTTGGCTTAGAGTTATCATGCGTGAAATCGAAAGATATTGTTTTAAAAGGCTGTATACTTTTTTTTGGAGTACTTCTGATTTAATTTTATTGCCTGATTATGGATACTTATTTACATTGATATGGATATGTCTTAGCTGATATGGGAGGGGAGCTGACAATCCATCAGACTAAAATTTGAAACGGAAGTGTCGTCATATGGTTATAAAGACAGCTGTTTAAAAGAACTGAAAATATTCCCTTAAGACATATTCATGATCTAAGCTGTTTACCAAAGGGAAGTAGATACATTTTTATAAACAGTAAATGTTCTACTTTTTGACTATCCGTGTTTCAATTAGTCTGAATAACGTTGTTTTGCTTATGATGCGGGAAAATATAAATTTTTAGTACAGACATTTAGTACAGTTCAATTTGGCTTTTTATTAAATAAATAAGAGGCTATTTAACATAATGAACCCCGGTGGCCGGTGGTCGTGGGGTGAGTACCACGTCCACCTTTTAAAAAGCCTAATTAACGATTCATATTTCATGAATTTTGAACAAATTATATCATATCACTTTTGTTTAGCTTTTTTCTAATCATAATTATATACAAAACTAAAAATAACTAATTTCATAGTAAACAAAATTTAAAAACTCACAAACTATAAAGCTTGTTATAAATGAATTATTTTTTGTTAATACATTGTATTATGACTACAAAAAATAATAGATAAACAAATCACATAACTTATTACTAAATAAAAGGCCTATAGTTGTGCAAGCTCTGCTTACTGCACTGTACTGCACTCAACATGGAACGAAGGTGTGAGACAGATTGAAGGCCACTTAAATTCCACCATCGTATCTTCTCGACTGCTATCCCCTATTACTTACCCTGAAAATATTTTACCCTACAAAATGAAATTCCACATCGTGGCCCGAATGTTTTAAAGTCACAGTTTATCATCAACTGGTTTTTGTTTTGTTTTTTCTGCAGGATGACTATGCTACTTTTGCCTTTTTCATTTTACAAATAACTTAAATATTTTTTAACAATTTGTAGTCACCTAGCTTTATTTAGGTCTTTAATTTTTTTTCTCATCCAACAATTTTTATTTCTACTTTATTCGTAGCGTAAGAAACTATTTATCTAAGACCTCGTCCCACACAGTTCATTAATGACCTGTGCGGCACTATTTTGTTTGCAGTTATTTAACCATGCTTGATGTAAATCTGTATTATTTAAAGATAATAAATTATTTTTATTTCGATTTGATACTAACATCCCAAACAACAGGCCAATATGGGATGGTGGCGTCATCCTGTAATCCAGCTACTTGGAGGTCACGAATTGTGGATAGTTGTGAGCGATGGTAGGTGGGTGTGGTGTTATGTTGTGTGGATTAACGTCCGCACTATTGAATACTACGTTAATCCGCAAAGACCATTCACATAATTAGACCAATTCGTAATTCAGAGGCCGTGGTTCGGATTCCACGTTAAACTGTAGGACCCTTAGTTGCCATCGGCTGTTGGGCTATTAATTAACAGTCCTGTCTAAGGAACATGTCAGCCTTAGTCAGTACCAAGACTACAAGATCGCGCCACAATCATCTTACATTCACTCCTCATTCATACTTGGCTTAAAATACCTTCCTTGTGTTATGGTCGCCATTTCAAATAATCTAATCTAATCTAATCTAATACTACAAGTTTTGTAAAAACTTTAAAATGAAAAGTGCGAGGCGGCACTCCTCGACCGTCCGCGGGCTAAAAAATCAATCACATATCTGGTTTATTCGTTTTAAGAAACTTATCAAAATTTTGTTCACAAGAAATCTTGTTGAAAGTTTATTATGCCCATATTGATTCTCATATCAGCTTTGGTATAGAAGTATATGGTGCGACTGCTAAACAAAATTTAAAAAGTATTTCAACTCTTTAAAAAAAGGCCATAAGAATTATGTTAAATTTTGACAGTAAAAAATCAGTAAAAGAACATTTTTCTCAACTAAATATTATGACAGTTTATGGAAAATACATTTTTCAAACAATTATGTGTGCAAAGGCTTCCGGAGATACGCTTAATCAATTAGGCACACACCATGACTATAATACGCGACACAAAAATTACCCAGCCATAAATATACATAACCTGGAGTTTTATAATAAAAAACCAACTGCCGCTGGAGTAAAATTTTTAAACAAATTACCCAGGGTCATAAAACAGAGCAATGAAATAAATACTTACAAAAGAAAATTGAAAAATTACATAATTAGTAAATCGTTTTATTCGTTTGATGAATATTTAATTGCTTGACTTTGGTATGAACTTAACTTTATTTTATATTAATTTATATGTGATATTAAGTGTGACGCCATTCTCATCCTGTAAATTGTGATATAATGAATAAAGATTGTCTGATTCTGATTCTGATTCATATATGTATTTGAAAATAAATAAAATATAAATCAAACATTTAATTTTAAAATATCCACAAAATCACAGCAATTAAATAATTTACAATAAACCGCACGTGTCAGGGAATTCTGATGGCATGTGGATTCGCAGCGCCAACCGAGAGTGAGGCGAAGAAGCCATTGTACAATGACCTTCCTCGTGGCTTTAAAACTGTCACGTTACCTGTTTTCAGGACAAAATTTAAAAAAAATACTGAACAGAAGTTGTTCCAGTTTTGTAAGTGATTGGTTCAAAATGAAGGTATTTAATATTGTAATAAATATCGCACGAGTTGAAGATGGAGATTGACAGTGATGGTCAGTGATGGCGAGGCAATCAACCTTTACGTTTTATTTAGCAGCTAACGAGGCCGTAAATGCTGGTGTCGAACGTGACGTGGTAGCGTTATCACTGCTTATGGACTTGTGTTTGCTTGAGGATTGCAAATTTAAGATTAACAATTTAAGATTAACATCGGGGTACACTCTAATCGTGTTCAAGTATACTATTCACTAACTACACTGATAGTGCACTACTTGAACTACGATTTACTACCCTTATATTATTTATTTATTAAAACTGACATAAACTGAATGTTTCATAGCCCAAAAATTCTATACTCCACTTTATTTCAACTACATTCAGACTTTACTTAAGACAAAAACCGGTTTTGGTAGGAATTTCGGTAGAAAGTTTGTATTTTTTAAGACTTTAACATTACACATATGTTTATATTTGATATATTGATTATTCCCTTTATTTTAATTTAATTGTATTACAATTACCTAGTACACGTTATTAAATAGACTCAGAAAAAGAGGAGTGGAAAAATAGTCAATGAGGACACATGAATATAATAACATTTGAGTTCTGTGATATGTAATCCCTGCAAGTGATGAACTCTTATAATAATCCTGTACGATATCAACGTTCAATTTTTACTAAATAAATAGCATGAATCCATTGATACTGTTCGTTATTTATAAATTCCTCATAAAAATTCCTTACATAAATATATATATATATATGTGTGTGTGTGTGTGTGTGTGTGTGTGTGTGTGTGTGTGTGTGTGTGTGTGTGTGTGTGTGTGTGTGACGTGTGTGTGTCTGTGAACACGATAACTCTCGTAAAAATGGTCCGATCGAGACCAAATTTGGTAGAGACGTGTATTCCTACATTTGCTTGGACGAGTTCATAAACCAGACATATCGGTCAATCAAAAGGGGTAGTTTGGGGGGGTTTGTACTCCAAAATTGGGTTTTTGCATTTTTCTCTATCACAAACGGTTACCGAGATATTAAAAAAATCCAAACACAGTCCGTTGTATTTTAGGGCTCCAATGTTGGTCTTATGGAGGATACGGGAAAAATAATATTTCACTTATCAATCAATTTTTTAGTATGGTTAAGATCTACCCATTTGTGCTAAAAATCATAGTTTATGTATTTATCATGGCAGCTAACCTGCATGCTCTTTTCCCATGTTAATCATATTGGGAATAGGTAAACTCCTTTTCTTTATGGACAGATTTTTATGAAACTTGATATAAATGGTCAAAAAAAGAATTTATGCTAGAAATGCCTTTTTGACTGTTCCTCACAGCATAAAACTTACATACTCTTTCCTTAATGTTAATATTATGGAGAATAGGCAAATAACTCTTATATTTATCGACAGATAGTGATACATTTTGTCATTTATCATCATTATTAATATTATTGATCTGGAAATTCACTGAGTACGCAGGTCTGCTGCGACGGGGTTATTATTAGTTATATCATTAATTTGATTGTTCATTAACTGATAGTAGCAATTTGATAAAATACCAAGAGTATAAAAATTTTTATTGCCACTATTCAAGGGAAACTGCCAAAAGCCCAGTGTTTTACGATGAATAAATCTGTCAATGCTTGTGTTGCCAAATGCCTAACGAAAGAGCTACTACCAATACCATATCTTCTCTAAAAAACCTCTTAATTTAGTTTTGAGCTTTTGCAACTGAAGGAAAATACAAATATTTGTGTTTAAACTATATAAATAAAATTATAGTTTGGTCTGTACATTACTTGTACTTGATATTTTTGGTTTTTTCGCTTCATAGCCCAGAAAAGTCGAATAGGGTCTTATATTAATATCTGTCTGTCAATCTTTCTGTAGGGCTAAATAAGGGGTTTTCTCATACTTTGCCATTAAAAATGGAGCACCCATAGTCATGAAACTTATTTTACTTAATATATACCTTTTGTACAAGGTGTTTGTTTACTTGTTAAACTGACACACACACTATGGAAGTAAAAATAGTAAGCTCTCAAAACCAAGTGTTCATTAATATTAGACAATCTTTTATGACTTATGTGACTTTTTCTGGGGGGGGGGCTTTGTCAAGACCAAAATTGAAACGTTAGTGACGTTATATGATTAGTACCATCATACAAGAACTGCTTTTTAGAGGAACTGGAATTATTCACTTTAGACACATCCATGATCTAAGCTACTTCCCGAAGAGAAGTCATTCATTTTACAGAACGTGGGATAACCATATGACATCACTTCCATATCACATTTTGGTCAACACCCACAGCTAAGACACATATAGATAAAAAATCAATATTAGAAAGAATTGTTTTGGTCAGAATATTTAAATTTGAATCCATTTTAGTGCCCACTGAATCGTAAAAAAGTAGTTTTAAAAGTGATGCCTGTATATTGACTGTCCGTCTGTCAATGAAATTCCTGATTTTCATGAAATTCTGTATGTAGGTTACGGCGTCGGTATCCACGGCGTAAATGGCTTTAGGTTATGTGTACTTGAACAATTATCATGAATGTTTAAGGGAAAAATATGACACCAACCACATATCTATAAAATTTACGATTCAAAAATTATGGGCTTTTAAATGTAAAAAATAGTTATTTTAATCTTCAGCGAAAACAAAAGTAAAGTCTAATTTCACTATCACCACTGAAACCAGCTTAAAAAACGTTAAAACAGTTAAAAAAATTAGTATTTGGTACCGTACTATTTGTCTACGACTAACGGTTTCAGAGAAAAGTTAAATTTACTATCCATGATAAACGCAGTACGTTGTCTGATGTTATTTTTACAGTACCCAATGTTATTGTTATGGAGAATATTAAAAATCAATTTCTTTCTAATTTTTCAACCGCTTTCCAAATAACTTGAAATGTAAGGTCATTTCATACATTAGAACCTAATGACTGGGTCAAAACCCTTGTGTTAAATAATTTAATTTAGTTTACATACAAAAATAATAGACAGCACTCATAGTATTTTTAGCATTTTTCAGCACTAATGTCTACTAATGTCCATTCAGGCCCAGCTGACTGAATGGACACTAGCACAGTTCGTCTCAAGATTTCTAACCGTGTAGTACTCACCTGTATTAAATTACAACTTAACTACAGTTTTACTCCATTTTGAGTCTTATAATAACTTCACATTTATTGAACTCATTATGCTACTGCAAGTTCTCATTGACGAATGAATATCATCTTATAACGATTGTGCGAAACATCGCGCCGTGTCGGTCGGTCCTCAACACGATGTCTACACCGCCACTGCAGTCTCAGGGGCCCCTCTCATCATTCCCATCTCCTCAGCCTGGTCCATGGTCTCCAGGATCAGATGCGTAGAGAGAAGACACGGTATATACGAGTGACAGCCAATTTATGTTTCTATTAAAGTTATTCATGAACAGATTTTGGTTTCAGGTTTAGCCGGCATTGCGGTCTGGATGTCGATCGTACTAGTAAAATTAAAGTCAAATACAGTCCATTTGATCCGTGAAATTTTAAATTATTAAATCAACCCTTAACACCTTGTATGTTTGTAAATTAATTGAAATTAAGTAGGAGTTTTTACCTTGGTACATATTACTCTGGTTCAACTGATAAACGTAAATTTCTAAATTAAAGGGGTTATCTAAAAACATAAAATGGTTATATATTAAAAAAATCTGGTCAAAAATAAGTAAGAAGTTAATCAATAAATAAATGTTACATTGTAAGACGAAAAATGGATCTTATTCAATATGAATAACCATGTTAAAAGTTATGTTACGAGGCCAATTACCTTTAGAAATTCCTTATAGCCATTGAAATGAAGTTAAAATAAGTCTTTATTCTCTGAGTTTAAATTAAAACCATTTGTATTCATAAAAAGCTTCTGTGCGGTTATATTTAATAATAAAAATATTCATTTCAAAAAATGTAAATTTAATTTCACTAAACGTTTCACAGCATGGTAGGCATTCAGTTAAGGTATCTTAGAATGCCTAAGATAATAGTTTAGTTTGCTAACTTTTACATTTCAAATCTATATTGTTAATATGGATTGCAATTATTTTAAATTATAAAAAAATAAAATCATTAATATTTTGTCCGGCAAATTTTTATTTATTTATTAGGTTATATTATCTAGCTATATATTTATACTGTCGTATATGGACATTTAGAATAAAAAACTATTACAGTTGGAGTACAGTCGACGTTTTAAGTCAAGTGCACGTTGACTGTACATCTCTGTTCGTGTTTTAGTTTCACGTATCAGAATAATCAACCAGCCTTTGAGCAATCACAAATCTGTTACATCATCAAAACTATATATTTTCAGATCTATGTTCAGTGAAGAATAGTTTGAATATTTAATCAATTTTATAGCCAAATAAACTCACAGAGTTTATTATATTATTTTATTTAGTGATGGTGACGGCGGTGTTTGTGGTGTTGCCGGTGATAACAATGATGGCGTTTTTGGTGAAGTGGGCGATGTTGGCGGTGATGACGGCTGTGGTGTTGTTGGCAGTATGGCCAGTGATGGAATTGTTGGAGGTGTGGGCAGTGATAGCGTTGTTGGAGGTGTGGGCGGTGGTGGCGGTGTTGGCGGTGATGACGGTTGTGCTGTTGTTGTTGATGTGGTCAGTGATGGCGTTGTTGCAGGTGTGGACGGTGATGGCGGTGTTGGTGGTGATGACGGCTGTGGTGCTGTTGGCAGTGTGGCCAGTGATGGCGTTGTTGGAGGTGTGGTCAGTGATGGCGGTGTTGGCGGTGATGACGGTTGTGGTGTTGTTGTTGGTGTGGTCAGTGATGGCGTTGTTGGAGGTGTGGTCAGTGATGGCGTTGTTGGAGGTGTGGTCAGTGATAGCGTTGTTGCAGGTGTGGGCGGTGATGGCGGTGTTGGCGGCGATGACGGTTGTGGTTTTGTTGACAGTGTGGCCAGTGATGGCGTTGTTGGAGGTGTGGGCAGTGGTGATGGTGGTGATGACGGCTGTGGTGTCGTTGGCAGTGTGGTCAGTGATGGCTTTGTTGGAAGTGTGGGCGTTGGTGGCGGTGTTGGCGGTGATGGTGTTGTTGGCGGATGATGGCAGTATTGGATATGATAGAGGTGTTGGATGTGATGGTTTTCGCGTTTGAAGAACAGGGATTACCGGAGCACCTCCAGAGTCGGAGAGGGATCCTTAATGTGGCAATAATGCTTCTAATACCTTA
The DNA here is from genome assembly GCA_023375725.1 of Nephotettix cincticeps. Taxonomy (NCBI): domain Eukaryota; kingdom Metazoa; phylum Arthropoda; class Insecta; order Hemiptera; family Cicadellidae; genus Nephotettix; species Nephotettix cincticeps. The sequence goes on from CM041791.1 coordinate 74,240,827, forward strand.
TTACTAAGCAAGCAACCCATGCATGTATTTGCTGCTTAGACTCGTGACATTTTAGAATATTTAGATTAAACATGCTTACATGCTTTGATGCCTAATTTTAACTTAAAAATACAAATTAATTATACTGTAAATATCTTAAATTATAATTAATTAACCTGTATATATATGCATATATATATATATATGTGTGTGTGTGTGTATGTATATGGTGAATTTTTAAAGCGATGCAATAGCTAGCTTTTTAATTACAGGACTTAGCAACACGGTTTAAATTTCAGATATTTTCAATATGGCCGGCATTTTCCAAAATGGCGGTTAACTTAAAATTTCTTATTGAACACCCTGAAATATTTTTTTATTTTTGTATTTTTACCCTTAAAAAAACATTTTCGTTATTGGCTATAATATCTCTAATGGTTTACTTTTAAACCATTAGAGTCCATTTTAAACCATAAAGTCCTTGCAGCTTTCTGCAAGGACTTGAAGATTTGATTTCTTTGATATGAGGTTTTTACCTGATATAGTAGATAACATTTTAAGCAAGTTCCTAATTTATAATGTTCTGCCAAATCATTATATTATTGCTGAATATATATAATATATAATATATATATATATATATATATATATTATATATTATATAGATAAACATTGAAACAATGAATGGTGGAAATAATTAATAAAAATTGCCTTTGTAAATTATGGATAAAATTTCTACAAGTAATTTGTTGTTTATTCATAAGATAGTTGTATAAAAGTGGGCCTCCAATTATTAGGAGAATCGTTATTTTTTACCACAATACCATTAGCATAGTATAATTAAACGTTGTTTATATCGTTCAAACGTAAATTTATGTGTAATAAAAACTACTATCTCTCTGTGTTAAGTACATTTATTGATTTCCTAGAAAGTACGAGTACACAAACCACCAAGCGGGTATCTTGTGAAAGTCTAATTCTACTATTAGCGAATTTCCCATAGGGAAGAAGCTATTACCGTAGGTCTCATGTTAAGACTGACCCGGGACCATGTTATTTTTTTCTTCTTTAGGTGCCTAGAGACCAAAAACAATAGTCGTTAAAATTGTTATATATATATATGTATATAATATATATGTGTGTGTGTGTGTGTGTGTGTGTGTGTGTGTGTGTGTGTGTGTGTGTGTGTGTGTCTGTGAACACGATAACTCTCGTAAAAATGCTCCGATCAAGACCAAACTTGGTAGAGACGTGTATTCCTACATTTTTGACATTTCCGACATATCCGTCAGTGGGAACGTGTAGTTTGAGGGGGTTTTGTACCTAAAAAATGGGTTTTTTGCGTTTTTCTCATGTAATTTTTAAATATTTCAAATTTTATTTGAAATATTTCTTTCCCCATTAGAATCAGCTTAAAAAACTACACAATTGAGTTCTTAAAAGTTTTTCTCTATCTCCAACGGTTACGGAGGTATTAAGAAATTTAAACACAGTACGTTGTATTTTAGGGCTCCAATGTTAATCTTATTTCTACCTATATATAAAATTGTATGTATGTATGTATGTATGTCCTTTATGCGTTGCCAAACTACTCATCCGATCGCCATGAAATTTTAGGAAGTTGCTCTACATGTGTCTGGGAAGGTTTAAGTGAAAAAATATTTTCGAAAACCCCATAAGTTTCCATTTTATGGCGTTTTAAATTTCTAATGTTAACCTTATGGAGAGTAAGTTTGTTTACAAATTGTCTACAATTAAAACATTTGATTTCTTAGCTACAGCTGATTGGTATACATTCCATTTGCAAAACCGTATGCTTTACTATCCAATGCCATCTGAATCATTCATTAATGTAAAACTATGAAGTAAATGTGTACTGTAAAAAATGAACAGCTTTATTCACCACGTTAATAGTTTACGGATCTGGGGGATTATGTATTTATATTTTCATTTTCTGTCTGATTAAAATCACGTGTTTATGTGATGATTAAAATGTTTATATTATTACGTTTATTATAATAATCGGCTGTTTTATATCTTTCCTATAAAGGCCGTATTACAGTTAGGTTTGGTTTGGGTTTGGATTCGATTTGAAAATTTTGAATTAATACACTCAGATTTATTTGTTTTATGGGAATGTTATTATTATGTCTCATTGTTTCAGTGTTGTTATTCTCTATGCCGCGACCCAGGATATATAACCTTTCACAATGAAGCCGTATTGCTTTTCGACTTCAGAACATGGCCAAACATAAAGTTAACATGTATTTACTGTCAGGCGTTACGAAGTTCGCCGGGTCAGCTAGTGAAGAATAAAGAAAAATTAATGTTTCACTTACTAACCAATATTTTTGGATGAAACTTGATATTTAGCTTTATGTGGTTGAGATCCATCCATTTAGGTATGCTTAAAAATCATAGTTTATGTGTTTGTCATGGCAGCTAACCTGAATACTCTTTTCCCACGTCAATCGTATAGGGGATAGGTAAACTCTTTTATTTATGGACGGATGATGATGAAACTTGGTATAAGTTGTCAAAATAAAAATTTTTTATGCTAGACATTCCTACTTTCAGTGTTCCTCACAGCAGCTAACCTGCATACTCTTTTCCCATGTTAATCATATGGAAAATAGGAAAACTCCTTTATTTATGGACTGATGTTGATTAAAGTTGGTAAATTTGCCAAAATAAAAATTGTTTATGCTATAAATGCCTACCTTTAGTGTTCCTCACAGCGGCAAACCTGCATAATCTTTCCAGTGTTAATCTTATGGAGAATAGGCAAATAACTAACTCATATATTAATCGACAGATATTGATCAAACTTGACATTAAATATTATTATATTATTACTAAAGCATTTTGCATTACGTCTGGATTTTTTAAATGTCACTCGTCCCGCAGACTGCAGTTCTGTGGCCGTATAAAGAAAAGCTAATGTATATATATATATGCGTGTTTGTGTGTGTGTGTGTGTGTGTGTGTGTGTGTACCTGTACCTTGCTTTTAGTGGCTTCCGGATCGTCGCGTCTTCTTCTCGATGCCCGCCAGTAGGCCAGGGTATACAGGATATAAATATACAACGTTAACACTCAATTCCGAACCGTCAAGAAGTCCAGGTTATACTGGAATTCTATCCATTCCGCCTACTCTGGTATGGATGAAGCAGTTTTTGATGAAGCAGCAAGACTTGTTATAACGGATAGAGTTTTACATTGGATGTTATTTGGGTTTCCCAGTCCTTTGAAAGTTGTATATTATACCAATTTGTTAATTGATTATCTTTAGATACTAATACAAATAGCCACTAATAAATTGACTTGGTGTTTCAAGTTTTTTTTTGCTTAAACATTTTAGCTAAGCAATCGAAATATTCCAGCGATAGGAAAATTATTAGTTCACTTAGGTAAATATTGTCCACCATTCATAGTTAGGAGTTTAATTAATACGATCCACGACAAAGACACAAACGTATAACAGAAGCTAAGACAAAGCCGGCCGTTATAATGCTGCTGAGTCAATATTGAGTTGAGTCAATGTTGAAGTTTCTGGCGCTCTGAATGCGACAATTGGAGGTGTCGAAGGAAACTTGTCAACTATTGACGACCTGGCCGATTGAATGCAGCCTTTCAAATGAGTTATGTAACCTTCTTGATTAGTTTACTATACGGTATTTATACTTTAAATTGTTAGTACTTCCATTGAAATCATATAAAATAAACGGTATTTGGAACTGACACTCCCTTCAAAGAAAAACTGATATATTACTTAATTTCATTTAGTTATTATACTCCTGAACGATTATCAGCCTAAAAATCTACTATTTAAAAAATACTATTTACATTATCCCCCACTTAACACAAATTTAAAGATTTTTGGTTGAGAAGGTTACTCCCCCCCAATGTAGGCATTAAAATTCTTATTTTTTCTCTTTATGGATGTTCAGTCTCATTGACAGGTTCCCGGAAAGATTATTACACGTTGCTGATCATACTTTTCTCTAAGCTGTAAACTATATAAATGAAATCAGAGTTTATTTATGTATAATACTTAGAATTATGGTTTGTTTGGTTATTCTTATTCTTTATACCTACGAAAGCAGAAATGGCTTCCTGTAATGCTAAACAAGGCATTTTCGTAACGTTTCTCGATGAAAACTATATCATCCTCTATGATGAAACCTACTTTAATTCTATACCTTTTGAAAATAGCATATTTCATCACTAAGACAAAAAATTGACGTTTTTGATACTAGCACAAGTTAAACAGTTGAGTCGTGCCGAGTCTGTTAAATGTGGGAGTTTATATCAAAAAGCCAATTTTGGGACGTGTCATGAATTATATTTTTCTTAATACTGCAAATAAATAGAAAGAAAAGTCGTAAAACCTAAACTATTACCTGATTTAGTATCAATAGTTAGTTGTCGACCATTTTTGTCGCTTTAGACTAATCAGTTAGACTTTAGACTAATGTTACTTACGTTATAGCAGTTTTTTTTAAATTCTTGATTGGTTGTTTAGGTTATGTCATTGTTAGGTATTATTATACCTGTGACCATGAAGGTCAGATCATGAAGGTACTACTTTATAATCATAGAACTACCCTGGCAGGGGTTGTACTGATTATTTAGTCTGCTAACGTTATAGTTGAATAATATATGGTCAATATACAAAAGCACAATACTATTAAACACATGAAGGATTAAAGCATACAGTAGGCCTATAGGTTGGAGATATAATTCTATGACCATTACTAACTTGGAACAACACATCACTCAAATGAAACACTACAAAAGAGCTGCCAGCGGATGACGGGTGCACTAACTGGTTTGCGGTGGAACGTAATGTTTTAATTAATTATAAAAAAAGAAAACACACGGGACTGGACTTAATGTTCCGTTGAATAAGCAACTGAAACCGCCCCGTCATTTGAATTCAAATATTACAATCTATATAAATAAAATTAGAATTTTGTCTGTACATTGCTCAGAATTATTCATTTTTGAGTTATTTTTTCCTTTTCGTGCGTTGGAGAAGCCGAAACCGGTCTTATCTCAATTTTTGTCTGTGTGACTGTGAGGCTCCAGGAGGCATTTACGCCGTCTTATCCGAAAAACGGGAGAACTGATAACAATGAGACTTATTTCATACATTCTCTACATTCCAGAGGAGGTTTCTAAGGGCTTAAAAGTGTCCTTGTAAAGTAAATAACGAGCATTTAAAACCCCACTTTTTATGCTATATTGATTGCATTTTGCTTTAGTTTTAAATGAATAACCTACTGGCAATAATCAGCTGTCTTTGTAGTTTAAAGATGTCATAAAAATAAACAGCTGTTGAATCAATATTAGTTAGTTTAAATTGGTCATTGATTTAAACCCATTTTGAAATCATGCTATATTAAAAAGTTATTTTAAAGTATAACTAATAATAATCATGGTATAAATGTTCTAATCTATTTAATTGTAAAATAATGCTAAATAATAAAGCTGGGTATTCATTTTTAGCGAATTTCCCATAGGGAAGAAGCTATTACCGTAGGTCGCATGGTGAGACTTAGACCCGGAACCATGTTATTTTTTCTTCTTTAGGTGCCCAGAGTCCAAAAACAATAGTCGTTAAAATTTATATATATATGTGTATATATATGTATATATATGTGTCTGTTAGCACGATAACTCGCGTAAAAATGGTCCGATGAAGACCAAATTTGGTAGAGACGTGTATTCCTACAAATGCTCGGACGAGTTCGTAAACCAGACATATCGGCCAATGGGAACGGGTAGTTTGGGGGGGTTTTGTACCCCAAAATGGGTTTTTTTGCGTTTTTCACATGTTATTTTTAAAAATTTATAATTTTATATTTCAATATTAGAATCAGCTTAAAAAACTACACAATTAAGTTCCTTAAAGTTTTTCTCTATCTCTAACGGTTACCGAGATATTAAAAAATCTAAACACAGTACGTTGTATTGTGGGGCTCCAATGTTAATGTTATGGAGGATATGGAAAAATTAATTTTTCACTTACTAACCAATATTTTTGGATAAAACTTGATATTTAGCTTCATGTGGTTGAGATATATCCATTTTTGCTTAAAAATCATAGCTTATGTGTTTATCATGGCAGCAATCCTGCATACTCTTTTCCCATATTAATCATATAGGGCAAAAAAATAGGCAAACTCCTTTATTTATGGACAGATGTTGATGAAAGTTGATATAAATGTTAAGATAAAAATTGTTGATGGTATAAATGACTTCTTTCAGTGTTCCTCACAGCAGCTAACCTGCACACTCTTTCCTATGTTAATCTTATGGAGAATAGGCAAATAATTCTCATGTTTATGGACATATTTTTATAAAACTTGTCATTGATTTGGAAATTCGCTGAGTACGCAGGTCTGCTGCGACGGGGGTATTTCCTTTGTATTGATTTGTTTAGGATTTCAGGCTTACATTTTGGTATGATGATCTTTCTTCTTGAAACTGAATCCTACAACCCTTACAAAGGACGGACTCACTGCTAGTTTATATAACAGTATTTATATTTTATAATGTAATATTTAACAAATCTTTTTAAATATTTTTTAAGTATATATATATATATATATATAAATGAAATTCACTTACTGCACAGGTCTACTAGTACGGGTGTATTTAAATCATCCTTGTGTATGTAACAACAAAATGAAAATACTATATATATTATGCAAAAGATTTCGAAGGAGTATAATTTTGCAAAAGTTTTCCTATTAAAATTAATATTTGTATTCGAATTGGATTTAATGTTGCGATGTTATAACTAATTGATTAAAAACAAATGTTGATTATTCAGTCGGCTGTGTTTAGCAAGCGTAAGGTGCTTAAACCTAAATAATGGTTATCTTGATGTGTGTGTCCTTGTGCTGCACTGTCCTGCGTTCTATCGGCGTTTCCGTTTAAGCATTAAAACAATGGCCATCATTGTGTGTGTACCCTTGAGCTGCACTGTCCTGCGCTCTATGGGCGTTTCCGTTTAAGCATTAAAACAATGGCCATCATTGTGTGTGTACCCTTGAGCTGCACTGTCCTGCGCTCTATGGGCGTTTCCGTTTAAGCATTAAAACAATGGCCATCATTGTGTGTGTACCCTTGAGCTGCACTGTCCTGCACTCTATCGGCGTTTCCGTTTAAGCATTAAAACAATGGCCATCATTGTGTGTGTACCCTTGAGCTGCACTGTCCTGCGCACTATGGGCGTTTCCGTTTAAGCATTAAAACAATGGCCATCATTGTGTGTGTACCCTTGAGCTGCACTGTCCTGCGCACTATGGGCGTTTCCGTTTAAGCATTAAAACAATGGCCATCATTGTGTGTGTACCCTTGAGCTGCACTGTCCTGCGCTCTATGGGCGTTTCCGTTTAAGCATTAAAACAATGGCCATCATTGTGTGTGTACCCTTGAGCTGCACTGTCCTGCACTCTATCGGCGTTTCCGTTTAAGCATTAAAACAATGGCCATCATTGTGTGTGTACCCTTGAGCTGCACTGTCCTGCGCTCTATGGGCGTTTCCGTTTAAGCATTAAAACAATGGCCATCATTGTGTGTGTACCCTTGCTGCGCTCTATCGGCGTTTCCGTTTAAGTATCAATAACGTGCTTTAGTTACCAAGTGGACAGGTTTATTGCCCTACTGTGTTATTATTAAGCTTAAAATAAAGATTATTTAAGTTTAAGCTTACTTAATAATTTATGTAGAATGATTTTGTTTTCATTCTCAATTTTACCTGAAATAATACAATTCTGTCGCGTACATCTCACAGATTAATTCTGCCACAAAATCATAATGCCGGAAAAATACACATACTGGCTTGCCTCTAATACAAAGTTCTAAAATGCTCCTGGCTTTCCCATGTTACTAATGTCGCTACGGTACCTCGTTGTCTTTAATTCACCGCACATACCCTATGGTGATGGGCTGGTTGAATTTTAAAAAATTAACGAGTTTAATTAATTGAATAAACGTACTTGGTTTCGACCTCGCTAAGCATATAAAATAGTTGATCAACCATGAACTGTTCTTCACATAGAGCTAAATAGTCTGAGCAATTGAGAGCAAAACAAATGTAATAGACGTGACATAGTTAAATTGTTACTTCTAAACTGCTCTTATTGTTTGTGTTATTTGTTGATGTTAGTTAAATTGTTTGGAAACGTTTAAACGATGTATATACGTAGTACAATGATAAAATACGGATAGCAAGATGCGCTCCTTACACAGAGTAATCAAACAGTGATACATCAAGAGGTCTTCTATTCATATACGAGGCTTAATGTTTCATTAAAAAAATTAAAATTAAAATTAAAATGTTATCATTTAGTACACATTATATTTATTCGCATGACAAACTATTTAAGCTATGATCATTCCAAGCATCATATTACAAGAGGTTTTATAGTGTGGTTAATTTTGACTTAATTATAAAGCCAAATTTTTGTTTGAATTTATTTAATTTTAACTGATACAAATTTACAGCCTCAGGCAAGAAGACAAACTTTTGAACAAAGTAATCTCGTTGATTTGACTGGTACTTTGAAACTTTGAAGACTGTAACAATTGAAATACTCGCACTTTGTTAGAGTCAAGGATTGGTCTTTTAAACTCTGGTAACTAAACTTTCTACCAAAATAGTTAAAATTTACAAATGTGGTGAGTAAAAATGTATGGCAAAAGGTGTAATTTTTCAGTTTTTTTTCATGTGTGTTGTGTTTTTTTGCAGTTCATTTTTTAAGGCAAACAAACTTTATGTGGCTATTTCGTATTTTAAGGGTAGTTCTAGTAGTTATTTCAGCAAAGTGGTTTAATATTAAATCAAAGAAGTTAATATAGTTATTTACCTATCCATATACCTAATTAACAGCGAGTTCCTTCACCATATCCTTAAAGTGGATACCCTCACTGCTAATAGCTTGTCAAGTAAAATAGACATTTGGAATATTGTATAGTACCTATTACATAGTATCTGGCCATAAAAGTGCAAGAATGTAATATAACGTAAGCAAACAGAAAATGTTTCTAATTTGAAAGTTTTACACTAATTTACAGTCTATGTTATTATCAATGTGTTCTGTGTTGTTTCTTATTGTAGTTAATGATAGTCGATGTCAACACTGCACTGGGGGGAGCAGGGGAATGCCGACCTCTTCCCAATCTCACTTCAAATGCGTTATTTCTTAGTCCCACCATAGCGGGATTAATGTGAAACTACATAAGAAAACACATGACAAACATATAAACTACAGATTTTGACGTCAAAAGTGTGTTTCCGTCGCTTCTGATCACTTCACGGTTTAATATACGTATACGATATTATTAATTTTATATGTCTTAGTAACAGTCTAATAGGTGTCAATTATGTAAACTTAACACATAAATTTTTATTTTTAGTAAATAGGGAACTGTTTGATAGCGAGTTATTTTTTTATTTTTTTCATTTGATTTGTTTAGTTTCGGGTAATGGCGCACACTGTTCGGTATTGCTCTTCATTTCTTTGGCATTACCATAAACGTTGAACTTGTCTTGTACGTTTTATAGCGGGCAGATGCCAGGGAAATTGAGACACTCATGAAAAAGCTAAGTGGTAAAGAAGTATTATCGAGGCTGCTAGACCTATAGATTTAGTAAAAAATGCTACATCACTAAGAAAAGCGACCTATTTCCTTGAGAAATAAATCTAGTTTGTGTGTACAATGACTGTACACGTTGATTGGAATAACAACTATAAGAGGACTTCTCTTTGAAGTTTGGTAACAGTTGAGATTACCTTTGTTATTGCAATTGCAACAGAGGGCAATACCGATCAAAGCAAGGGTTTAAAATATTTTAAATATATTTAAAATATAGGTCATAAAATATATAATTATTTTAATATATATATATATATATATATATATATATATATGTGTAAATTTATTGGTTATAGTAAATGTAAAATAATATTTATTTTGTAGTACGACAAAAGTAGTTTAGTTGGATGAATCTTATTTTTAAATCAACTAAATCATTCTGGATTTGAAAATATAATGCCTTAGGTGTTCGCCATTCCCCTACTCTCCCCTAAGTTACAATCACCTTGTATGACGTACTGTGGATCTCTATGTTAAATCCAATGAACAATTACTATCTTCTGTTGTTTGTTACTTTGACGGAGTGGATGACATTTCCCCAAGTGTCCGTTTGTGTTTCTGTATTATAGACAAAGCTTTTGCGGTTCAAAGACACGAGTGATCCTCTTAGTGGTTCGTGCCTTTGATACAATCACCGGACAGCAGTACAGTCGTTATGATACACAATAGTCATATTAGAGTCAATAATAAAGATTAAATGCACTTTTAAACGTATTATATGCCTACTCAAAGGAAATTGATTGGGAATTTATTAGTTAACAATATATACATATAGTTTTAGCGAATGACGCGTAGCTGTATTAAGTTATTATTTATGATTAATGTTAAAATTAGACTTAGCTCGGAGACAAATATGTTCCTTTCGAGGTCCCCTAATGCCAAAATCACCATTCGCTCAAAAAAATTAGTATTTAAATAGCGTACTACAGAAATATAGGGTTTCCTACCACATTAAGATTGAACATGAGAACAAACAATTTAACAATTTGAGTAAGGTTTTTATTCCAAACTAGTATTGAGATATGATGGGTTCGTCAAAGTGTAGTACTATTTGATCATAACTGTGAAGGGTTAAGTGAGGTTGGTCAAGGTGCTCAAAACAGGAACAAATATTGGGGAAACTATTACAAGTCCAATGGTATGATCAAATCAAATCAAAATGCCTTTATTTCCAAGGGCCTCTCAGTACAATACTGGTTTTCATAGTTACTCTGGTCACAATTTAATTAATGAATGAATAAATAACACATAAAAAGTAATGTATACATAAATAAATAATACTTGTAAAATTTAACAAATAATACTTAAAATTAATATTTAAAAATAAGCTTATTTACCAGGTCTTATGTGTTTTAAAATTAATTTTAAAAGCTAGTACCCTAACAGCTTCAGGGCCAAGGGAGGTCATTGTACCCCTTTCTCACCGCTTCCCGCCTCACTTTGGGTAAGTGTCGGTCACTGCGCTGCGACATCCGCCCGCGAGCAACTCTTTCCACCAGGTATTGTTGCTCTAAGAGTCCCGTTGGATGAGGTTGCAAGTCTGAATCCTGCACACGTCATCAATTAGTTGTAAAAAAACAGCAGCATCTCGGTAGGCCGAAATATGCTCACGTCTACGGACACTATAAACGAAGCGAACTGCGGTGTTCTGCAGTTTTTGGAGTCGGGCCATACAATAGTGACAGCAGATCTGCTTGGTATTATGTATCCTACGGTATTTGTACAGACCTCGCAGCCTTCCCAAAACATACGTGATATGGTCGGAGAAAGTGAGCTCACTGTCAAGTAGACCCATTAAAATTTAGAATATGATACGTTTTTCGGAAACCTTTCAATCAATCATGTAAACTATAAGTCCTTATTCCAATCCAGTACAAAGAGGTGGATATTATACTTTCAAAATCTCATAGAATGTTTGCACTGAAGTCAAGTATACAATAAAACGAATGGTTTCGCTAGGTTATTATTGGAATGGGCATTTGCGGAGGATGCTGGCCTGATTGAATTTAATTAGAGCATTAATAAATAAGATAATAAAAATAATATTTATTTTACAAACAACAGGATTACAATATCAGCTCAGTGTTTGCTCAAGAAAACAAAAACAATGTTCAATAATTACAGTCCTTATGTAAAAACAAATACCCCCGTCGCAGCAGACCTGCGTACTCAGCGAATCTCCAAATCAATAATATAATAATAATAATATATGACAATTTTGGTCAAAATCTGTCGATAAACATGAGAATTTTTGCCTATTCTCCATAAGATTAAAATGGGAAAGAGTGAGTAGGTTTGCTGCTGTGAGGAACACTGAAAGTAGCCATTTATACCATCAAAAATTTTATTTTTAACATTTATACCAACTTTTATCAACATCTGTCCATAATTATAGGAGTTTGCCTAATCTCCATATGATTAACATAGGAAAAGAGTATGCAGGTTTGCTGCCATGATAAACACATAAACTATGATTTTTTAGCACAAATGTATGGATCTCAACCACATGAAGCTAAATATCAAGTTTCATCCAAAAATATTAGATAATAAGTGAAAAATTAATTTTTTTTTAATCCTCCATAAGATTAACATTGGAGCCTCAAAAATACAACGTACTGTGTTTAGATTTTTTTATATCTCGGTAACCGTTGAAGATAGAGAAAAACTTTAAGGAACTTAATTGTGTAGTTTTTTAAGCTGAATGCAATGGTGAAATATAAAATTAGAAATTTTTAGAAACTACTTGTGAAAAACGCAAAAAACCCCATTTTGGGGTACAAAACCCCCCCAAACTACCCGTTCCCATTGACCGATATGTCTGGTTTACGAACTCGTCCGAGCATTTGTAGGAATACACGTCTCTACCAAATTTGGTCTCGATCGGACCTTTTTTACGAGAGTTATCGTGTTCACAGACACATATATATATATATATATATATATATATATATATACATATATATATATATATATATATATAAAAATTTTAACGACTATTGTTTTTGGTCTCTGGGCACCTAAAGAAGAAAAAATAACATGGTCTCGGGCTTAACTCTTGCCATGAGACCTACGGTAATAGCTTCTTCCCTATGGGAAATTCGCTAAAAACCTTCTCATATTTACAACTGTACAAAAAAATTATATCTTGCATAAACATAATAGAATATAAAATAACCTTTTACATATACAAAATTATAAACCATTATTAATATAATGAACGAACTGAATTCTACTACACGTTTCAAAATAAAAACAAAGCGCAATTTGAATTGGAAAGTTTAGGGCCTCATACGCAGTGCCTGTAAGATGTTCCTTATTAGCTACTTAAGACTAATCTTCAATCAATAATCTCTGGACAGCCAGGATTTCACTTTCAGAGCTTTATTACATACATTCCCTTTGCTCAAGCACCTAAGAAGACATGATTTACAAACAAGGACCCATTATTTTATATATTTATTAAAATAAATAGCATCAATATTTTCAAAACTCAATATCCAATTATGAAGTTTAAGATTAAAGATTACTGAGATAGGTGAAGTTTTCATGTCTAATGGTAGTTTATTAAATACTCTCGGAGCTAAAAACTGAATATTCGTTGTAAAGAATGTGTTTTTGGTCGTGGAATTAGTAAATGATACGCATTCCTTAATCTTTTTCTATAATTACACCTGCTCTCAATAAAATTGCCACTTCTTTGGTAAAAAGGTTTTAGTACTTTGTATACAAACGGGTGTTTCAGTGGAAGAACATTAAACCTGGTAAACGTATGCCTCTGTTCTTGTTCTCTTTGCAATTTTTCTAATGAAAGCTTTTTGGAGAATGTACAACGGCTTGTTATGTACATGATATATACCGCCCCGAAAGGTTATGCCATAATCAATTCGACTATGTACAATTGAGAAGTATATCGTTCGTAAAATACTTTCGGGAATACATAATTGGTTTTAAAAGTAAAATATTCTCAAAGTATTATTTATCTTTTGTTTAAGAACTAAAATATGCTGCATCCAGTTTAATTCTCGGTCCAGTGTTATGCCAAGGTATTTGATGGCATTCACCTTATTAACAACGGCACATTTTTCCACACAGGATGTAGCATTTATAAGACAGTCTACACACTTATAAACTATTGGATTTTGAAAACTAATATCATGTCTCAGGCTAAAATCTATTTTGTTTTTTCAGGACTAAGAACCATAGTTTTTTCGAGAACCACCATTTTAGAGCCAATAGGTCATGATTCATCTCCCTTTCTATTTGCTCCCAGGAATCCCTATAGTAGCATAAGGCCGGGTCATCAGCAAAAGATGTTATACTACCTTTTAGCTGTGCCCCACATATATCATAAATATATATTAAGAATAAAATTGCCCTTACCACTGAGCCCTGTGGCACACCATTTTTTACCTCTTTTTCACTGTAAAATGTATTAGTTTTGACACATTGTTTCCTCCCTTTCATATAGCTACAAAACCATTTTAACGGCAATCCCCTAATCCCACACTGACTTAATTTCGATAAAAGAATTTTATGATTTACAGTATCAAAGGCTTTTTTTATGTCTAGAAATATTTTAACTAACTTTTTCCCCCAAATTTAACCCATAACTTATCTTACCTAAAAAACTGTGTAATGCATCTTCAGTATTTTTACTCACCCTAAACCGAAACTAATTCTGGCTAAAAAATGTGCCCCTTCAAGAAAATTTAATATTTTTTTCATTAATTTCTTAATTAATTATCTTAGTGAACACCGGCAGAATAGGTATAGACCTATAATTACTCAAAATGGTTTTCTTTCCTGACTTATAAACTGGAACAACCACAGCATCCTTTAACTTGTTTGGAAAAATTCCTGTTAAGAACTAAGATTCACAATAAACAAAAGAACATCAACAATCTTTAAGTGAACAGTTTTTACCAGTGAAGAACTAATGCCATAAATACCTGGAGCTGTCCTGTTCTTTAGCGAATTTATTACCCTAGTTAAATCTTCAACTACCACTGGACCTAGATACAAAGAACTATGTACTGTGTAGTATTAAACATATTTTTATAACATAAAGCATCAATATCATTATTTATACCATTATTTATGTCCAATTTACTAACTACATTTAAAAAATAATCATTGAATTAATTTCATAGAATTTGTGTATCAGTTATCTCTGCGCCTTCTATTTCTAGACTAATAACATTCATTTTCCATTAATTAATTAAGTAATTAATTAATTAATGTATATCTTTAATACATTTTACTTCCTCATAATTATACGATAGTATATGGAGAAAGTATTGTTTTCGTATAAATTATCGGATTTGGGTTAAGAGTGGATATATCCGTTTTTGGATCCCCTGAATCCAAAAAAGTGGGTTTCGACGCGATGTCTGTGTGTATTGGATGTGTTCAGAGCCACAGCCTACCGCGTTGTTCCGATTTAGATGAAATTTGGTATGCATGTATATATTCACTGTATATTCAGGCAGTTCTTAAATATTTTACTTTTAAGGGCAGTTCACCCCTAAAAACCTTCAAAGTTTTTAAGTTCCCCACGAAAGTAATAAAGGTAAAGTAAAATTTGACTACTACCATTAAAACCAACTTAAAATTAGTAAAAACGTAAAAAAAGTAATTAGTATTAATTATTTGTCTTTGACTAACGTTTTCAGAAAAAAATTAAATTTACGTACGTTGACTGAGAGTGCCCAATGTTATTCAAATTCAATTTCTTCCTTATTTAAGTGTTTTCCATGAAACTTGGTATGCAGCGTAAGGTCACATCACCCAAAAAAACTCACTCAAAAAGCTGGGTATTACCGGGAAAGAAGAGGGAGTGCCCTCATGAAATGCTAACTATTAACTTGACGTTGTTTCTCTTGCTATTATTTTCAGCAAACATTTAGAGTATAGTCGTTATACAGTATTTAAGAATGTAGTTTTTAAATTTAACTAGCAAGAAAGTATATATCAATGTGTCATTCCACTGATAACGTTTATTGACATTGAACTTCAACAACAATAATCAACTTTAAATTTAATCAGTTACAGATTTAATTGTAGAATTTAACAATGACTTAAATGAGTAATTAATGTGATTGGTCACTTGTTCATTTACAAATATTGCATTCTCGATTTGACCTTAAATAATCTTGGTGAGACACTCCGACATGTAGTAATGTGAAATGACATGTAGTAATGATGTAATGTGTAGGAATACACATCTCTACCAAATGGGGTCTCGATCGGACCATTTTACGAGAGTTATCGTGTTCACACACACGCGCGTGCGCACGCACGCACACACACACACACACACACACACACACACACACACACATACTTAGGTTTTGCCATGTAATAGCTTTAGGAGCTCCGGTAATAGGTTCTTCCCTATGGGAAATTCGCTTATAAATAAACATAATTTCACAAGAGTAACTAATGTTCAAAAATTAAACATTATTTTCCTCCTAGGAAATACTTTCTTTTACATACATGCTAGCAAAAATGATATTACCGACGTAATAATTAAGGTTTCAAGCGGTAGGAAATCAGATGTTCAACAGAAAAACTAATTTAATTTCAGCTTTTGTTGGTAATCAAACAAGTCCTTGCGAAATAATTTCCTGGCAAACATTCAGACAGACAGTCGGAAGAGCCTTCAGCGAGTAGGCGAGAACTCAAAGGGGCAGAGAACGGATTTGAATGTGACGGAAGTTCAGTTAATCTAATTAAGTTTATATTTCATAAAATAAAGCAATTGCGGAGATACGTAACGTATGTGATCAAGTAATGTAAATGATAGTAATTGTGCCAAATATATCTTAAAAATCATAATAGTTGATTTTATGAAACTTATAATTAAAATAATAACTATTAATTTACATATAATAATCATAAATATATACCGTCAGTTGAAGGTGCACATCTTATATATACAGTATTTATAAAATAACACTTACATTAATCAAAGTAGGATTTGGTCGTAATACAGGTACAGCCTGTATAGTCTGTAGTCTTTCCATTGTTGCCCTACTTGCATCGTTGCTTGCAACTGGAGTTTTTGTCATGAAAAACTCAACAATACCACATTCCCATACACTGCTTACCCCTTTAACTTTTTTTAGTGAATTCACCATAGGCAAGAACTACCCTGTTACCGTTGGTCTCATAGAAAGCCCGGGACCATGTTGATTTTTCGTTTTGAGGACATTGAGACCAAAAGCAATACTTTGTGATTTATATAATATATATTATTTAAAAATTCACAATCTAGGGGTAATATTAGTAGTATAATTAATAATATAGTAATAATATCATAATAATCTCTTGTCATACACACACACACACACACACACACACACATATATATATACACATATAATTCACCTATAATTTTTTATGTTCCTTCTAACATTGTTTATCATTACGACTTTCCCCTGGGAAACCTGCAAACTCTCATTTCTTATTCAAATAATCCATTACCGTCTGCAGGAGAATTTGCTGAAAAGATAATATCTTGGTTTATAAGGTTTAAAATACGTTTACAAATTTTTCAAATAGAAAACAACAAGCTATTAAATACATATGAGTATTCACAGTATTACTAGAAAAATATTTAGGCCTACGAGTATTTAGTTACTAGGCAGATTAAAACAGTTTTCTAACAGATTTGACAGTTATATTAAGCTATTAGTGATTGTTTTACACTTACAGTAATTATAAGTCCCCATGAAGTTTGAATTAAACATTTACTTTGTTGATCAAATTGATAATAAAAGAACAATGAGATAAAATACTAACTACTATGTAAGCGAGGAATAATCCAATATGGTCGTTGTTGGCTGACAGGATATCCATAATCATAATCGTGTCTTCCTGGACTGCTTGAATACCGGCCTCCATGGTAAGTTGTATGGGATGTCAAATGTTTCAACAGCGTTCTACAGTTATACATCCAATATGGTCGTTGTTGACAGGATATCCATAATCATAATCGTGTCTTCCTGGACTGCTTGAATACCGGCCTCCATGGTAAGTTGTATGGGATGTCAAATGTTTCAACAGCGTTCTACAGTTATACATCCAATATGGTCGTTGTTGGCTGACAGGATATCCATCATCATAATTGTGTCTTCCTGGACTATTTGAGTGCTGGCCTCCATGGTAAGTTGTATGGGATGTCAAATGTTTCAACAGCGTTCTACAGTTATACATCCAATATGGTCGTTGTTGGCTGACAGGATATCCATCATCATAATTGTGTCTTCCTGGACTACTTGAGTGCTGGCCTCCATGGTAAGTTGTATGGGATGTCAAATGTTTCAACAGCGTTCTACAGTTATACATCCAATATGGTCGTTATTGGCTGACAGGATATCCATAATCATAATCGTGTCTTCCTGGACTGCTTGAATACCGGCCTCCATGGTAAGTTGTATAGGATGTCAAATGTTTCAATAGCGTTCTAAAGTTATACATCCAATATGGTCGTTGTTGGCTGACAGGATATCCATCATCATAATTGTGTCTTCCTGGACTACTTGAGTGCTGGCCTCCATGGTAAGTTGTATGGGATGTCAAATGTTTCAACAGCGTTCTACAGTTATACATCCAATATGGTCGTTATTGGCTGACAGGATATCCATAATCATAATCGTGTCTTCCTGAACTGCTTGAATACCGGCCTCCATGGTAAGTTGTATGGGATGTCAAATGTTTCAACAGCGTTCTACAGTTATACATCCAATATGGTCGTTATTGGCTGACAGGATATCCATAATCATAATCGTGTCTTCCTGGACTGCTTGAATACCGGCCTCCATGGTAAGTTGTATGGGATGTCAAATGTTTCAACAGCGTTCTACAGTTATACATCCAATATGGTCGTTATTGGCTGACAGGATATCCATAATCATAATCGTGTCTTCCTGGACTGCTTGAATACCGGCCTCCATGGTAAGTTGTATGAAATTTCAAATGTTTCAACAGCATTTAACAGTTATATATCCAATTTGGTCGTTGTTAGCTGACAGGCTGTGCATCATCATAACTGTGTCTTCATGGTCTACTTCACTGTTTGGCCTCCGTGGTGAGTGGTAAGATATATTATATGTTTTATGATAGTTCCACAATCAATTATCCAATATGGTGGTTGTTGGCTGACAGGTTATGTATCATCGTAATTTGTGTCTTCATAGGACGGTTCACTGCTTGGCCTTCGTGGTGAGTGGTAAGATATATTATATGTTTTATGATAGTTCCACAATCAGATTAGATTAGATTAGATTAGATGATTGAAATGGTGACCATACCACAAGGTAGGTATTTTAAGCCAAGTATGAATGAGAGTTGATTGTAAGATGATTGTGGCGCGATCCTGTTGTCTTGTTACTGACTAAGGCTGACATGTTCCTTAGACAAGACTTTTAATTAATAGCCCAACAGCCGATGGCAACTAAGGGACCTACAGTTTAACGTGGAATCCGAACCACGACCTCTGAATTACGAATTGGTCTAATTATGAGGATGGTCTTTGCGGATTAACGTAGCTTTCAATAGTGCGGACGTTAATCCACACAAGAGAACACTACACCTACCGACCATCGCTCACAACTATCCTCAATTCGTGACCTCCAAGTAGCTGGATTACAGGATGTCGCCACCATCAATTATACAATATGGTGGTTGTCGGCTGACAGGTTATGTATCATCGTAATTTGTGTCTTCATAGAACAGTTCACTGCTTGGCCTCCGTGATGAGTGGTAAGATATATCATATGTTTTAACAGCGTTCCACAATCAACTATCCAAAATGGTTGTTGTTGGATGACAGTCTATTCATCATCGTTATTGTGTCACCCTGGTCCTCTACACTGGTTGACCTCCATGGTACATCTTTTTTGTAATATTTTGCGAACCTGACTAAGTCAACAGTCAACAGGTATTTCAGCATAAGTAATATGAAATGAGTCGCGAGAAAAATAAATTTCATGCCTCGTAGTGGTTTTCTCGTATTATAATTGTAGAAAAAATTATTTACTGCTCCCTTATTCTGAAAAAATACATTTATTTAATAATCTCTTTTTTATACTCAATAATTGTCTCAGTCGATTAGTTTACACAATACATATTTTCATAGCGTAATATACATTAATGACGATATATTTAAACATAGACCTACTCGAGTGAATGAAGTTGCTATTGGTAAATCATTCCAGAATCTATATTATGATAAAGCACCACTACCAAAGTATACAATTATTATAATATGTTTGAATTAGTTTCTTTTTCCCAGCTTATAAATTGTGACCATTTTATGTGCAGGGTTTTACATTATACAACAATAAACTTTCATGAAAACAAATTGCTTCATTTGTATAAAAACTGTATGGATGTAAAATTAATAGCTAAAACTAGATTAGAAGATCTAATTAGAGATATGATGCTCACAGTAATTGCATGAGGGTATTTAGTGTCGGGGTGTCCGCTGCTAATGCGTAATGAATGTACACATGCGAGCGGTTTTATATCCGAACATCCTTTAACGATATTTCACGACTTCATTTAGTATCTCTTTTTATATTCAATAGTAGTTTACTATATTTGTTTGTGGGATTAAAACTCTTTTACGTCAAATCTTTGTTAAAAATATTCATATTCTGTTGGTTGTTTTAACTATGGGTTTATTTGAAAATATAAATGTTCCAGTTGGGCTGCACACAGTTCACATAATTATCTGACACTTTAGCGTATCGCTTTTAAACGATATTATTGGACTGGCACGTACTTTCCTCATCCAAATTATCCTAAATGAATTGTTAACATTTCACATAATTATCATACACCACAACTCTTAACAACGTAACAAATGCATTTTTTCAAAAATACTCGCCAAACCTTTTCCCCCATACTCTTTCTACATTACTAGTTTTAAGATTTTGAGGGAGAAACTAACCCCTGGTATAGCCCCTCAGTGGTTTTCCACTCCTCTCTTGGGCGAAACTCCACTGAAAAAGGATTAATGAATCCTATCTCTTTGCTCATGACACGTAGTGTCACGTTGAACGTCGAGTCTTGCGTGATTAAGCCTACAATCGAGCAGTGACCAGTTCTAGACGAGCCCTCTCTCCAAAGCTTGAAAGCCTTATGCCCCCTAGCTACGAATGCTATGAGTCCTTCCTCGGTATCAGCTGGACCCCATTAGCCTCAGGGTGAGAAGTTTCACCGATATTGATCAGGTTGCTTTCAATTAACAGGAAACCATAAGCAGCTGTTATCATGACAATTACCCGGTTATGTGACCAACACTACATGCTGGTCAGTGGCCCTGATGGATAAGATATACAGGGTGTTCATTAAAGTCGGGGACAAACTTCGAGGGGTGATAGTACTCATCAAAATAAAGAAAAAATTGCCTGTAAACATATGTCGAAAAATCCTTCGTTTAGCTGCTAGCCGCCATTTTGTATTTTATACAAAAAACGTTACATATAAATAGTTATTTAAGATACAGAAAACAAACTTCGCACACATATTTAATGACTTAAGGAAAGAATATTCTCAAAGTATCATTAAGTTTGCTTTTATATTTTCAAAATGACGGCGGTTAAAAATATTTTAATTTAAATAGCAAAAAAACTATTAACTTTAAAAACCGCCGCCATTTTGATAATATAAAAGCAAACTTAATGATACTTTGAGAATATTTTTCTCTTTGGCCAATAAATATTTTTGCAAAGTTTGGTTTCTTTATCTTAAATAGTTCTTTATATATAAAGTTTTTTGTATAAAATACAAAATGGCGGCTAGTGGCTAAACGGAGGATTTTTCGACATATGTTTATAGGAAATTTTTTGTTTATTTTGATAAGTACTATCAATCCTCGAAGTTTGTTCCCAATTTTAATGAACACCCTGTATATATCTTTGTATTTTGTATATTTATTCCTCGACATAAAATTATTCTAAGGACAATTATTCGAGTGTAAGGCAAACCTTTAAAATAACAAAGGATGATTAGGATGAAGACCTAAAGCCCCATTAGACAGAAGCACACACTTCTCCCGCATTGTTGTACTCTGACATTACAACGCATCATTTCATGTCAACAATTTAATCTGACAGCTAATAAATCTGAGTTAGGGCAACGTTGTTTCTATTGTCAACTACAATAACATATCCATTACAGTCATTAAGCAGATGTCTGTGAACACGATAGCTCTCGTAAAAATGGTCCGATCGGGACCAAATTTGGTAGTGACGTGTATTCCTACAATTGCTCGGACAAGTTCGTAATCCAGACATATAGGTCAATGGAAACGGGTAGATGGGGGGGATTTTGTACTAAAAAATTAGGGTTTTTGCGTTTTTCATGTGTAATTAAAAAATTTTTTATATTTTATCTTTCACCATTAGAATCAGCTTAAAAATTACACAATTTAGTTCCTTAAAGTTTTTCTCTATCTCCAACGGTTACCGAGATATAAAAAAATCCAAACACAGTACGTTGTATTTTAAGGCTCCAATGTAATGGAGGATAAGGAAAAATAATATTTCACTTATTAACCAATATTTTTGGATAAAACTTTATATTTAGCTTTATGTGTTTGGGACCCATACGTTTATGCTAAAAAATCATAGTTTATGTGTTTATCGTAGCAGTAAACTGCATACTCTTTTCCCATGTTAATCATATGGAGAATAGACAAACTCCTTTATTTATGGACAGATGTTGATGAAAGTTGGTATAGATGTTAAAAATAATAATTTTTGATGGTATAAATGCCTTATCTCAGTGTTCCTCACAGCAGCAAATCTACTCACTCTTTCCCATGTTAATCTTATGGAGAATAGGCAAATAATTCTCATGTTTATCGACAGATTTTAACCAAACTTGTCAAATATTATTATTATTTTATTATTGATTTGGAAATTCGCTGAGTACACAGGTCTGCTGCGACGGGGGTATTTTTAGGATACTGTAGCGATTAAATATTTTTTGCATTCCGTTAAAAGATATAAATATTAGCTAGTTCCGGTGGTAAACAAATTCTTTAATACTTTAAGATTTTGGAAACATTTTGAAATGCAGGCGACGACGCCTGTGGTAAAGCGGAGCGGCTCGGTCATTATGACACAGTAATAAAGGGCATAAACACACGAGGCGCCTTCCTGTATTTGCCGTTTGTAGGAACGAACACACGGCGAGGTCGTCAGAGTTCTCGTTCATCAGCGCGGTGCGAGCAAAAAAATTGACCATCGTAAAAACTAATTAATTAATTAATTATAAAGTTTACTAATAGTTAGTTATTGAAATGGTGACCTACCTAGGTAGGTTAAGTATGAATAAGAAATTAGTGCAAGAAGATTGTGGACGATCTTAAAGTCTTGTTGCTGACTAAGGCTGACATGTTCCTTAGCAAGAATCTTTAATTAATAGCCCAACAGTCAATGGCATATCTAAGGAACCTACAGTTTAACATAGAGTCCGAACCACTATCTCTGAATTACGAACTGGACTAATTATGTGGATGGTCTTTATGGATTAATGTAGTACTCACTAGTACCTACGGACATTAATCCACACAAGAGAACACTAAACCTTCCGACCATCGCTCACAACAATTTACAATTCGTGCCTCCAAGTAGCTGTATTACAGGACACGCCACGGATTTTTGACAGTATCGTAAATCCTATATGCCCTTGCTTAATTTTTCAAGTTTGAGTGAAAACCTTTCGAGCTACAGGGTGATTAAGTTTGAAATTTGGTGGGTTTTTAAAGGAGAGTAGGAAAACTACTAATATTTTTTAGTTCAAATTTTGGCAAAGTGCATGAATAACAAAGGTCTTTCACGTTATGTATGAGAAATAAAAAAAAATACATAGCAATTTCATATACCACACAAAAAATTATAATTATAAAAAGAAGGACAAATTTGTAAATTTTAAGATTCTAACTAGAAAAAATAAATGAACGAGAATTCGGGACTTTACCTAATTATTGATATTGGGTAATCTGATCTCTACGATTCACGTTTATGTGATTTATAAAAATTGACCTTGGGGCTCACACCTCTGACTGTAGATTGAATTTTAATCAAATTAGGTTCTGTGCCTTCAATTAAAAATTAGAAAAACAATAAACTAAATAATAACAAAATCTTTAAGTAAATTAGATTAATTTAATGTTAATGACTTTTTCCATATTAATAAACATAGTGAAAACATTTTTCCTTAATTTCAAAACGATTTAAGTAATAATTCATAAAGGTTACGATACAAGAAAATAGTTTAAAGTTATCATAATCAGATTTAGAAATGTTATAAAAAAGAAAACAAACAGTGGAATGAAATATAGTAGAAACACCATCATACCTCACGTGGGGGTGGAAGGTGTTCTCGAGTTATATTGTTAACAAATCCTCGAGACAAGAGACTGCTCTGGAGCCCGAGGGAATTTGATTGTTCCTCTAAGCTGGAGTCATATCTTGTTGATGGCAAGGGCTGGGGATGACATTTTTTCTTTATTAGTTTAAGAAACTTTGGGAATAAATATGAAATCAAGAATAAAAGTCAAGAAATTAGCTACTGATACAGTACGGTCACCTAAACGGTACGGTTTGGTAACATAACACTTAGTTACTTAATCACCTGCCTGTACCCGTACCGTTGTTACTCCTCCAGCACGGAGGACTGAGTGTTACTCCTGAGCTATTGATACGGTTCCTTAACATATTATCCTCTAACATAATATAACATATTATCACAGGTTTTATACTAATGTAAGTCATAATTAATACTCATTGGTTTCTGCAACCTATTTTCAAAGTATTGTATGAAGTATTTGAAGAATAGTACCAAACTAAGCCAATAGCACCTACCAATAGAATTATTTGTAAACAACACCAGTATTAGTACATAGTAATATTAGTTTTACAGAATCTTTGAAATTCATAATGTCGTTGGTAATTAATCAATAACTTTTATAGTATTTTTCCAACGCGTCTGTTTAATACCGTACTCTATTATCTGTATTGTTTGTGTTTTTGTTCCAAGAAATACAACATCTTTATTCACAATTTATTACTAACATTAACTGTCTTACTCCTCCCTTTTCTTGTAATCTTTTGTTTCAGATAGATTGGCAGACGTAACCGATAACGTCACACTACTAGCGCCCCTAGCGGTCAAATACGTGGTTGGCCACCGCTTGGACGCTCGTACTTCAACTACCGTCATGAACGCACGCTTTCTTGTGTCACCCCACTAGCTCGGAAGCGGAGTGTTTTAGTTATTTGTTTTGTCATGAATATATAATGTTTGTATCGTGTATGATGGATAAGTATAATATTATTGACAACATGATATTATTATTATCTGTAACAAACTTCCAATTTTTAATAAACATTAATTATTACTAATCACTTGGAAACGGGAGGCGTTCATCCACCTCCATTAACGTTTTTAGTTAAAAATACAGACGCATTGGAGAAGTCAATTTTATTGGACTTGTATCCAATAAATCTATCAAGCATTATAAGAGAAAAGCCTAACTGTAAAACCCTATAATAGTGTAACTTTTGCTTGACGGTTACTAACACGTAGACGGTTTTTGGTAGACGGTTATATAATAGCTAGGATAAATAAAAACAAAATTGAAATAAAACACAAATGAAAAATAAGATTTAGGAATGATCATACGGTACTATTATACTTAATACTTTTAAATGAAATGATAGCCTACCCAGGTAGATATTTTAAGCCAAGTTTGATTGAAAAACTAATTTTGGATCATTGTTGCACGATCTTGTGTAGTCTTGTTACTGACTAAGGCTGACATGTTCCTTAGACAGAACTGTTAATAAATAGCCAAAAAGTCGATTGCATTTATGGAACTTAGAGTTTAACGTATTTGCAGATCCAGAGGAGGAGCGGTGGGGCTGCAGCCCCCCTTTGGCCTATTTCCTATACATGGACAAAGAAAGGCTATGAAATAAAAGGTGGACTTAGCAGAATTAAAGTTCTTCCTCGGGAACGTGCTCCACTTACTAAAATATACACATTCAAACCTTGTATTTCTTAACTTCTAATAAAAACCAACATCTACTCATTGCAAAAAGTACGCTGGTTGGCATAAACCAAAGCACTTGATGTTGAAAGTACGACAGCCGGTAGCCAAATGTCACTAATACAGTACTAGTAACGATAGTGGAATATTATGATAGTCCTACTAGTTTCCTTCGCACATCAAAGTGTTCGCACCCTAAACTGAGGTTAGGTTAGGTTCTTTGTACGGTTATAAAAGATCCATTCAGCAATTTCGACAAACGATGAATCTCTACTCTTCCTTGATACTAAGTGTTTCTAAGAAAAGATTGGAACTGGAACATA
Organism: Nephotettix cincticeps; assembly: GCA_023375725.1. Lineage (NCBI taxonomy): Eukaryota > Metazoa > Arthropoda > Insecta > Hemiptera > Cicadellidae > Nephotettix > Nephotettix cincticeps. Next base: position 74,266,869 of record CM041791.1, read on the forward strand.
CTTTGACGTCATATGGAACTGAAGTGCGCGGTAACGGCCCACGCCTGACGAGCTAATAGCTCCTGCCCTCTTTACACTTATTTATATTACATTATTTATATTTCTTTTTTTACATTTCAATCTCATTTGTAAATTATAGGCTATCTGATTATGTTGTTTTGAATTTGATTACCATTTGTTTAAGGGGACCTAGAAAGTCTTAAATCGCGCATGTTAAATCTGCTCTTTTTGAGTACACTTATCACAGAAACCAATAAAGATAACTGAGTGCAATTTTTGTCAGACTTTTTTGTGGTTACTTAAGCACTTTTTAACACAGGGTTTTTAAATTTAGATTTTTTCTAGAGTTAAAATGTTTTTAAAGTACGTTTTTTGATGTTATATTTTTTAAATATAACCTAAAAATATATGGATCATAATAAAATCCTGTGTCAAAATGTGCTTCTGTAACCGTGGAGACAGTGGGTGAAGATCTCATTTCATTATTTATTTTAGTTGCTGAGAAAAGTGTTCACAAAGTTTAAAGAAGTGAGTTTTCGGGAAAAGAAGGATATCAGCTGATTTGCACATGTGGGCATTTAAATAAATATTTATTACTTTTATCATACAGACTATCATGTATTATAGTATTGTCATTTTTTTAATTATATGACGAGTAATAAGACGCTCTACAAAATAGATCGATATTTTTTTAAATTTCAAAAATGTCCTACCCTTAAAAATATAAAACTCAAAAATTAAAAAAAAAACACTTAGAGATACGGTGAATATATGCATGCATGCCAAATTCCATCTAAATCACACCAACAGGGTAGGTTGTGGCTCTCTAGACATCCAGAAACACACACACACACACACACACACACACACACACTGACGGTCAGACATCACCTCGAAACTTACTTTTTTGGATTCAGGAGACCCCAAAATGGATATATCCACTCTCAACTCAAATTCGAAAATTTTTACGAAAACAATAATTATTTCTCCATTTTACTATTTATAAGGGGAGAACGTAAAAACTACAAATTTGTAGTGAAAATTAGTGATGGTTTTAAGGTTATATTTAAAAAATACCCCCGTCGCAGCAGACCTGCGTACTCAGCGAATTTCCAAATCAATAATATATTAATAATAATATATGAAAAGTTTTATAAAAATCTGTCTATAAACATGTGAATTATTTGCCTATTCTCCATAAGATTAACATGGGAAAGAGTGTGCAGGTTTGCTGCTGTGAGGAACACTGAAATTAGGCATTTCTGCCATAAATAATTTTTATCTTAACATTCATACCAACTTTCATCAACATCTGTCAATAAATAAAGGAGTTTGCCTATTCCCTATATGATTATTATGGGAAAAGAGTATGCAGGTTTGCTGCCATGATAAACACATAAACTATGATTTTTAAGCATAAATGGATAGATCTCAACCAGATGAAGCTAAATATCAAGTTTTATCCAAAAATATTCATTAATATGGGAAATATAAATTTTTCCCTATCCTCCATAAGATTAACATTGGAGCCCCACAATACAACGTACTGTGTTTAGATTTTTTAATATCTCAGTAACCGTTAGAGATAGAGAAAAACTTTAAGGAACTTAATTGTGTAGTTTTTTAAGCTGATTCCAATGGTGAAATATAAAATTAGAAATATTTAAAAATTACATGTGAAAAACGCAAAAAACCCCATTTTGGGGTACAAAACCCCCCCAAACTACCCGTTTCCATTGACCGATATGTCTGGTTTACGAACTCGTCCGAGCATTTGTAGGAATACACGTCTCTACCAAATTTGGTCTCGATCGGACCATTTTTACGAGAGTTATCGTGCTAACAGACACATATATATATACACACACACATATATATATATATATATATATATATATATATATATATATATATATATATATATAAATTTTAACGACTATTGTTTTTGGACTCTGGGCACCTAAAGACGAAAAAATAACATGGTCCCGGGCTTAAGTCTTACCATGAGACCTACGGTAATAGCTTCTTCCCTAGATGGGAAATTCGCTAAAACAGATGTTTATGGATTAGCAGAATTTTTAACAGGGCCCTATATATTTAGGCAGCTAAGGGCCGGTTGACGAGATCGGGGTTTCGTAGTCCGGGGTTATCGTTGGTCTCGGCCAAATTTAACCCCGGACTAAAAATCGGGTTGACGAGACAGAGATTAAAATGCATTTGGTCGAGAGCAAGCTTAGCCGAGACCAACGCTAGTCCTGGGTTAACAGCGGGGAATGGCAGGGAATTTTCGCTGGGAAGGTTGGCAAGGGCCACATGCGCTATATCTGTCTGGCTACTCTTTTCTTTCGCGAAATGTCCCAAAATCAAAACATTAGGATATATACAATTAGCATTGCAACAATAGCAACAATAGCATTGCAGGGTGGGGTTTTTAATAAATAAAAGCGTAAACCCACACACATGTGTAATATAATATTAATGTAATTTATTTATAGACAAACAAAAATTATATTATAAAATAAGTAATCATATATGTATGCTTTTTCGTTTGACTAAAATTTTTGACATTGATGTATCTTAGCTCTGTGGGAGGGGGGGCGTTAGTGATTTTTAGGATGAAAAATATGTAACATGTTTCCATAGAAACTACCAGACCAGTTATTGAATTCATTGGATTTTTAGTATAAAATAAACGGTATCAGTGGACTGACACACACTTTCTCCCTTAAGTAAATTTAAAAAAGAAAACCTGTAATAAAACTACCATGTTCTTCAAATTTTATCTAAATATCATTTAATAATTTATTGTTTCAAAAATAATCATCCCATTTCTGAAAATAAAAACAAGAGAGACAAAGTTAAATTAATTGTTTGAATTGTATGGGGGGAACCCCCCCCCCAGGTAATACCAAGCTTTTTTGAGTTTATTTTGTTGGGTGATTTGACCTAACGCTTCATACCAAGTTTCATGGAAAATGGTTGGAAAATAAAGAAGATATTGATTTTCTTAATATTCTCCATAAGAAAAACATTGGAACAACGAACGTCAGACAACGTAATGCGTTTATCATGGACAGTAAATTTAACTTTTCTCTGGAACCATTAGTCGTAGACAAATAATTCAAAATACTAATTACTTTCGTTTTAGCGAATTTCCCATAGGGAAGAAGCTATTACCGTAGGTCTCATGGCAAGACTTAAGCCCGGGACCATGTTATTTTTTCTTCTTTAGGTGCCTAGAGACCAAAAACAATAGTCGTTAAAAATTTTATATATATATATATATATGTGTGTGTGTGTGTGTCTGTGAACACGATAACTCTTGTAAAAATGGTCCGATAGAGACCAAATTTGGTATAGACATGTATTTCTACAAATGCTCGGACGAGTTCATAAACCAGACATATCGGTCAATGGGAACGGGTAGTTTGGGGGGGTTTTGTACCCCAAAATGGGGTTTTTTGCGTTTTTCGTGTGTAATTTAAAACATTTTTAGATTTAATCTTTCACCATTAAAATCAGCTTAAAAAACTACACAATTAAGTTCCTTAAAGTTTTTCTCTATCTCCAACGGTTACCGAAAATCTAAACACAGTACGTTGTATTTTGAGGCTCCAATGTTAATCTTATGGAGGATAAGGGAAAATTAATATTTCCCATATTAATGAATATTTTTGGATAAAAATTTATATTTAGCTTAATGTGGTTGAGGTTCATCCATTTATACTTAAAAATCATATTTTATGTGTTTATCATGGCGGCAAACCTTCATACTCTTTTCCCATGTTAATCATATGGAGAATAGGCAAACTCCTTTATTTATCGACAGATGTTGATGAAAGTTGGTATAAATGTTAAAAATAAATGTTTTTGAAGGTATAAATGCCTACTCTCAGTATTCCTCACAGCAACAAACCTGCACAATCTTTCCCATGTTAATCTTATGGAGAATAGGCAAATAATTCTCATGTTCATCGACAGATTTTGACCACTTGCCTTGTCCTATATTATTACAGTATTATTATTATATTATTGATTTGGAAATTCGCTGAGTACGCAGGTCTGCTGCGACGGGGGTATTTTAAGTTTGTTTCAATGGTGCCAGTCAAGTTATACTTTACTTTTATTGTTTTTTTTCTGAAAATTTAAAAATTTGATTTTTTTGACATTTAACAGCCAATAACTTTAAAACATTCCCTTTAGACATATCCATGATCTAAACTATTCCCCCCAGGGAAGTAAATAGAAATATTTAACAGCAGATAGCCTGCCCTTATTGCCATCGTACCATTTTAGATTTAATATTCGTCGTTTTTATCCTATTCTTTTCTGCACAAAATTACGATGCTTTGGATTCCTGGTGGAGTTTTTCTTAGGTATCTGTTTAAACTATGAGTAAAAGTATTAATTTACCTTGTTATTTAAAAGTATACTGTACTAGGTAATTATTATTTAAATTTACCTATGTTTAGCACTTTTTAACAATCGATAATGAAAAAATCAAATAAAATTTAAAAAATTTGAGGGTAGTAAAATTGTTCAAAATTTAATGAGGATTTCGAATTTAACATTATTTTTAATTTTTAAAAAACAATAAACGAGCAAATGAGATAATCCCGACATGATGTCCCGTTAACCCTGGCCCCCCTGGGGTTAACGGGGTTTAGCCGGGGCTAAAAAACCAGTTATAACTGGATTTTGCACTCGGACTTAAGATAACCCCGAGCTCGTCAACCGGCCCTAAGTGTTTTTCTGTGAGGAACTAAAAGCAGTTCCTTATCATACTGCACAGAAGTGCAGTACCCGTATACACTTTTAAAATGCATTTAAAAATACTAAAATAAAATGTAATTAAATATGTTTTTTGTAGAACAAAATTTACTTATTTCAATTACTCATTTCAACTTTACGATATAAATTGTTCATTTCCATAATTATTATATCGATTACCTACTTATTTTATTCTGCTGTGACGGGGGTATTTTAGCTTTAAGTAATTATGAATTGGGTTGAATTATTTTTGGGAAAAATGTTACAATTTGATGTAAATAGAAAATGTCATTAACTGAAAATAAATTGTACCCTAAAATTAACTGTATAAAACCTTTTAAGTCCTACTAAAAACCCTAATAATTGCCACCGTTTCCAAACCTGTTCCTCTCTGTTACCGACTGACAACTACAATCGTTTCTCGTACGTTGATTGGATGTTCTCTTTGATCTCTTCATCAATACATATCAAATGGCTTTTTGTCCCTTTTCATTATCTTGGCGTTAGCTTGTACCTATTCCTAATAACGTGATTTTTTTCAACTGAACCGGTTTTTACTTTGTTCATATTTAACTATTTCTCCCAAGATATAATATTATATTATTTGGTTCCTATTCTGAAGACAAATAACCATAAAGCAACTGTTGCAATTAATTGTGTAGATGTAGGGTTTCAAAACTAAGGCCATTATATAATAATAATCACACTTTATATATTTTTTGAGTGCATTTTAAATTAATAAATGAAAAATGTAAACACGGTTGAGAAGTTTATAAACAACATAGGCATATGTTGAAAGATTTGTCGAATTGGAAAGATCATTTCATAAATTGCAATTTATGTTTACCATAAATAAAATTTTCATTAAAATTATTTACTCGTAATTGGAAATAGCTCTGGGTGTTAGAAATAATTTGCCAACTGACATTGCATTCCAAAATTAATCACACAATTATTCAATACCTAGATTAAAAGTTACAACATAAATGTTCATAATACTCTTTATTTTCCATTTACAGTTTAATAAGTTATAATCAATTTTAACCGCAAAACTCATCTCATGGGTCATTGTGACAGTTCATGTTATTATGAATAAACGGTATCAGTGGACTGACACGTACTTTCTCCCTTAAGTAAATTTAAAAACGACAATCTGTAATAAAACTAACATGTTCTTCAAAGTTTATCTATTTATTAGCTAATAATCTATTGTTTAAAAATAATCATCCCATTTCTGAAAATAACAAATGAGACAAAGTTAAATTAATTGTTTGTTGTTGTTAATTGTTCGAATGGGAGAAACCCCCCCACCGGTAATACCAAGCTTTTTTGAGTTGGTTTTTTTGGGTGATTTTACCTTACGCTTCATACCATGTTTCGTGGAAAACTGTAGGAAAATATGGAAGAAAATTGATTTTTTTATATTCTCCGTAAGAATAACATTGGGCGCTTTCAGACAACGTCCTGCGTCTATCATGGACAGTAAATTAAACTTTTCTATGGAACCGTAAGTCAATATTTAATGTAACAAATATTTAAAAATACAAATTTGTTTAGTTTTTAAAGCTGGTTTCAATGGTGTCAGTCAAGTTATACTTTACTTTTATTGTTTTTGCTGGAAATGTAAAAATTTGATTTTTTGACTTTTAAAAGCCCATAATTTTCGATCCGTCATTTTACAGATATGCGGGTGGTGTAAAAGTATTTAGTACTCTGTGCACTATAAACTGTCAAATTTTATATAAAATCATTTAGTTTTTGAGAGATTTGTATTTCACGTTTTTAACAGTTTTTAGGGGTGAGCTACCCTTAAAAATAAAAAAAGCTGGAGATACGGTGAATATATACGTACATGCCAAATTTCATCAAAATCGGACCAACAGGGTAGGCTGTGGCTCTGTACACATGCACACACACACACACACACACACACACACACACACACACACACACACACACACACACACACACACACACACACACACACACACACACACACACACACACACAAACACACACACACACAGACGGACGGACGGACAGACATCACGACAACACCCACTTTTTGGATTCAGGGGACCTCAAAACGAATATATCCACTCTCAACTTAAATTCGAAAATTTTTACGAAAACAATACATTTTCCATATACTATGTATAAGAAGAGAAAAAAATGTTATATGTTTGTTAGTTTACTTTTAAAATTTTGTATATCAACTAAAATTATTATGTTGCAATTTCGTTAACTAAACACTCTATTTTAGGTAAACTGCCCTTAACAAGTATTTAAAAGCTTGAATGTCATTTAAATTCAGCGAGCATCGATCAAATCGATTCAGCACTGTAGTTGATTGGCAGGCCCAGTCGTCACAACAGAGCACATGTGAATATTCCCTTTTATAAGCCTCAATCATGCCATTTCAAAATTTTGTTTACGTCCCTCCTTAATTTACGATGTTCTTTTTGAATTTTGAATTGAAATATTAAATTTGCAAATACTCAAATAAAATAAGTAGATAATCGATAAAATAATTATGTAAATGAATAATTTATATCGTAAAGTTGAAATAAGTAAATTTTATTTTAATAATTTTATTATTTATTATTATTTTTATTTTAAGAAATATATTTAATTACGTTTTATTTTAGCGTTTTAAACATGCATTTTAAAAGTGTATACGGGTACTTCATTTTCGTGCAGTATGATAAGGAACCGCTTTTGTTTATAGATTTAATAGTAAAAACGTAAGTCATTCACAGTTTAAATAATTAAGATGTCCACTATACGTTTCGCCAGGACGGCATTATCAAGTGGGAATGCAGGGACGTTCCATCTGTTAGACTTGTCATCAATTAAAACTACACAATACGCACAAACCACATCTACACATAAACGAAAATGCCATCCAGGCGAAACATGTAGTAGACATCTTTATTATATGAACTGTGAATGACGTAAGTTTTTACTATTAAGTCTTAACACACAGTTTGGAGCTAAAGCAATGGATTTTAGTTCATAGATTGTTTGAATTCTGGCCTTGGGAGACCTGGATGCTGGAGAATAATATTAGTTCCTTTACACATCGTTAATAATACATATTATAATATCCAAAACTAATAATCTTTTTTAATAAAACTATATCTCCCAATTTATAAAGCATTTATACTAAATATTGGCATTATTTATGTAATAGTTAGGAACTATAGTATACAATTTAATTCGTCTTTGATTTTTATTGAATCTGTAATTATGTTTCCTTAGGTTTTTGAGTATGTAATTGGCAACTTAATTTTTAGCTAATAGTTTTCAGATACAAAAGATTTTCAAATTTATAAATTTAAAACTATAGATGACCATTGATCGGTAGCGTATACTTGTAGGTAGTATTGCTGCCAGCCGGGTGTTTTTCTCACCGACCCCGCTGGGACGGAACGGATCTGCACAGTGTACACTTAATCTCCTTAGCTTGGCCTCCGCTGAGCTTCTAATTCACTGAAATCGTCCACAATGGGAAATTGTGTTTAACGGAATTACTGGTTGAACGGTCCCATATATTTGTTACAAATTGGGTAAGCAGATTAAATGGTGAACGGATTTAAAATAAAATAGTGCAATTAATGGTTTGAAAATAATAAACAGTAGCAATTATTATTTTTAAAGTTCCGTTTTATAATAAATAGGTAGGTACTTTTCGATTTAGTTATATAGGTGGGACTGACAAACACATATCCACTGTGGTATGTGAATTTGGGAGGACAGGCGATAGATATTATTATATTATGGTACATCAGTAAATGATGGTAGCCTATTATGTTAAAGTATAATACACTATATTAAAACAATTATTTCAGTGGATCTGAACTAAGCTACAAGAAATGGTATTCCGTAATGACAACTGCCAGAGGTGAGCAGCTCCATGTATGCGGTAATTTTACAAACACATCTAGATCTTATAAGTTGTCTTACTTTTAATTATTTAAAGAGTTATTTGATTAATATTATGTTAATTAAATAGCATAATAATACCAAATACATATTTCACTTCAATATTTTACAAGACACGAGACGCTCTTATTTATCATGTTTCGATTCCCACTTAGTAGTCATACTTTAATGTTAAAAGTAAAATAACAACAACATTGGCGTTTAAAAGAGATCGCCAGAGTGTTCAGTTACATCCATCGAGTTAATAATAATAATTAATATGTTTACTAGATAAAAAACACATGAAAACTAAATCTAAAAGTTTTAAAAGACTGTGGTTTTAAAATACACCATTAAATACTTACATTCGAGGAAAAAGGATGGGAAAAAATTCCTCCTAAATAGAAAATAGCTTCTTCCCTATGGGAAATTCGCTAAAAGGAAACTCTAACATATCTTCATGGCACAACTCTCGCTTGCTTGCCAATGCCTTTGGACGCACGCATCAAGTTACAGAAATGACGGCTGCTGAATCGTCAGAACACTTATGTTTCTTAATTTGGAAGTCTCCAAAATGCTATCATGTTTCAAAAGACAAACACCATAGGCTACCTGACAATTTATCAAATAATTGGCAGTTGGGCGTCACCACGCAAACCGCAATTTTTATTCTCTCGTTTTTTAAAATTTTTTAGCCAGCTACCATTAAATATTAAAATGTAAAAAGTTTTAACATATTCCCCCTTGCACCAACGGTGTGGTGTCGGGGTCAGTCGGACCAACGGTGTGGTGTCGGGGTCAGTCGGACCAACGGTGTGGTGTCAGGGTCAGTCGGACCAACGGTGTGGTGTCGGGGTCAGTCGGACCAACGGTGTGGTGTCGGGGTCAGTCGGACCAACGGTGTGGTGTCGGGGTCAGTCGGACCAACGGTGTGGTGTCGGGGCAGTCGGACCAACGGTGTGGTGTCGGGGTCAGTCGGACCAACGGTGTGGTGTCGGGGTCAGTCGGACCAACGGTGTGGTGTCGGGGTCAGTCGGACCAACGGTGTGGTGTCGGGGTCAGTCGGACCAACGGTGTGGTGTCGGGGTCAGTCGGACCAACGGTGTGGTGTCAGGGTCAGTCGGACCAACGGTGTGGTGTCGGGGTCAGTCGGACCAACGGTGTGGTGTCGGGGTCAGTCGGACCAACGGTGTGGTGTCGGGGTCAGTCGGACCAACGGTGTGGTGTCGGGGTCAGTCGGACCAACGGTGTGGTGTCGGGGTCAGTCGGACCAACGGTGGTGTCAGGGTCAGTCGGACCAACGGTGTGGTGTCGGGGTCAGTCGGACCAACGGTGTGGTGTCGGGGTCAGTCGGACCAACGGTGTGGTGTCGGGGTCAGTCGGACCAACGGTGTGGTGTCGGGGTCAGTCGGACCAACGGTGTGGTGTCGGGGTCAGTCGGACCAACGGTGTGGTGTCGGGGTCAGTCGGACCAACGGTGTGGTGTCGGGGTCAGTCGGACCAACGGTGTGGTGTCGGGGTCAGTCGGACCAACGGTGTGGTGTCGGGGTCAGTCGGACCAACGGTGTGGTGTCGGGGTCAGTCGGACCAACGGTGTGGTGTCGGGGTCAGTGCATGGACATTAAAGGCCAAGAACCATTTTATTGATTCAGAAAGCCTCAAAACTGATATTTCCACTCTCAGATCCAATTTCTAAATGTTGGTTAAGGTGATGAGATCAATAAAATCGTGCTTTTAAGAGTAGAAAAATTGATGATTTTTTGATGAGATTGGTCTTTAAGTGTTACATTACAGTCAAAAAGGAAACAGAATGGATGTAGTAGAGGAATTTGAAATATTTGAATCCCACAAGAACCAAACATTTAACAGATTTATTTTAAATGACAAAATCCAGTGCCAATCAAATTATATTTTCAACGCCATTCTCCGTGGTGAAAATGCGTCTATAACAGCTGTATATCACAGATAATAGGACGTTTTGAACTTTCCTGACGGTCTGTTGGCGGAGTAGTGTTAGTAATGTCTTAAGTGATCTCTAGTGATATCTTAGTAGTCTTATTTAAATAAGTATTTTGTTTTGTAATGTGTAATATAGTTTTATTTGTAAAACTATATTGTATTGTTAAAAGAAGCTACATCAACAGATATTCTAATTGGATTCTTCTGAAAATAGCGTAATCCGAAACATGTTATGTATGAGAAAATAAAACATTAAACTGCAGAATGAAGTACATTTGATCTTTTACAATAATCTTAATTAATCGTTTATATGATTTTCAAGAGAAAGTAATTTGCAAGAACAAAATACAGTATGTAAAAAGGTCACCAAAAGATAAATTACAAAATACGTGAATAGACAGTTAAGTTATTTCTACCCCATTTTATAGGTTTACAAAGGTTAATATTCTGACAGTAATATAAAATTTATGGAGCATTTTTATGGTATAGCGATTTTTCAGTTCTGAGATTTTATCAGAAAATTAATGACTAAGACAAACTAAGTTCGTTGCGACTCTTAACTTTAGCTTTATTTGGAGGAGCAATCTAGCTGAGTGATTGAATTCATCCATTAGTTTTGGCTCTAGATTGATTCGGCTTATAGTTTATACAGCATAATATACGGTGCACTATTATTCCATTTTATATTTTTTACTTACAACAAGCAACTATTTGAAAATTGTAAAACAATAGGTAATGATTGGATGTGATAGCAATTTATAGTGTCTCGTAGTGTGTTAAAAATTAATAAAATAAATAAAATATTGCTTAGTCTCTAGGCATTTTGTATATGGTTATGGAAGTTGCTGCGGTTTTATAAATAATAAATAAAATCTCTGATTGGCGATAATCAGAAATTGTATCACAATTTTGTGTTATGGTGAAAAGTGGGAAGTTTTACATGTAAATATATATATAATATATATTTCTGGTTATCGCCAATCAGAGATTTTATTTATTATTTTTAAAACCGCAGCAACTTCCATAACGTTTCTTAGTTATCATTTTTAATATCTGGATGGTTATGGACCAAAACAACAATAATATTGACCAAAACAGAAAATAACACCTGTTATTTCACCTGTTATCATACACCTGTAATTCTGTAATGGTATTTGCTGAAGAACAGTTTATTATTGTTAAAAAAAACTTTGCCGTATTGTTGACGAATTTACCATGGATAGAACATCATATGTTGAGAGCTGAATGTCAGTCAATTGTTTGAAATTGTACTAATCTTTTGTGGAAACAGTATTGTAAACATAACTCATCATAGATGTTTTTGTCAAAGTAGTACATGCATCTAGTAGGCCTCCTGCGCGGGTGTGTTGGACCTCTCTACTTTAAGAACGGTGTTTGCCCATTAATAGTTAGTTATTTGTACAACTAGTGAGCAAAGTGGGCAGTTACCTCATCCGATAGACATCTTTACTCACGAGCCGTAGGTGAGTGTGGGATGGTTTATCGCGTGAGGCAATGCACTGCACTCGAGTTGCACATTATATACCTACAATTCTGAAACATAGAAATTGGTAATGAAACGTATTCATAATAATTAATGTTATTATTTTTAAATAAAAGTGACTTTATATTTTCACACTATAAAGTAAACTGTTCATACGATTTTTTTTACTTCAGTTCAGACTTCACTTGTGAAAAATTTCTCTTGTAGAAATCTCTTGTTCTGAAGACTGTCCCACCTAATTCTTTCAATTGTTCTGGTCTAGAAGAATAATTACTGATATCACTGTCAGAATCCATTTTAATACAACACAACTAATCTAAATGTTAATAAATTTTCAAATAAATAAAACATCATCCGGTTTTGGCGGAAGCTCAGCGTAATTAACAGTTGGCCAGTGCTGCTAACTTGTTTAGCACGCATACGGCTTTTTCTGCATGTTATGCAGAAAATTTCGTGCTACTTACTATTTCGTGCTTTCACGTTGCAAATCTGGAGCTACTAACCAAGGCTACTTTACCTAGATTTTCATATATGAGAGGTAAAGTGATACCTAACATATAGCATAGCTGTAGACAAACTTACTTGCCCTCTACAGAAAATCGGAGATATTCATAATAACTTCGACACTGATATTATTTAAGGAATCTCTGATGAACAGTAGAATAAAAACAAACTATGCTCGTATATCATGAGATAAAAATAATACTCAAACATATAGTGTACCTACTCTAACGGATATATCCCCTTAATAATTGAAGAGTTTAAACAATAATAAAAAGTAAGAATATCCCAAAACCCATAGGAAGTAAAATAGGCTCATGGTATGTAAGTAGTAATAGTAAATTTACTCCCACATTAAAAAATTAAACGAAACGACATTGTAAAATAGTGGCATCTAGATGAAACTCGGAGTGTGTAGATATTTGCAGTGGTTGTATTAAATGTTATATCAGACAAAAGGAGAATAGTTGAAAAGAGATTTTTAAGAACACATCCATTTACATATACATTACATTACATTCATTACATACATCAATTACACATTACATTCAGCAGATATAAAATTTTTCCGAACATCTCATTATTGGACCTATAGTTGTTCACTTTTTAGTTCAAATTTACACGCATTACGTTTGAAAGAAGAGGAAAAATGCCAGTTCTATAAAACTATAAAATCTATGAAACAAAAACAAAAAAACGCTAGAGGTGATTTCTCATGATCTGGTCCATCGCTTTACTGAGCCAAGTCGCCGCCACCATCCAGTCAAGACTCGGCACACGCCATGAGCTCACCTGAAAACGTGTGTTGCATTAACAAGACTTTTATTTATAAAAAGTTTAGTAAATGCTCATGTGCACGTTTTACGCTTTTATGAGACCAAAATCAGTATAATTACTGCTTCATTTATATTTTTTTACGCCTGAAGATGACGATTTGACTTCGTTGAAACGCGTTCCTATTATAACTGACTATACGAACGTGAGGTAAATAGATACCAATATATGTTCCAAAGGATTCAGAAATACAACGAACCAAAACTAAACGAACTATGTTTCTTTCCAATTTACTTGGGTTGATATCACAAATGTAACAAGAAATTATAATTATTTCGATGCCTCCACAATAACAAACCAGTACTCTTTCAAAAAATTTCGATTATATTTAAGTTTTTAAGGTAATGATCATAATAAGTGTTATGTTGTAAAGTGCAATTTCAGACAAAACACACATTATATGTATCGTTTATTGGGCGAATTGTTAAAGGTAGGATCGTGATGTAAGTTCCGATCTATTATATTATTGGCGGAAGTAAATGGATAGATAGCAGTTCCGTGAAAGACACGAGAAAAAAGTAGATCTATTTTGTATGAAAGTGCCGTGCTTAAAATGTTCGACATACTCAATTTATACCAGATAAAAATATACAGATTATTCATCATTATAAACCTTTATACAGTTGAAAATAGAGGTATGTATATTAAATAAAAAATACATACCTTGACTCCTACACGTCGCATGCCCAACATACACAATCGCTCGACATTAAACTGGTGTTACATTGAAAATATAGGTATGTATATTAAATAAAATAACGGTACCAGTGGACTGACACATACTTTCTCCCTTAAGTAAATTTAAAAACGACAATCTGTAATAAAACTAACATGTTCTTCAAAGTTTATCTATTTATTAGCTAATAATTTATTGTTTAAAAATAATCATCCCATTTCTGAAAATAAAAACAAATGAGACAAAGTTAAACTAATTGTTTGTTGTTGTTAATTGTTCCAATGGGAGAAACCCCCCCACCGGTAATACCAAGCTTTTTTGAGTTGGTTTTTTTGGGTGATTTGACCTTACGCTTCATACCATGTTTCGTGGAAAACTGTAGGAAAATATGGAAGAACTGGGAAATATGGACATTATTTTACAGCTTAAGAGTATATTTTTCGGTAAAACAAAAGAGAAAGCGCGTATCTACCACGAAGCAAAGTTTTCCAAAACTTGTTGAGGAAGATATCAAAGCAGGTTCTGAAGCTTGAACAGGTAATGGTTATATCTCCCTGGTGGAGCTTTCACAAACTATTAAGTATAAACGACCCTTGACTATTACCATCTGACATTTTGTTCTAAAGAAAAAATGTATAATGACTTCAACTCTAACCAATTCGTGTTTTGGTTATCACTTATATTGTATTATTATTCAAATGTATTGTAAATTTATCCATAATATTAAAGATAAGAGACGGTTTCTATATGTTTGTTTGTTTTTTTGTTTGTGTGTGTGTGTTTGTTTTGTTTGTTTGATGTGTGATGTGTTATTGTGTGTTTTGATGTTGTGTGGTGTGGAAACTAAATGCAAAAAGTACTGAGCCAACCGGTTTGAAATTTTACAGAAAGGTAGATCTTAAACTCATACAACTTACACGCATATTAATTCCTTAAAATCCCCTCGGGATACGCCCTGAGAATGGCCTAGGTTTTAATGTTTACATTTACATACATTTCAAAGGATATGAACATGAAATTACTTATATCTAGTACTACTAATATCAACAGCTGTGAACACTAAAATTTGACATTTCGGGAAGAAGAAGAAAGAGCTTCCGTGAACGTCTTAAGTTTCAGTGTGTACTCTATGTTATATATACATTACATTTTGACAGTTCGGAAAGAGAAAGAAAGAAAGCTAATTTTTACAGATAAACTGCTGTATTGAAATCAGTATTGCCGAAAATGGTAGATTTTAAGTTCTCCCGATGTCTGTCTCTATTTTGTTATTCCTTATCCTTTCCCAATATCGCTTAACAGGACATATTGTAGACACTCGTTCGTTAAATAAAAACAAAGTTGTAAATGTTGTTTATTCAAATATACTGGAAAACTAAATAAAATGTTGCGTTACCAAACCTTTTGTTGTTATTAATTAGTTGAATTATTAATCCCAGTTATGTTTCAAAGTAATAACACAAAATTATGTATCAGGACACCTTTCAGCCTTTTTTACCCGTTCTTCGCACGGGTACTTTAACCATTCTAATGCATTGAAGCAACCATAAATAACAACACGGATCTTGGGAGTTTTGGCGATTAAAGTTAAAATGGCTTAAAAAGCTTAAACATTTTTAAATATTACTTATGTAAGAAATACTATTTTTTTATCTATACAGAGGGTACAGTAAGGAAAATACTAAACTTAGAGAAACGGATATAGACTTGTTTTTAAACTTTTTCAAGCAATCATTATAAAATATAGTAAATATATTAAAACACATAACTCGGATGGATTTAAAATTTAAACAAATATGTTGGATGGTTAAAAATGTTCAAATGTAAGCCCATTGAGTAATTAAAAAACTTTTAAAGAACTTCATCTCAACCCAGAACCAATAGGTAACATATTCAAAATCTCATGAAATTTCGCACTTGTGTTAAAAATTGTAAAAGTAAGTCTTGAGGGGTTTAGCTAGGCTACTTTTGAAGATATGGATTTTTTTGACGATGCAGGTCGGCTGTTATGGGTTTATTTCTGGTGTGTATGGGGAACTCAAAATGGCAAAGAAGTGATTGAGGTTCCACGACATATCATGGCGATTATATAATTTTTTAGCTTAACTATATATAATTTTTTTTAGGTGTTTTAATACTTCTCTATTCATTGTAGAAGCTATAAATGCTGAATGCCACGTTTCCCCGTATTTAATTTAGTGAGTAGTCGTTGAAACAAATCTTTGGTAAAAAATAGGTTTAGATGAAGACCACTCGATCAACACAAATTTCACCTCATAAGGAGATCCAGTAAAAAGCAGCTTTAACACATTTTCTTGTTGAGTGTAGATAAAAAGTACCAAAAGAGCAATTAAACTTGCGTCCCCCAGGACATTTTCCTCTGGGCCGAGCTTTGGGCACACATCAAAGGAATGTTTTTAATTTAAATCAAACGATTTTTAAATAAGAACCGTTTAGAGAAGTTTATATTCTTGGAAACTAGTTTTGTGGGAACCAGTTATATACCCCTTTAACATTTATGTGGTTCACGTTCATATGGTTTTTCGTTTAAAAAATGAACACATTTCCATTAACTTTGATTTCAAAATTATATTCAATGAGAGAACAATCCATACATTATGTTTTTAAAACTTAAGGATGAAAGTGTATAGGGAATATTTAGTAAAACATTTTTGTATGTACTTCCCTGTGGGATATTGGCTAGATCATGGATATGTCTAAAGGGGATGTTTTCAGTTCATCTAAACAGCTGTATTTATTCTTATACATTGAATTTTAATACAATAGTTCTGGTAGTTTCTATGGAAACGTGTTTCAAATTTTCATCTTACAAAATGCCAACAAGGCCCTCCCCTAAGACATATCCATGTCAAAATAGATTAGAATCAACTATAAACTCAAATAAAATTAGGAGGTAATTTGAAATATGACTAAACAAGAAACACATCTACTCAATGCTAAAGTTAAAAGCTATTGTATTTAAATAACTAGTTTAAACTACAACTAGAGAACTAAGTTTAAAATAACAAAATATATTAAAGTCCTAGAAATCTTGTGCCTTGTATTAAAATGGAGATGAATAGAGATATGAAAATAAGATTAGAAGTTAAATGTAAACATTAGAATGGTTAGTACTCTAAGGTTTTGGCACCGTTCCTGTAGCTATAAAGCAACCATAGTTTCTAAATATCCATGATTTCATTCTAAAGCTTAAATATCAATCTGTTGTCTAGAAAATATTTATCCATATTGGTGAATCTCATCATGAATATCCCAAAAATATCGACGCCACAAAAACACATGTTACACGTTTCTGGCCAGAATTATGTATACCAAAAGACACGTACTATTGAGTCCGTGTGGAATGTCCGAGGATGAATTTATGACTCTATGAATCATGGATTTATATATTCAGGATCATTTGACAGTACAGATAGGTCTTTCTAGTTTAATTCAGTGACCCAGAGGGTACTTATCATGACATGTAAAAAGCTTTTCGATTACAGATTGACAATATTATGCTCAGGATTTTGCCAGAGGATTCTTAATATCTGGGTCTTAGAGGCAATATTCAGCGCAGAAGCTATTGCCAATTCTACCTAAGTAACTGGTCAAAATCATTTAATCCTACTATCAAAATTTTACATGTCTGAGACAGATGAGGCACCTTTGCTTTCACAAAATCCCCCAAAAAGTCTATTGATGTGATCTCCGGTGAGCAAATGGGCCAAGCTATGAGTTCACCCGACTATTTCAACCGTTGGGAAAAGTGTATAGGATAAATCTCACAAACGTTAGCTGTAATAAGAAACAAGAATATTTGTTAGTGTGTGGTTTTTACTTTTCATAATTATAACTTGACTATTTGAAGTAGTATACTAAAAGTAATAATACTTCAAATAAATAATATAAAAATACTGTATAACGAATCATTAATATTTCATAACCTTGAGAATAACATGTAAAATAATAAGGTAGGTTTGATAATTAGGAATAAATGATTGAGAAATCTCACTACATAAATATAAATTAGCTATAAAAAGAAGTAAATACAATTTGAACAAAAAATGTTTTCCTTTGTCAAATAAGATGGACCTTGCGGTTTATAAAGAACGTTAGGATTAATAGTTTGTATAAAAGATTGAACACAGCGGCGAACCATCAATAATGTTACTAAAAGGCTGAACGGCGGCATTGAATATGTTCCAAATGTGTGTTTTACATGAATAATTTAATACAAGAATACTTCATGAATCATGAATTATAGGGTGTATTGCTCAAGTTTACAGTAGAATATTGAGTTGAAACATTCACATATCTATTAGATGGATATGTTGAATAAAGTAAAGTAAAATGAATAACCGATTTGTGGCTATTAAAATTACAATACAAGCTTAAATAATCATTAGCCGTGTTAACAATAAAACCCATTATTCAACTTATTTTCTGACAGAAATAACATAGTTTGTATGAGATAGGATGTATTATTTAAAAAAGAATGAAATAAATTTCTTAGGAAAACATCCACATAAATTAACGAAGTTTTCGAGAAAGAGGAAAACCAATGGTTCTTAACATTTTAATTGAGTTACCAATGACCTTTAAGACCTCAAAATTTTACTTTATGGATACAATCAGTAATAAAATAAAGTTCAAGGAATATTTTATTATTAATTGGTAATTTAGATTGTGTTCCAACCGTCGCAATAATTTTAAATTTTATAACTTTTGTAAAATATATATTTATATCTACAGAAAATAATTAAGACTGTTAAAAACTCTTTTGAAAATACATGAGTTATATAAAATCTTCTAAGGTTTTCCGCTCAGGTCTTCTTGTAAAGATGCTAAACCAATGCTAATTGGTAAAGAAATTAAACTAAGTTAGACGACTTTTAACGAGCTTCTTGATATTTGGAAGTCTTAATGACAAAGTTCGCTTACAAGGGTTAAAAGAAGAACTTTCTATCCAACAGTTGAAATTGATTCGTACCGGAATTGCTGCAATAATCGTGTTAAACCTTTTTTAATGTTTTCATTGGAACATTTTATAATGACCTTTAATGACTTGAACCGTATCAAATAACTGGTAAATTATCCAAATTAGTATATGAACCACTCCAAAAAATAATTGTCAATTATTTCATTACGTACTCACAATACTGTAGATATCTAATATTCCGTATTTAACAAAAGTGGTATTTCATAAGAATTTGTTTAGAAAATCTGATAACTAATTCTGATATAACTATTTCGAAATTAATAATGTAAAACCTTTAGATGGAAGGGCTTTACGTACCAAAACACGGCATTAATTGTATTTATATAAATATATGTATGTATATATATATATATATATATATATATATATATATATATATATATATATATATACAGGGTGTTCATTAAAGTCGGGCACAAACTTCGAGGGGTGATAGTACTCATCAAAATAAACAAAAAATCACCTATAACCATTTGTCGAAAAATCCTTCGTTTTCTTGTATATTTTCAAAATGGCGGTGGTTAAAAATATTTAAATTCAAATAACAAAAAAAACCAATAACTTTATAAAATTTTTACAAGATACAAAAAAGATTGGAATTTTAATTTACAATCGAACGGTACTTTGGCAAACGAAATCCGTCCACGGATAACAGAAAAATGCACTTTTAAAGTTAGAATACAGGGCCCACGCGCGCCGGCGGAGCGGCCGTGGCTAAGAAGCCGCGTTGTGCCAGCTAAACCCCGCTTCTTAGCCACGGCCGCTCCGCGGTGGCGCGTGGGCCCTGTATTCTAACATTAAAAGTGCATTTTCTCGGTTATCCGTGGACGGATTTCGTTCACTAAAGTACCGTTCAATTTGAAATTTAAATTCCAATCTTTTTTGTGTCTTTTAAATTTTATAAAGTTAATGGTTTTATGGTTATTTTAATTTAAATATTTTTAACCACCGCCATTTTGAAAATACAAAAGAAATTTAAATGTAACTTTGTAAATATTTTTCTCTTTAACCAATAAATATGTGTGCAAAGTTTGGTTTCGGTATCTTAAATAATTCTTGATATATATAGTTTTTTGTAAAAAATAACAAGTGGCGTCTAGCTGCTAAACGAAGGATTTTTCGACAAATGGTTATAGGTGATTTTTTGTTTATTTTGATGAGTACTATCACCCCTCGAAGTCTGTGCCCGATTGTAATGAACACCATGTATATATATACAGAGTTTTTATTAAAGTCAGGGACAGACCTCAAGGAGTGATGGTACTCATCAAAATAAACAACAAATTTCCTATAAACATACGTAGAAAAATCCTTCGTTTAGCCGCTAGCCGCCATTTTGTATTTTATACAAAAAACGTTATATAGGCCTACCAAGAAATATTTAAGATACAGAAAACAAAATTTGCTCACAGATTTAACAAAAAAATATGGCCGCCATGTTCCAATATGGCCGATAACTTGATAATTTCCTACGGAACACCCAGTATTTTATGCTAATTTTAGATAAAAAAAGTAATTTAAAGACCTTTTTAATCCTAATAGTTTTGACAAAAATGTAACCGTTTGCAATTTATGACTCAAAAACATTTACCATTTCAAACCACAATACAGTACACTGTTCTCTGGGCACAATTAACTATCATATTTTAATCAAAATCGTTTGAGACATTTTTGAGAAATTTGGATTTGTCACGTTTTTTAGGGTTTTTAGGGGTGAACTACCCTTAAAAATAAAAAATTCAAAAAAATAAAAAAAGTCTGGAGATACGGTATTACATACATGCCAAATTTCATCTAAATCGGACCAACAGGATAGGCTGTGGCTCAGTACACATCCAAACACACACACAGAACAAGGATGGACAGACATCACGCGGAAACCCACTTTTTTGGATCCAGGGGACCCCAAAATGGATATATCCACTCTCAACTTAAATTCAAACATTTTGACGAAAACAATACTTCGTATCCCCATATACTATGTATAAAGGAAGAAAGTAAAAATTAATCAGAACATCCCTAAAGTTGCTAAGGGCAACTACGTCAACAAAACTAAGAAAATAAATATTAAAGAACATATGGTTGTAAACAATACATATTTTACTACACTCAGTAATACTTCACGAATATTATTGACGTGCCTCTCTATGCATTTTTAAAGTCTCTAACTATTGTTTCCACAATGAATGTTTAATGTTTACTTCAGAAAAAACTATGTTGTTACAACAAAATGTCAAACTAAAATTGTGAAAAAATTGTAATTGTAGATAACATATCCAAATTGATACACATTATCAAATAATAATACAAAAACAATATTAAACACTTTACAAATCAAAACAATTAATCTAATATATGAAAAAATAATACAAGAAAGATATAAATGTATATATATATATATATATATATATATATACATATATACATATATATCCAGGGTGTCTCTCCTAAAGTGAACCAATAGCTAACTTTTATACTATGCATATGAAAGCAAACTTCTTTTAGGGGACACCCCTTCATTTTTTAGAGGATTTTAAAATTGATTTTGAATCAGAATAATATGGCCGCCATTTTCCAATATGGCCGACAACTTGATAATTTCTTATGGAATGACCTATATTTTATTGTGTTTATGGGCAGAAAAAGTAATTTCAAGATCTTTTTACTCTTACTGTAACTGTTTGCGATCGATGGCTCAAAAACTTTTTCCGTTTCAAACCACAATCACTTAAAGTGATAACCTATAGCTAACTTTTATACCATGCAAATAACAGCAAAATTCTTATGGGAGACTCTCCTTTATTTTGTTGGAGGATTTAAAAATCAATTTCAAATCCGAAAAATATGGCCACCATTTTCCAATATGGCCGACAACTTTATAATTTATTATGGAACACTATATATTTTATGGGGTTTCTGGTTAGAAAAAGTAATTAAAAACCTTTTTACTATTAATAATTACATCCATAAAGTTATGACAGTTAATTTAACTTCTTTCTTATTTTTTTCAGAAATTGGATGATTATTTTAAAACAATAAATTTTTAAATGATTTATTAACTTTTAAGAGTATGATTGTTTATTACAGATTGTCGTTTATAAGTTTACTTAAGAGAGAATGTATATGTCAATCCATTCATACCGTTTAATTAAAAAAACGATTTTCTTGAAAGTATTTTCCCTATAAGTAATCTGAGTCGTTCATCATATCACACCAAAAATGAGTATTACTAGTTAAGTTTACGAGTTTTATTAGCGAATTTCCCATAGGGAAGAAGCTATTACCGTAGGTCTCATGGGAAGACTTAAGCCCGAGACCATGTTATTTTTTCGTCTTTAGGTGCCCAGAGTCCAAAAACAATAGTCGTTAAAATTTGACTATTGTTTTTGGACTCTGGGCACCTAAAGACGAAAAAATAACATATATGTATATATATGTATATATGTATATATGTATATATGTATATATGTATATATGTATATATGTATATATGTATATATGTATGTATATATGTATATATGTATATATATGTGTCTGTTAGCACGATAACTCTCGTAAAAATGGTCCGCTCGAGACCAAATTTGGTAGAGACGTGTATTCCTACAACTGCTCGGACGAGTTCGTAAACCAGACATACCAGTCAATGGGAACGGGTAGTTTGGGGGGGGGTTTGTACCCCAAAATGGGGTTTTTTGCGTTTATCACATGTAATTCTTAAAAATTTCTAATTTTATATTTCACCATTGGAATCAGCTTAAAAAACTACACAATTAAGTTCCTTAAAGCTTTTCTCTATCTTCAACGGTTACCGAGATATTAAAAAATCTAAACACAGTACGTTGTATTGTGGGGCTCCAATGTTAATCTTATGGAGGGTAGGGAAAAATTAATATTTCCCATATTAATCAATAATTTTGGATAAAACTTAATATTTAGCTTTATGTGGTTGAGATCTATCCATTTATGCTTAAAAATACTAGTTTATGTGTTTATCATGGCAGCAAACCTGCATACTCTTTTCCCATATTAATCATATAGGGAATAGGCAAACTCCTTTATTTATGGACAGATGTTGATGAAAGTTGGTATAAATGTTAAGATAAAAATTATTCATGGTAGAAATGACTTCTTTCAGTGTTTCTCACAATAGCTAACCTGCACACTCTTTCCTATGTTAATCTTATGGAGAATAGGCAAATAATTCTTATGTTTTTGGACTTATTTTTATAAAACTTGTCATATATTAAATTATTGATTTGGAAATTAGCTGAGTACGATGGTCTGCTGCGACGGGGGTATTATTTTAGTCTTGATTATTGTATTTGTTTATTTATACGTAATTTAAGGTCACAACTTAGTTATTTCTTAACCTTTTCTGTTATTTTATTAAAATAATTTAAAATTCTTCATATTTTGTAGGATAAATATCATTTTAAAAATAAATGAGACTTATAAGAAAAAGTTGATTAAGCTGATTGGAGGTTTAAAACATAAGCCATAAACCTTTAAGCAAAAACTAGTAAAAGGGTTTTACCAAATCTAAAAAAAATATTCCATGAAAGTGAAAAATAATTTGGAACATCATAATATGCTAAAAATAAATAACCTAAATGTGAACAACGTTTTTTGTGTCTATTAAACAGGAAGATCAAAGTATCAAATGTTTGAGAATAGCCCACAAGATGAAAACCCTTCAGTCATAAAATGCAGGCAGGTAGTCTGATGAATTTTATGGTAATGTGAGATTTTCATAACAGATACTGGCCCGTTCCCAAGTGTATTCTGAGTCAATAGCTTTTAAACGATGATGGAGCTATAAATTTACAATTTTTATATGTTAATATCAGGATAACTTTAACTGTAGGTTTAAAAAATTCTTCAGAAAATATTTTAGTAAAATCATTATTAAGGTTGCCTCAAATTTTCCTAACGCGAGTTTATATCATTCATTTCGGATGAAGCGTATGTATTCTAGAAATGTGTTGGTAACAAAATGAATGTATTTACTTCCCTTTGGGGAATACATTAGATCATGGATAAGTCTTAGAGAGCATGCTTTCAGTTCACCTTAACCCTCCAGGTGCTAACATCTCACTGTGAGATGTCAGCGAGGTGCAATTGTATAGCGCTATAGAAGTCAAAAATTACTGTCACGGTGCTGCCATCTGCGAGCTAATACATGCAACTACTCAGTAGTTCCCTATTCTGACGCTTGAGTTCGTTACTTTGCCGCTAGAGTATGCTTTTATAGCCAAATAAGTGCTTTCTCAGACGGTGATCCCTTGGTGTAGTGGTTAGACTGCTGTACTGACGAGTACAACAGTTGAAGCCATTCGGAGGGACGAGGGTTCGAATCCCGACCATGAGCAATCCCAATTTGCAAATGTGTGGTATAGTGGCGTGGAGGGCCCACCTTAAATAAACGGTGACCGGATTGGGTGGAAGTTGACGGCATTTGTAGGCTAAATTGGGATTGCAGTGGACACCTATTTTGCTTTTATGGTTAGTGGTTATAAGGGGGGGGAGCATGTTTTGTGTTTTTTTTGTGTATGCTTGGTATTTTATGAAGATTTGCATAAAAATAACAAAATTTAAATAGTCATAGCACTTGGAGGGTTAATAGCTGTCCTCATGACTATATGTCGTCACTAACCATATGACGTATCAATTTTAGTCTGACGGATTCCCAATAACCCTCCCCCGAGAGTTAAGACATATCCATGTCTAAATTTTTGCTTTTTGTAATTAGTTATGGTAATCGTAAAAATAGTAATCGTTATGGTCTGTAAAAGTTATTACAAATACACCAATTTGAAGAATTTTAATTATGATAAATTAGATGGTCATGATTTGAATTGAAAAGATCCTAAAGAGGATTTCATGACAGAGGCTAAAATTTTGCATTTTGCTGGCTTCGATATTTTCTTTTAAATAAAGACCAAGTCGAGTTTTTTCATTTGCAAATGTTCGGCCCTAGACCGTAAAGGCATGATCTTCGTTGCTCAAGGTCGTGACCAGATGATTATACTAGATGATTTGTAAGTGTTTAGAAGACCATATGGCCTATGTTATTTAGGCCAAAGTTGTATTAAAAGAGTTAATTAGTCGTCATTTGATTTAATTTATAGACTTCTTTAGGTCGTAGATTTTTTTGGGGAGAAAAGGTACGGACTGCGGACGTCAGCAGTGTGCTTGTTGTACTTCTCCAGGGCTCCAGTACCGACATACGGACTGCGGACGTCAGCAGTGTGCTTGTTGTACTTCTCCAGGGCTCCAGTACCGACATACGGACTGCGGACGTCAGCAGTGTGCTTGTTGTACTTCTCCAGGGCTCCAGTACCGACATACGGACTTCGGACGTCAGCAGTGTGCTTGTTGTACTTCTCCAGGGCTCCAGTACCGACATACGGACTGCGGACGTCAGCAGTGTGCTTGTTGTACGTCTCCAGGGCTCCAGTACCGACATACGGACTGCGGACGTCAGCAGTGTGCTTGTTGTACGTCTCCAGGGCTCCAGTACCGACATACGGACTGCGGACGTCAGCAGTGTGCTTGTTGTACTTCTCCAGGGCTCCAGTACCGACATACGGACTGCGGACGTCAGCAGTGTGCTTGTTGTACTTCTCCAGGGCTCCAGTACCGACATACGGACTGCGGACGTCAGCAGTGTGCTTGTTGTACTTCTCCAGGGCTCCAGTACCGACATACGGACTGCGGACGTCAGCAGTGTGCTTGTTGTACTTCTCCAGGGCTCCAGTACCGACATACGGACTGCGGACGTCAGCAGTGTGCTTGTTGTACGTCTCCAGGGCTCCAGTACCGACATACGGACTGCGGACGTCAGCAGTGTGCTTGTTGTACGTCTCCAGGGCTCCAGTACCGACATACGGACTGCGGACGTCAGCAGTGTGCTTGTTGTACTTCTCCAGGGTTCCAGTACCGACATACGGACTGCGGACGTCAGGAGTGTGCTTGTTGTACGTCTCCAGAGCTCCAGTACCGACATACGGACTGCGGACGTCAGCAGTGTGCTTGTTGTATTTCTTCAGGGCTCCAGTACCGATATACGGACTGCGGACGTCAGCAGTGTGCTTGTTGTACTTCTCCAGGGCTCCAGTACCGACATACGGACTGCGGACGTCAGCAGTGTGCTTGTTGTACGTCTCCAGGGCTCCAGTACCGACATACGGACTGCGGACGTCAGCAGTGTGCTTGTTGTACTTCTCCAGGGCTCCAGTACCGACATACGGACTGCGGACGTCAGCAGTGTGCTTGTTGTACTTCTCCAGGGCTCCAGTACCGACATACGGACTGCGGACGTCAGCAGTGTGCTTGTTGTACTTCTCCAGGGCTCCAGTACCGACATACGGACTGCGGACGTCAGCAGTGTGCTTGTTGTACTTCTCCAGGGCTCCAGTACCGACATACGGACTGCGGACGTCAGCAGTGTGCTTGTTGTACTTCTCCAGGGCTCCAGTACCGACATACGGACTGCGGACGTCAGCAGTGTGCTTGTTGTACTTCTCCAGGGCTCCAGTACCGACATACGGACTGCGGACGTCAGCAGTGTGCTTGTTGTACGTCTCCAGGGCTCCAGTACCGACATACGGACTGCGGACGTCAGCAGTGTGCTTGTTGTACTTCTCCAGGGCTCCAGTACCGACATACGGACTGCGGACGTCAGCAGTGTGCTTGTTGTACTTCTCCAGGGCTCCAGTACCGACATACGGACTGCGGACGTCAGCAGTGTGCTTGTTGTACTTCTCCAGGGCTCCAGTACCGACATACGGACTGCGGACGTCAGCAGTGTGCTTGTTGTACTTCTCCAGGGCTCCAGTACCGACATACGGACTGCGGACGTCAGCAGTGTGCTTGTTGTACTTCTCCAGGGCTCCAGTACCGACATACGGACTGCGGACGTCAGCAGTGTGCTTGTTGTACTTCTCCAGGGCTCCAGTACCGACATACGGACTGCGGACGTCAGCAGTGTGCTTGTTGTACTTCTCCAGGGCTCCAGTACCGACATACGGACTGCGGACGTCAGCAGTGTGCTTGTTGTACTTCTCCAGGGCTCCAGTACCGACATACGGACTGCGGACGTCAGCAGTGTGCTTGTTGTACTTCTCCAGGGCTCCAGTACCGACATACGGACTGCGGACGTCAGCAGTGTGCTTGTTGTACTTCTCCAGGGCTCCAGTACCGACATACGGACTGCGGACGTCAGCAGTGTGCTTGTTGTACTTCTCCAGGGCTCCAGTACCGACATACGGACTGCGGACGTCAGCAGTGTGCTTGTTGTACTTCTCCAGGGCTCCAGTACCGACATACGGACTGCGGACGTCAGCAGTGTGCTTGTTGTACTTCTCCAGGGCTCCAGTACCGACATACGGACTGCGGACGTCAGCAGTGTGCTTGTTGTACTTCTCCAGGGCTCCAGTACCGACATACGGACTGCGGACGTCAGCAGTGTGCTTGTTGTACTTCTCCAGGGCTCCAGTACCGACATACGGACTGCGGACGTCAGCAGTGTGCTTGTTGTACTTCTCCAGGGCTCCAGTACCGACATACGGACTGCGGACGTCAGCAGTGTGCTTGTTGTACTTCTCCAGGGCTCCAGTACCGACATACGGACTGCGGACGTCAGCAGTGTGCTTGTTGTACTTCTCCAGGGCTCCAGTACCGACATACGGACTGCGGACGTCAGCAGTGTGCTTGTTGTACTTCTCCAGGGCTCCAGTACCGACATACGGACTGCGGACGTCAGCAGTGTGCTTGTTGTACTTCTCCAGGGCTCCAGTACCGACATACGGACTGCGGACGTCAGCAGTGTGCTTGTTGTACTTCTCCAGGGCTCCAGTACCGACATACGGACTGCGGACGTCAGCAGTGTGCTTTTTGTACTTCTCCAGGGCTCCAGTACCGACATACGGACTGCGGACGTCAGCAGTGTGCATGTTGTACTTCTCCAGGGCTCCAGTACCGACATACGCTTGCCTCAGCAACCGACATGCTCTATGCAGAGATTTTAGTGTAATCATCCTATCAAATTACACTTTGACTTTGATACCAATTTAATTTGCTTGGCTGTTAACGCATTTTGAGACTGGCAACTTTTGTATAAAGTAACCTAATATAAATTCTAAAAATAAAACTATCATTCTATATTATCCTTAATCCATAATTCATGAATATCATAAAAATTGGTAACATAATAACTGGTAACGATATACAAACAGAAAACATTGGATTACAAAAGCAAATGAACATAACGCTATATAATATTAAATATAAAATAGTTTAACTTCATGGTTTAGAATTTATACTTTGTTCTTAAACTGCCTGTGTTTATTGTTCCGCTAAATATATATTGAAGGTACTCATATTAAAGAGAAATACTGGAATAAACAATTATTTAATATACCATTGTCTGATTGAATAAGAATTTGTTCAAGTGACGAAGACTCCAATAGTGGCACCTAATTATACAGTAACTAGGACAGATTATACGTTCCTATAAAGGATCATTAGTCCTTGTAACGTGTTACATAAATCACAGTGACAAATGCAACTGTCAACATACACAGACATGTTCATATTGATTTGGTAGTTATTGGTCGTCATAGGTTACCTTACCCAAAGCCCAGAGTGTTGATTGGTATCAAAATAGTGTATTACCAAAGGTCAAGAATATTTATATAATTTTTACAATTTTCTGAAAGATTAGCTACTACGTGATAGTACAGGATACTATACTAACAATTGTGATACAAAAATATAATACCTTCCTTTACAAATGCTAATTTTAGCCATCTCATTCTGCGTTCTTCAGAAATTGGTTTTAAAGGTTTCAAACTATATTAAACTATTCCAGAAAATTATGTTTAAATAACAATAAAGGTATAAACAATTAGAAGTAGGTATAAATGGGTAGTGCTTCGTCTATAAACATCTAAATTGAAAACTCGTTTAAACCTAGCCTTATATCTTTTGTTCCTAACAACAAATAAGTAATAAATTTATATTATAGTAAAAATAATAATAATATATATATTTATATATATATATATACACTATAGTGAAACGTTTAAATATGAATCGTTTTTTAAGTTAGTTAATACCTTTTTTACGACAGAAGTAATTATGCGCATACCTTTGAGCAAATAGGATTGAGGACGAAATTTATATAGTTTAGAATATAATTTTGAGGTATAGGTTTATATTTGCTGATCAACTCAGCAAAGTGCAGATCGCCTTTGTACAATCATGGACAGACTCTGATGACAAGTTAAGCACCGAGCTACAGACGATGACGTCAGAACAGCGTGACTACAACATTCATCTGTAGATATTCATCTGCCTATTTTCGTACGTATGTTACGAGTAGTAATACCATTTCCAAGGCTTTAACTTGTAAATCACTCCATTTACCGCAATGCTTAAATTAAAATGAAACTATTTAAAATACTGACCATTGTTGCGAAGAACCCCAAATTTTCTGGCATAGGTGTACAAAATACATGTTGCGAGATTCGTGATCTAGTACGTTGCCGAGAAACCCAACGTTATCCACTTAATAAAACTTTGTTAATTTTCAATATCCAAGGGAATTTTTACAAAATATCTAAAGATCGACTCGTGGAAAGGGCTGTTCTCTTTAAAAAAACATTGTGATAACTAGTCATAGTAAAAATACCATTACTAAAAAATAGGGTAAAAATCGGGTAAAAGTGTATGTATACTATGTTTTCATACAGGAGGTAACTGTGTTAGGTAACTATGTTTTATGTGGCGTTACGCCATCAATGCAAAAAGAGAGTTCGCTACTTTCACAATTTTTGGAGACACGAGAAATCAAGATGGCGAACACTTTTGTAAAAAGAAATGTAAAAAGTATAAACTGTAAACAATGAACCTTTAGAGCCCAAATTTTAATCTTAAGGGAAAAAAGTAAAACTTTATATCTCAATTATTATTGGATACATTGAGATGAATCTTAGTATACGTATTCATATAGTTAAATTATAATAATTTTTATTGAAAATTCTCTGTTTTATATTTCTTGCGGAATAATCCCTACTTATTCATTTTCAATTTTATTCTTACAGAGGATAATTAAATTTATATAACCCCCTTGTCATATGAGCAATTGTATTCAAACTAGGCGTTTAGCTATCTATGAAAATAGTTAAGGTCTACTCTGCGTCGAAAAATTTATTAGTTTTGACAATTTTCATGGCTAATGTCTAGCATTATATACTTTTATTAGTTATGTCCAACATTTTCGATTTTCGCTACCTTCCAAAATGTGATGGTGGAAATCACTTTTTAATATAAAGAATAAAAACACCTAGTTGACACCAGTAGAAAACCAAAACCTACATAACCACTTTAGACTAATATTACAGCCACATTTTAACCCTATTAAAACTCAAGCCTTAAAATATCGTTTGAAGAGAATATGCATAGCCCAATATAAAATATATAGCATATAAAAATTTGATTTGATACACAGTGTTAATTTTCTTATACCCTTATTTATTTATCTAATTATGCAAATAATTAAATAAATAAACATAGTAAGTACATGACAAATAGTTTTTTATAAATAAAAAAACATGTAAATAAATAGTAAGTATATGAAAACTATTTTTCATGTACTTACTATTGATTTATTTATTTAAATGTTCCACCTGTAACAACATGTTATAATATGTTCATTATAAAATTTGATTAATATGTGTCAGAATATTTCATCAACATTTAGTTTCTTTAATCTTTACAGATTAAGTATTAAAAATATATCTATAAATTAATTAAGATTAGATGACACAACAAAAATAACAGAAAAATGATTATATTTACAACCCTGTTGGAAAAAGGTTAGATCATGGATATGTCTAAAGGGAACATTTTAAGTTCCTCTAAACAACTGTCCTTTTAGCCATAAGACGTTACTAATCATATGAAATGAAATGATATATTTTTATTTATCACAGTAATCTAAGGTATTAGTTACACCGATAAGGTATTAATTAAAAATTTAATAAAATTTCACAAAATAAAATCAATTTTGTTTAAAGTAATTAATTGAATAAGGACACAGTGACAGTAAAAAATCTTTTGACGTTTTCTGAAAACTGTCATTTGATTCTCAGATCTTATTTTAATGGAGAGGTGATTAAAATTTTCCTTTCCATATACTGTGGAGCTTTTCCAAATAGAGTTGTTCTATGGATCGAATATTAAAGGAAATCTTTGAGCCTAGTATTGTAAGGTTGCTCATGATTTCACATCAAGTAGCTATTATAGTTTGTCTTAACAAAAGTGCACAGCTGATATATATATATATATATATATATATATATATATATATATATATATATGTAAACAGATTTCATTGTCAACAACTTCAGTTGTAAGAATAGAGTACGACAGGAGGAGCGAGTTTAAACACCCGCTAAGATCCTTACGGCTTTCCTCAGAAGAATAAACATACTACTGTATTTATGATTGGAGAGCCACACCAAATGCCATGCATCAGCCATGAAATAAGAATGGTACACTGTAAGAGCTGCATTTATACCAGTTGTCCTCAAAATCACTCTTAATCCAAACAAAGCTTTGGTTAAAGACTCATTCATTTAATTCAGTTGATCAGACCATTTTAAGTTTTCATTCATGTTCAAACCCAAGAATCTAGTATTTTAAATAGAATTAATGCACTCTTCGGACTCCAATCTGACGGCTACCTTTCTTGAATTTAATTTCTGGTTATGAAAATGAATTATGTTTGTTTTTAGCAGTTCAAATGAAGACCGTTGTGTTTAAACCAAGTTTTCATAGATGAAATATCTTTAGACGCTTGATTTGCTGCAAGAGGAATAGAATATGTTTTTACTAATATCGTAATGGCATCTGCAAATTTAATAATTTTTTAAGAAACTGTGACAGAAAGATCATTTATATAGAGAAGGGAAAAAAGAAATCCAACTTTTAACCCCTGATAGAAAATACCTGACATTAAAATTTCCTGTTACCATCACATGCTGAATTCTATGTTAAAGGTAAACATCTAAGCCAGAAATTCGTTGGACCAGTAATCCCATATAACGTCAACTTCACCAACAAAATATAATGTCCACGCAGTCAAACAGATCTATTAAACAGATCCCAGAAGCCCCAATAGATCTCTAAGCTTCATCCAAGGCATCGCCACCTCAGAAACAAGATAAACGATCCCACTAAAAGTCTTTTTTCTTTCAGAATCCAAATCCATTTCAGTTCACTTCAGAATTTCTTTTTAGTACTTTTAAGCGTAAAGCGTACTTCGTCCTATTGTTTTATCTTAAGTTCAGTCCGGTTATTTTCTTCTTTCATAAGGTTTTCTCAAAACGTTCTTTTCTTAAACTATTTTCGGTCTCAAGTTTTTTAAAGAAGTTTTTATACTTCTAACAGTACGGTTGGATTATTTTTCAAATCAATATTAACCATCAGTGAAGCAAGTATATATAAAATTTCTGTTATAATTGGTCATCGTTTGATTATCTCTCGGCGACCGTTGTGAGAGTACAGCGAATGTCAATAGCAAAGTAAATACCCTCCTCATTTACAAGTACACTTTCCAAGGTCTTTTTCTGCTATGCGGATCCACTTTCGACGCCTTCGTTGGTTTGGTTTAGCCTTTACCGCCTACATGAAATTGGATGCGAAAATTCAGCGTAATAAGTACTACTAGATAGTCCCTCATAAACTGAAGGAACAACTGGCTATATTCAAGGTGTCGATTAGTTCAGTCTATTGCCAAGGGATTGCGCGAGCATATCCCTCTATAAATAAGAAACTACAAATAAGAAACCCCTTACGCAGTCTCCACTGTGGTCTATAAGATGCGGTGGTGAGTATTCCATCCCGCAATGACCACTCAGGGTAGTCCAGCGCGTCGAGGTCGAAGGCCTAACCAACCACGCCACTCTTCATTTCGTTTGGGGTGTATGATGTAAGTATATGATGCTGTTATTAATTTGATTGTGATTAATACTTACGGCGTTAAATAGCAATACTAAAACAACTCTCTGAAATATTAGAGTATGATAAAAAAGTTACGTACTATTTTAAACTCTTTATTATGTCTGTTTAAAAAGACAATGGCCAATATCGTATATCAAAGTTAACTAAAAAGCATAAAACAAGAGACAATAAAGAAACATTCCACAATATTTTAGTTCTATAAAAGGATTATTGTGTTGGATGAACACAATATGAAACATATTAAACATGCCAAGCGCTTCTGCAAATAGGAGTCATACATAGTTAACACAACTGATATTAAATCCATGGGTATTGGTCACCAATGTTCAAGCCAACTTGCTTTGATTAACTATTTGAAGGTAGAAAATCAATGTGTTTTTATTGAAGACCATTTGATTATATTTAGTTATATGCATGAGTTTTTTATGTCAAATTACTATTTTAACGGGAAAACTGTTTAAGATGACGTGATTTTTTTAAATCCATCGTTTTCGCCTTTAAACAAAGTTAGGCATATTATAATCTTCCAAATGTTCAGAAATAAAATAAAATATTACAAATGATGAAAAACTTGTCACACTATTCTTAAAAATGAAAAAAAATTAAAAGGAAGTAAAACAAATTCTAATAGTCTGCCAAGTACAAAATAAAAATATTCGCCTATTGGTCACAATAACTTTGAAAAAGTACTTTTATCGCAACCTCATATATTAATTCTGATGTATTTATTCACACAAAAGCTTTTTTTAAATAAAAAATAAATAATAGATATAGTATTCTTTAATTAACAATCAGTTAAATGAACATATGTTCAGAAGCACGAACGTAGAGCAGTAAATAAGTTTATTTGATTTCCATAAGCAGTAAGCCTATGGTGGTTTTATCAGATACATTAATAAAGCGGGTAATATTACCCTTAAGGCTATACAACACACCAGTTAACCTAAAATTATATACCATAAATTAAAAATTTTAACTATAGATCTGTTCCAGTATAAACACGTCTTTTTCATATGTTGACTTGAAGCAAACTATTTTGTTTTGTTGATCTATTAATACCCCTATATATTATTTTGTCGGCATTATTGTTGTGATGAAGACTTCAAAACTATCGTTCTACGTAGAGCCAGATGCCATCCATCCAACCAACAATCTATTTAACATCTGCCGATTATCCACCGACTCAATGAATCCATAAACTTTGAAATGTGAAAATAAACATAATTTATTCCATTAGTGTAATTTACTTTTGCAATTAATAAACTTGTATAATATTCTATCCTAAAAATCTAACTATTTTTATGTAATATTAGTTAATATAAGTGAAATGTAAACTTGTAACGCTGGGGGTGGTAATGTGGGAGGTGTGATTGTTTTGTAGTTTTGGTTATATTGCAATTGGTTTTTCATTTGTCAAATACAAAAAAGTATAGATTTGTAATTAGCAAAATATATATTAAGATTACGTATCTATTAGATATTAAATATGTTATTATCTGACGATAGTCAGGGATATGGTTGATTGGTTGAGTGACATGGGTTACTCAGAGAATACTGCATTTTACTTTTAACTAACAAAGTATTGACGAAAAATATCACAAGGATACATTTTTGCTATTTTTATAATCGGATTTATTGGGTTCCAGGAGCCATATAATCTTCCATAATATGTTCTCTACCATTTATAAACTGTAGATCTAAAAATGTGAAACGCAGATGTGTTGTAAGCTTGGAACTACGCGTACCGTAACGTATGAATTGTTCTCGGGCGTTGATATAGATTAAACGTCATCTGCAAACGGACCGAGTGGATTCTGCCGGTAGCTAAAATAATAAATACGGGCTTTGTACGATTGACGTTATTTTCAATTCAAACAAGTTTGTACGTACCACATAATTTCCCTCAGTATAACTTAATATGCCTTGCTCTAAATCTTCCCTTTCAGTTCCCAATGCTGCGTTCTACAACCTTTGGGAATTGAAACCTGGTAATCAGACTTCATCACTCTAAAAATCAACAACTCTTATAGGAATAAACATTCAAAAACGAAAATAAAATAGACCAAAACACCTTGTGAAGTGGTTTGACAATAACTTTGACAATAAAAGCTAAATATTAAAACACCTCTATTTAGCACGTTACTTGTATTTTCTGTTTACTTGCTTTACATGCTTAAAGTGAGCTGTATTACAAAATAAATGTTGTCCTTTTAAAAATTACATTTCCGGATTTTAACTTCAATGCAATTTCGACTTTTAGAGCTAATGCATTTTAAATGTGATAATGAATTGAATTACGGTAAAATTTTGAATATCAGTGGAGTAAAAAAAAATATTGGTGGAGTAAGGTACCAACCGTACCAGAAAGTATATATGTCTTCTGCAAATATTTTAATGGGTCCCATTTTGTTTTTTTTTTGGAATCACGTGGAACAAAATGTTAATGGCTAATTACTAAGGTAACTACCTTAAAACATATTAATTGGTTTGTTACAGTGGCTTCAAGCAATACAACAAATACGTTTTCTATAAAAACACGGAAGATTTTGGAAATACTCTTTCCTGCTTTTATTTCGCACAGTTATGTTACCCTTAAGTTTTTACAAATTGTTTAATAACCTGATAATTTTACATTTATTACATACATAAAATAAATATTTAAAAAAAACCTCTATTCACATATTGTTCTTTGCCGTCTTCAATCAAGAAATGTCAAACTGTTATATACAGCTGTTTTGGTTTGTATTGTTTACATTTTATTCTACATAAGCGTAATGTTAAATTTTTAGATTTTAATCTTAATATTTCAAGAAAACACGAATTTTCCTGGACATTAGACCTATCTAGAACTTATTTTCTACTCGGAAATTAGTTATTTCCAAAATTTAAAGTAATTCCTTAGTGCCGTTTTCGAGATCCGTGTGCAAATATATATATACCTTGCTCGTATTATAGTATTGGATTAGCTTATTATTTTTAGCTTTGTTGTTGATACTACTGGTACTACTGGTAATGTTGGTACTACAACTGCTGTTGAGATGCCTAAAGTAATGGTTCCGGGTTCCTGAATCACATGATTGTTCTTCACTCTTGTCTCGCACGCGTCTACCACGAACTACTATTGAGAATGAGAGTAAGTACACACCTCGACAATGTCAAGTCAGACTCTAAAATTTAAGTTTGAAATACTTCAAACGGGTTTTTAAAATACTTTGTCAAAGTACATTCTTCTTACCTTCATCAAGTTACATTCTTAAAAACCCATCAAATTATTGGTTTCTCAGGGTTTCTCATTAAATTTCTTAAATATTAACATAAAAGTTGGGCGCCATGTAATGGTGTAACAAGTTAGATACTAAAATATTATTGTGGGTTCCCTATAATCATTTTATAGGATTCAGGATTACAACAAATTACTTTTATATTGGTCACGTGGTATAATTAAAACACGTGTTGCGGGGGGGGGGGTAAAGCATTACTTTATTCGTATTCCCAACAATAAACAAAAAACATTATTTCTGTACTTGTTCACCATAAACAGTCTTTGCAATTTCTATACTTGCAAATGTAATCAGTAATATACTTTACTTCCTGATTGGACTCCGTGTGACTCAGCCCACAGCAGCGCGAGTCTCACAGCTCCCCTTTTTATCATTTAACTTGTGAGATATACGAAATTAAAGTATGTAACACGGTACATTCACCGAGAATCCGTTGCTCAGCGCCAAATTCGTGTCGATTATTACCAAGTCCATTAATGAGATCACCCATCAATTGCGCGAACGCACAACCTCACTGGTGCATAAAATGTTAAACAAAAATAAACCAAATTAAGTCTTAAATAATTCTTTAACAAGTGGTCTCCTCAGCCCCGACCCGGCCGCGATGAGACGCTACTGTGTCTCATAAATTTACAAAAACTTTATTCATGCTCTTTTTGATAATTAATATTCATATAGTTATCTTGCATAGTTCATGAGATTTACTTAAAATATAATATACCTCTCCTAAGTACACGTGTCTCACCAGGCAGCCTCGCAGTCGACACATGCACCACCACAGCTCACAACCAGCTGGACACTCCTGATCAACTATCTAACTTATCTAACTCCACCCCTCACCCCTTCACACGGTCAAGGCCACGCAAGGTCGTGGTTGGACAGGCCGACGCGGCAAATTCAGATTGGCGAACGTCCCGTCCCCCCTTACACCTGTAGATAAGTTTTTTAAACCTGCTATGCCAATTCAGATTTTCTAAATATATGTTAGTTTCTTTTTTTATTTTGATGTGGTGGAATTTTGCGGAGTCCTTTAAGTTCACAACAGCCCTGAACATTTCGGTTATAGCCCTCATTTGTGAATACTATAATAATTATTCACAATAATGAGGGCTATTTTATTAATATTATTATTAAATAAATAAGAATATTAGTACCTTTTAAAAGTGTTATTTCAGGTGACATGGCCTGTGACAGCTGACAGGCCATTGCCAAACCCTAACAAATAAACACAAATAAAAAAAATAAACATTTTATTTTGATAAACAAAATATGGTAAAATACAATATGTTTCATGTGTTATATGTTAATATTTTGGATTAGTTTGTATGCTATTTTTTTACAAGCCGTATGCCAAAAAAATTGTTTCAGTAGTAAAACGTAAGTTTTATTTTAAAATAGCCTGCATCCCAGATTAACACCAGCCGAGCGGCTATGTCGGCGTAAATGGCGTCGTAACGTATCGAATAATCGCATTCGGTGAATCGAATCAATTTCCGGATCTTCTCCATTATCACCACTCTTCGTCCCTTTTATGGCTTTAGTATACAATGTGAAATCCCAAATAGTACGTTATAATAGTATGATATTGGTACTTTTGTTACAATATATGAATAGTTTATAAACCATGTAATTTTATTTAAGATGAATATATTTAAATGCCTCCAAGAGTCTTTTAACCACAAAATGCTTTCAGAGTATGGGGATAATTAAAAAAACTCATCGACGAAAAAAATACCCAAATGCATATATAGTTAATTGAATAGACGGATTCTAACTAAAAAAATGTTGCTAAATTTTGGTAAAGGTGATTTAGGATATTTAAAACATATTTATGGCAATTTCTAATCTATATTAAACTACGTAGGCTGAATGTTGCCGGGTTTGCTTTAAGTGCAACGTTGACTCGAGCTCATTGTGCCTCACGTCATGACTCCGCTTTCATTCGTTTGTTGCCTGCTGTAGCTGTTCAAACCCTCTTAAGCTGAAGGTTTTAATTAGCTCGCACCCGAGAGAGAGCCCTATTATACAACAGTGTCTTATATCTTAACACAACATCATGGGCTTGAAGATGTTTCAACCATTTGTAACTGTTTTATGTTTTGTTTATTAAGTTACTCATTTTTCTTTTGAAAGTCGTTATTTGCGTGGTAATGTCCATAGATCTACGTAAGAAGTGTGTCTGTGGTAACCCTTACAATTTGCGAAACTTAAAAAGAGACATAATATTTTTTAGTAAAATGTGCTAGAGTCAATAGTAATAACCGGCTCAAGTTCTACTCATTACCTAGTTAATCCGTCTCACTAACGCGAGGTCATGATGGTCATGATGGTCATGATGCTACCGAGCAAGGTTTGAGTGAATCACGCCGTTGTCTTGATGGGCTCCATTTGAAACCTTTCAAAAACCTGATGATCCTAGGATTATACCTTCCTTGTTACCTCTACTTTATTTTAAGTTTCTCTTACCGTGCTTTTATCTTTTATCCCTTCTCTCTTCTTTTAACCCTCAGTCGAACTAAAAACTCTTAAAGGAATACAAGACTGCATATCAAAACTTTGTAAGGATTGATAATGGAATAACCTTTATTTACATTTTTTAGTATTTTAATTACAGAAGGTTGAGATAAAACAGTTTCCAAATTTTGTTTTTCATGCAGTAGACACTCTCATTTCCAAATTATTAAAACCTGGATCCAAATTCGAAAATAAATTCACAAAAAAACAATTTTTTGAAATGGTGGAGAGAGAAGAAAGGGTATCCGAGTTTACGCTTTAGAATCCCACTTTTTAACCTATTATTAAAGCAATTGACTAATGTAATAAAAACGTGTCCGCATCCCGAACGGCCGTTACATTTATTTTGTTCTACCCACATTAATACTAATATTACTAGCCAAAAAAAGTAAAAAGGGCTGAGAAGTGTACTGAAACATTTAAATTATTATTGTTTACAAAAGGAAAAAAACACGAGTGTTTATGACATAGTAACACGGGTCAACTATTAGGAAAGGATAAGGATTAACGTAATAGAGGCAGGCATCGGGAGAAAATTTAAAATCTACCATTCCACTTTATCGAACTAATAATTCAATCACCAATTTCAATCCAGCAGATTATCTGTAAAAATGAACTTTCTTTCTTCTCCTTCCCGAACTGTCAAAATGCAGTGTAAACAGCTGTTGACATTAGAAAATGTAAGTATTGAAACCTACGACGGTTACGGCAGCTCTTCTTCTTCTTCCCGAACGATCAAAATTCAGTGTTCACAGCTGTTTATATTCAAGTAATTTTATGTTTTCATTCTTTTAAAATATAAATGAAATCCGTTTATTGTCTACATAGGTTTTACAATTAGCATGACTACAAAAACTTGTGTCATTGTCATTGTTTTATAAATTATGTTACAACATACAAAAATACGAAGAATATGTGTAATAAACACGTGGCAAAGACAATAGATAAAAACAATAACAAATAATATAATATAAGTTATATAAAAATAATTATTATTTAAGTCATAATAAATATTCATTTCTTCTTCTTCTTCTATATGCCAGCTCCGCGACGAAGATCGGCGATCATCAATGTAATCTGGATTCTACTGACTGCAACTCGGAACAGGGATGTTGAATCAGTGTTGAACCTCAGATTCTTCAACCAGGACGTTCTTCTTCTTCCAGGTCGGCGTCTTCCTTCGATCTTGCCCTCCATGATCAACTGCAGAAATTTGTACTTTTCGTTTCGCATCACATGTTCAAAATACTGAAGTTTCTGTATCATGATACATTGAACAACTTCCACTGTTGTCCCAATTCGTTCTAATACTTCAGAA
The DNA here is from genome assembly GCA_023375725.1 of Nephotettix cincticeps. NCBI lineage: Eukaryota > Metazoa > Arthropoda > Insecta > Hemiptera > Cicadellidae > Nephotettix > Nephotettix cincticeps. The sequence continues at coordinate 74,307,180 of CM041791.1, forward strand.
TTCCTCGCCCTTTCTGTCCAAGAAATACGAAGAATGTGACGATACAACCACATTTCAAATGCCTGCAGCTTCTTCTCCAGTGCCTTTGTTAGTGTCCATCCCTCATGCCCATATAACAGCACTGGAATGATGTAGCACTTTAACAAACGGATTCTAGTCTTGAGAAAAAGGTTCCGATTACACAATACACCTCTCATTCTGAAGAATGCTGCCCTAGCCTGCTCTATTCTACATCTTACTTCCTGGTCACAATTCCACTTCTCATTGAGACAACATCCAAGATATTTGAAACTTTGTACACGCTCCACCAACGTCCTAGCAATAGGCACTGTTACTGCAACATGTTCTCTGCTTACAACCATGAACTTGATTTTACGTACATTCATACTTAGTCCATACTTATTGCTGGTTGTATTCACATGGCCCAACAGCACCTGGAGATCATCTGCACTTCCAGCTAACAACACTGTGTATATTCATAATATCTGTAAATATTAATTTACAGAGTAATAATATTTCTCTAACAACATTTTTAAATCTATTTTTAAAACAAACAAGATCATCTATGGCTTTGATCTCTGCCAGTTGTCAACTGAAAAGCTTTTTACCCATGTAGTGTGGTAGTTGTTCTACTAATTTAAGCCTATGAATCGGATATTGAGAATCAGATTTGTTTCTAGTTGGGTGGCTATGAAAATTTTGACTTTCATACATACTATTGTAATTTTGTTTTACAAATATCAGACACTAATATCACACTAATATCACAGGAAAAGGAGAATCAAAACCTGAAGTCTTGAAAAATGGTTTGTAGGAATCTCTTTTTTCTAAAGTTCATTATCCTAAAAATTTTCTTTGGGATTTTAAATATAATATTAGTATTATTATTTCGAAAGCCTAGACACCTAGATAATTATATAAACACTTACCAAAAGCACGGTAATTGCCTTACAGGTGTCAAAATTATTGATTCCTCACAGGAACCGGTTTCGGTCCATCACAGACCATCATCAGCCTACTAAACACAAGTATCACATGGCAGAACAAAAATCTTCACCGTTGGTGTTCGTCAAGATAAAAATGTTTATAAATCTTTTACATATACACAACATATTACAGATATTACGACAATTACGAAAAACTAACATTTACATAGGGATCCCCAAAAACTTTTTACTAATTCACTGCTCGAACCGCTCACAGGCATGATTGTAGCGCTACTGACCTTGGCGAACAAGGAAAGATTATTCAGATAGCAGAGTTCAGAGGCCGATACAATGAATCAGCTGGTGTTGTCCTGCAATATATTATTTAATAATTGAAACGTTATTTTTTCGGAGTACTCATCTTTTTTATTTAGCATAACGTCCTTGTCTTCTTTAAAATATTTATAAATAAAAAATTCCTCCCAAGCCTGAGCTTTGTATTTATTTTCGCAGCTTTTTAATATTTTAATTGATGAGTTAAAATTAACTTTATGGCTAGGGTTGGCTTTTAAATGCTGCGCTACCTTTGATGAGGGATTCTTTTGGTTGACTGCAATGTGCTCTTTAAAACGTTCCTTTACCGATCTGTTTGTATAGCCTATATATTTCTTATCACAGCCATTAGACACATCACATTCTATTAAATAAATACCTTTTGTATCCCCTTTGTCAATTTGATTATAATTTTTATCTAAACTTAAACATTTTTTAATTTTATATCCTGGTTTGATATTAAATTTTTCAAAAGCTTTGATTTCGCATTTTCAAAAGCAAAAGATTTCGATGAGTTTCCCCACAACAAAACACTTCACTGCGACTGAGATTTCATGAGACACACAGTCGAAAGCCTTGGAAAGATCACAGAAAATACCAGCTGTGATATGTGATCCATCCAGGGCATCCGCAACCCCCTTTACAGATTCTACAACTGCAGACGTTCTACATGTTAGTCTGAATCCGAATTGTGGAGCATCCAAGATATTAATCGTCTCAAAAAATAAAACCATTTGATGGTTTAAAGCACTTTCAAATACTTTAGATAAAAGTGGCAATATTGACACTACTCTGTAGTTATCTGGGTCTGTTTTATTCCCATTTAACTCCTGTTATAACCTTGACATATTTAAGTTGGCAAGGGAAACCCCCTCTTTGAAAGATAGGTTAAGAGGCGGCAGGTGTCAGTCCAGGCACTCACACGCTTGACATAGGATGTGTTTAATTATCTTTTATTTGCTCTTTTATTGGAAATTTATTAAATTTATATTTTAATTTTCTAATTAAAAAAAAACATTTCTAAGCCTTAGTTTTGGTATTTTAACACATCAATATATTGATAAGGACCTATAAAATACTTTGTATTTGGTATTTTGTTTTTAATAAATTTCCTTTACGAGCAATTAAAAGATAATTAAACCCATCCCATGTCAAGCGTGTGAGCGCCTGGACTGACTCCCGCTGTCTCTTAACAATATTCGATAGAGGCACAGCAAGTAGGTCTGCAGATTTCTCTACAAAGTCTACTGGGATCTCGTCCCAACCTACTGATTTTGTATTCTTTATACTTGCTATGATATTCTTAATTTTGTTCGATGTAACTGGATTGGATTGAAACAAGATAGTTTCAATACATACACTCCTTAAATATACATCTACGTTAACAATTGACTGTATCAAATTCAAACTATCACTTAAACTAATGAACTTATCATTGAAAAAATGCTATTTCTTGGCTATATGTTAAACTTTGAGAACCACTATTTTAGTTGCTTTTCTTTTATCCTACCCAGTTCAGACTGCACCAAAGCCGAGATGGCTTTACTTTTATTGTTTGACCTTCCAATCATTTCTTTATATGCCAATGACTTAGCCACCTTAGCCGCTTTACAGAGCTTATTAAATATTTTTCTTTACTGACGGAAGTAACTTACAATGCATCTATCATTTGAATGTTGTGCTATTTTAGTGCTATCTCTCTTTTTCGCCTACTAGATGAGGCTTTGAGTCATCCAATAACTCTTCTACTTACTTTTTACTGTTTTTCTAACTTAAATTTTCACAGGAAAACGGTGTTCAAATAAAACCTTGTAGGTATTTAAAAAAACAATTAAAATTTACTTGTACTGTTTAGTTGACTTCCAAACCCAATTAATGGATTTCAGACATTCTAGAAAGTATTGGGTGTTTTCCTGTGAAAATTATCGCCTATGTACCTTAGCTTGAAAAAATAACCACTTTTTTAAAATTTACAATCAGAGGAACAAAAAGAGCCCTGTTTTCAGACATACCCAGCTCTAAGTTATATCTTAACTGCTCTTCAATCTCAAAATTTGTAATTATGTTGTCTATACATGTTGCTGAATGAGACGTTATCCTAGTCGGTGTAGTAAAATTGGAATGAAAATCATACAAAATTAGAAATAAAAACGATATTTATGGTTTTTATTCAGTACCGTTTGCACATAAAAAGGAAAAATGTTCATGATATTAGCTGGTAATTAATTACCAATGTTAGTATAAAATAAATATTTAGAATACAAAAAGTAGCCTAATCACCGGTAAACGTTTGTTAATTGGTAAAAAATATTAATATGCAATTATGTTTTAATAACTGAGTAATTTTTATCCATAAAAAATGTAAAATAAAAGGTGTTAAATACAATCCGTGTAATAGGATCAAATTTACTCATATTATCATAAACTGTTATAATCAGTGTTTCACGAGGAAAAGGTTAATTTATCATTCTAATATGTAATGGAAAAACATTTAATGTAAATTATATCGAAATGGGTTTAGGGGCATGGATATGCGTTTAGTAAAATAATCGAAGGAAATGTGAGGTACAAAACCATACAAATCGAATAATATTTTTATTTATTTATTTTAGTGTTGAAACTCAAAAAACCTTTTTTACAATATAATATGTGTTTGACACTCATAGTATAATCGTATAAAACGCAAAATGTGAGATAAGCCCAGAGCTGTAAGACGTCCGCAGACACTAAGTGCGCTAGACGAGGACAGAAAAGTATTGCACCCATTTGTCCTTGTCTTCGCTAAGAGACAGAGATAGCCTAAACTGATATCTCACCTGACACATTGTCATTTATTCCACTGAACCTCTAGTAATATACAATTATTATTATTAATCTCTGCTACATTTCAATATTCACACTTAGCTTACATTTTATTTATAAGAGGAGTAGTCTTAAAATGTTGTGCTTTGGTTTTATAATGGCGATTTTGTTTCGGTTTTCTATTTTTTCATAATTTTTTGTGTATTTAATGTAGTTTAATCAGAGTAAAACCATTTTCTCCACCTATATTCAAATCAATGATTAATTTAAAGATGGCAATCTAATTAAATCTTATAATTTTGTCATGTCAATATTCCTTCCTAATTATTATATCCTAATTAAAGCTAGGGGGCATAAAACACTTGAGATAAACACCGATAAACACATGAAATAGAAATACAAATGAACCATAACACGTTTGTACTTACAGTAGTTGATGAGTTGCTTTTGTGATTATATATTCTAAGTTCATAAGATCACATATATTCATTTAGTGTTCAATTAGGATGGTCTCAATACCAATAGGCCTATATTGCAGTGAAACCATCACACATCGCCTAAAATAAGTATTATACCTCTAGAACATATTCTGCCTGTTGGGTGTAGGGCGGTGATGTGTAAGACTGTATTAGAAATTGCAAAAAATACAATTAGATAAAATGTACAAAAGCAGAGTGAAGTGCGTCAACCAAATTTCTACGGTAATTAAAGAATACCCCCGTCACAGCAGACCTGGGTACTTTGCCAATTTCCAAATCAATAACATTATAATAATAATATATGAAAAGTTTTACATCAAAAAATATGCATTGATAAGGAAAATATAAATTTTTCATATCCTCTATAAGATTAACATCTGAGCCCTAAAATACAACGTACTGAGTTTAGCTTTTTTTATACCTCGGTAAACGTTGGAGATGGAGAAAGCTTTAAGGAACAAAATTGTGTGGTTTTAAGCCGATTCTAATAGCGAAATATAAAGTTTAAAAAAACTTTTTAAATTACATATGGAAAACTAACCCAGTTTTTTAGTCCAAACCCCCGAAATACCCCTTCCAATTGTCTGGATTACGATCCGTCCGAGAAAGTGAAGGAATACATGTCTCAACCAAATTTAGTCTTGATCGGACCATTTTGACGAGAGTAATCACGCTCACAGACCCACACACACACACACACACACACACACACACACACACACACACACACACACACACACACACGCACACACACACACACACACACACACACACACACACACACACACACACACACACACACACACACACACACACACACACACACACACACACACACACACACACACACAGATATATATATATAAATATACAGGATGATCAACTCAAGGAGGCCACCATTATATTGGATATCGGAAACTGTAGGATTTAGAGAAAAAATTAAACGGGGAACATTCCTTAATTTTTTAAAGCAATAAAAAATAATAATTCCGTTTTTCAAAATATGGCCGCCATTTTCAAAATTGGCGGTAACTTCGAAATTTTTAAGGGGAACCTCCCTTTTTGTTATGTTTTTTATTATGGATTTGGATATAACATGGAATTTTAAGACCTTTTTACTCTTGGTCTTATTTTCATAAGCTTGACCGTTTAGCAACTAGGAGTGCTGAAAGTTTTTGAAATTCGCGTGATCAATTTAGGGAGGCCGCCCACCATTGGGATGTTGGAAGCTTTGAAATTTCTTATAGACACCCCTATTTTAATTAAAGATTTGAATTTTTAATTGAAAGATTTAAAACTTTAAAACCTTTTTTACGTGATTTGTTTTAGATTAACTCGTCCGTTTAATCACTATAGGTGGTAATTATTTTTGAATTTCTATTTTAGTGATTACTAAAAAGTCGTGTTTTGCCACTTATATAGTATGAAATTCAAATCAAAAAGTATGTTTGTTACAGAAGATGAATAGAACTTTTTAATTTAGAAAATAATTTATTATACTGACAAAATAATATTTAACGTCAATGAATTAAAGAATGTGTTCTAAGTGTCCTCCATCAACATAAATACGTGCGTGCACTCACACTTTCATTAGAAATTTCGAAGTTGACCGCCATTTTGGAAAATGGCAGCCATATTTGCAAAATGAAATTAATATTTTTATCGCATCAAAAAATTAAGAAATGTTCCCCATTTAATGTTTTCTATAAATATTACAGTTTCCGATATTATTCCGTTATTCCATAAATATTACTGTTTTAATTAGATTACAGATTTCGATCAATGGAGGTGGCCTCCTTGAGTTGATCACGCGAATTTCTTAAACTTTCAGCGCTCCTAGCTGATAAATGGCCAAGCTTATCAAATTAAGACCAAGAGTAAGAGTCTTAAAATTCCATGTTATATCCAAATCCATAAAAAATAGGGGTTCCCTTTATAAATTTCGAAGTTGACCGCCATTTTCCAAAATAGCAGTCAACTTCGAAATTTCTCCCATATTTTGAAACTTGTATTTTAAAACTTCGGCCATATTTTGGAAAACGAAATTTATATTTTTTATCGCTTAAAAAGTTTTAGTGAATGTTCCCCATTTAATGTTTTCTCTAAATCTTACAGTTTCCGATATCACAATCCTTGAGTTGGTCACTCTGTATATATATATAAATATAAATTAACAAATAAATATTTCCAGAGTACCGTTTTATTTTTAGTTTTATTATTCTGCACGTGTTTTAGGGATCACCCCATGATCACAAATTTAGACTGTGATCATGGGGTGTCACAGTCTATATAAATTAGTAACCAACTTCTTTTGAGGAATTCTCAATGGGCACACGAGTTGGTTCTAAAATAAAAATTTCCATTCGGTTTAAATTTGAGATAAATTGATACAAAACGATTCAACTCAATTGAAAATAACATTTAAAAATTGCATGTATAAAACTCTATATTTATAATAAAATGTACCCAATCATGTGTTTAATATTTAAATTTTACTGTCAAGACAATCGCATGTCAAAATATTTAGTCACTGATTATTAATGTTTATTGTTCTTTCATTTTGTATTTCCTTTTTTCATTTTACTGTCCTCTTGGCATTAAAAAAATAAAAAAAATAATGATAATTCTATTCTATTTATTTTTTTGATAATTATACAGTATAAAATAATATAACTGTTCTGACCACTCACAAAAAAATTATATCATATTGAGAATGATTCATGGCACCATAATATAATTTAATGATCCATTTTTAATGAGACATTAAAGCACCGTAATCCAATTTAATGTTGCATATTAATATTATTTAAAAGATTTTCTACAACTTTAATTTTATTTACTAGTAAGCAATGAAAAGACAACCTATCATCAGTCCCAGTTTCGTAAATCCAACCATCAACATCTGCTAAGCTATCACTGCCACAATATGGACTTATACCGTTGGATCTGATCCAAACCATTGTATGCATTGTGTGATGCCATTGTACAAGGATGAAATTGATTATTGTGATTGTGAGAGAGATAGTTTGAGAACTTGATCAGATAGTCACCAATCACTTCCCACACCAATTCGTCCCTAACAAAGACGTTCAATAATGTATTTGTTTAATCATTCATGAAAGAGTCAGGGGCAGAGTGAGAGGCAGGGTCAGGGTCAGGGTCAGGTTCAGGGTCAGGGGTAGGACCAGAGACAGGGTCAGGGTCATGGGCAGAGACAGGGTCAGGATCAGGGGCAGGGTCAGGGGCAGGATCAGAGACAGGGGCAGGACCAGAGACAGGGTCAGGGTCATGGGCAGAGACAGGGTCCGGGTCAGGTTCAGGGGCAGAGACAGGGTCAGGGTCAGTGTCAAGGGCAGAGATAGGGTCAGGGGCAGGGGCAGAGACAGGGTCAGGGGCAGGCTCAGGGACAGAGGCAGGGTCAGGGTCAAGGGCAGTGTCAGGGGCAGGGTCAAGGGCAGGGTCAGGGGCAGGAGCGGAGACAGGGGCAGGAGCAGAGGGGCAGAGGAAGAGGCAGAGGCAGGGGCAGAGACAGGGTCGGGGGAAGGTTCAAGGGCAGAGGCAAAAGCAGAGACAGGGTCAGGGGTCAGGGGCAGTGTCAGGGGCAGGAGCAGAGACAGGGTCAGGGGCAGGGTCAGGGGCAGAGGCAGAGGAAGAGGCAGGGGCAGAGACAGGGTCAGGGGCAGGTTCAGGGGCAGAGGTAAAAACAGGGGTGAGGGCGAGGGAAAGGGCAAGGGCAAGGGCGAGGGCACGGGCAAGGGCAAGGGCCAGGGCGAAGGCCCGGGCAAGGGCAATGGGCCAGGGCGAGGGCAAGGGCAAGGGCAAGGGCCAGGGCGAGGGCAAGGGCAAGGGCAAGGGTGGGGGCGAGGGTGGGGGCGAGGGCAAGGGTGAGGGCAATGGTAAGGGCAATGGTAAGGGCAACGGCAAAGGTGAGGGTATTGCCAATGGTTAGGGCAAGGCAAAGTTGAGGGTATTGCCAATGGTAAGGGAAAGGCAAAGTTGAGGGTAATGGCAAGGGCAAGAGTAAGGGCAAGGGAAAGAGCAAGGGTAAAGGCGTAGGAATAATCGAGGGCAATGGCAATGACTCAATACGCTGTAACGGTCGTGTCGTCGTCAGATCACTGATTCGACAGCTTTTTCATATGTTAAGATGGGGTTTTTTATATTAACAAGTTGTACATATTTTAGAAAAAAATCTAAAATAAGTTATGTATGAATTGAACTCATATTGTCATCATTTGTAAATGTTTGGCTCCGACGTAAGATGTAGCGCGGAACCAAATGTTGTCATACTTCATTACCGAACTCACTCATATTATTTTATTGAGTTTATTACGTTTCCTCCCCCCCCAGATAAAAATTTCTTGGGCCACGCAAGGCAAGTGTGGCCCATTAAATAGTAATTCACATTAAATAGTTTGAATATAAGTTATAAGAATACTAAATAAAATAAAATAAAATAATTCAGTGACTGTTCAGCTACTGTTCAGATCTTCATTAGCTATGTATCATCATGATCAGCTATGTCAGGAATGGGTCAGCGTGTTAAGTCAGTGAATTAGTCCCTATTTTGGATTGTTATTTCAATTAAAAAAAAACAGAGTTCCAAAGTATGGTCATTAATTATGTTACACCACATTTGTAATTACCGATGTACAATATCGAAGAAGAAGCAAAAACACAGCCAGTCTGTTTATCGTTCTAACATTGTGTGTTTATGCACCTACACAGTAAAGGTAATCAGGCTTTGTGGCAAAGTTGCCTACATAATTTTATTGCCCACCAAAGAGAACCCACATAGCTGCACAACAGTTTTGTAGTACGTTTGATATTATACTATTGTTATGTGATGAATGATCGAAATGTTAATTCTAACTTATTTGTTGAGAGTTATTCATTTTAATAAATAGAATAAACAAAATAAATATATTGAGTGTAATAATATAAGAAAATAAGATTTTTTTTAATAAAATGAAGTACTAAGTAGTATAAATTAAACCTTTATTTATGTTGGACAGAAAAAAAGAACAATGGTAGAATTTTTCTAAAAAATAATGGAGTTTAAATACTTTTTTAAATCCAAATAAGAATGTAATAAAGGTGATTTGTGATAAATACGACACTCTTTAAGACATTTTTAAGAAGTCTGGAGCTTGTTGAGTAAAGTAAAACGACTCAATATAGTTAAAAAAACTGCAGAATCGCACACAGAGTAAATAATTCCTTTAAAATAGTTTGACACAACACGTCCTCGTTATTAAAAACCCAAATAACGGATTCAAGACGGTGATAAACTTAAAACTTAATGATCAACCATGTGTCGGAATTGTTGGGGCAGTTTTGGAAAGGAAGGTAAAAGTTAGATAGGGTAATAACAACCTCAACTTTTCAATTATATTTTTTTAAACTTCCTTTTTGAGAAATATTTTATAAAATATTTCAATTTAATATAAAATATAGGTACGCTACAATTAATGAATTGAAGAATGCACAAATATTCAGTATAACATATTTATACTGCCTATTCATAAACTAGTTTTTAACTATTTTTAAAATAAAAATGTAAAAATTTTTACAAGGTAAAAATGGATTGAAAAAATTGCTAACGCTTACTTTTATATATCAGATAAGAATTCAACTTTAAGTTTCAAGCTACGCCAAGATCCCCGATGAATGTTTGCTATTTACATATAGATTCATTCGAAGTATTTCGCGTTCTTATGGGAACCAAAAGGTTATAACGTGGCAAACGAAATATTTCAATATCAGTTTTCTTTACCTTTTAGTTTTAGCCATTATCAATTTTTTTCACAGTAAGTCACATAAATGTTAGTTTCAAATAACATTATGTGTATTATGTCTAAAATTATCTGTTATTAATTAATGTAATACCCGGTAATGATTAAAAAATAAATAGGCCTAAAATGATGAAGATGATGAAAATAGCATTTTTAACCCGGAATATGACAAACAGTCCCTTTACGTACATGTAAATGATTAACTACACTAGTATTTTACTAAAATTAATCTTTTTAAACTTTTTTTCATGATTTAGTTTAGTTTAAAAACAAGGTTTGGTTCGTCAGAGTTTAAGTTTATGCCACATTTCAAGTAAATTAAACTCAACGGTTAGTAGTAGATGTTAACATATTGAATTTAATAAATGTTAATTGTATTAACTGTCCTAAAAAATTATTTTCAGATTTTAATAATACATCATAATTATTATTTTAATTAAAATATTCAATTAGTAATCATATATTATTTTCCCTATTTAGTATAACTTAATACATAATTTAAGTATTAAGTTAATAATCAAAGGTAATTAGGACTATAGGAATATATTAGATAAATATATAGAGAATGTGTTAGTGACTAGTATGAGCAATAATACACCACGATGTTTCCTTAGTGACTAGTTTAGCAATAACCCCACACCACGATGTTTCCTTAGTGATAGTTTGAGCAATAAAACACCACGATGTTTCCTTAGTGACTAGTTTAAGCAATATATCACCACGATGTTTCCTTAGTGACTTTTGAGCAATAACACCACGATGTTTCCTTAGTGACTAGTTTAAGCAATAAACCCCACACCACGATGTTTCCTTAGTGACTTGCTATGAGCAATAAACCCCACACCACGATGTTTCGTTAGTGATTAGTTTGAGCAATAAACCCCACACCACGATGTTTCCTTAGTGACTAGTTTGAGCAATAAACTTCACACCACGATGATTCCTTAGTGACTAGTTTAAGCAATAAACCCTACACCACGATGTTTCCTTAGTGACTATGAGCAATAAACCCCACACCACGATGTTTCCTTAGTGACTAGTTGAGCAATAAACCCCACACCACGATGTTTCGTTAGTGATTAGTTTGAGCAATAAACCCCACACCACGATGTTTCGTTAGTGATTAGTTTGAGCAATAAACCCCACACCACGATGTTTCCTTAGTGACTAGGTTGAGCAATAAACCCCACACCACGATGTTTCCTTAGTGAGTAGCTATGAGCAATAAACCCCACACCACGATGTTTCCTTAGTGACTAGCTATGAGTAATAAACTCCACACCACGATGTTTCCTTAGTGACTAGTTTAAGCAATAAACCCAACACCACGATGTTTCCTTAGTGACTAGTTTGAGCAATAAACCCTACACCACGATGTTTCCTTAGTGACTAGTTTGAGCAATAAACCCTACACCACGATGTTTCCTTAGTGACTAGTTGAGCAATAAACCCCACACCACGATGTTTCCTTAGTGACTAGTTTAAGCAATAAACCCCACACCACGATGTTTCCTTAGTGACTAGTTTGAGCAATAAACCCCACACCACGATGTTTCCTTAGTGACTAGATTAAGCAATAAACCCCACACCACGATGTTTCCTTAGTGACTAGCTATGAGCAATAAACCATACACCACGATGTTTCCTTAGTGACTAGTTTGAGCAATAAACCCCACACCACGATGTTTCCTTAGTGAGTAGCTATGAGCAATAAACCCCACCACGATGTTTCCTTAGTGACTAGCTATGAGCAATAAACCCCACACCACGATGTTTCCTTAGTGACTAGTTTGAGCAATAAACCCCACACCACGATGTTTCCTTAGTGACTAGTTTGAGCAATAAACCCCACACCACGATGTTTCCTTAGTGACTAGTTTGAGCAATAAACCCCACACCACGATGTTTCCTTAGTGACTAGTTTGAGCAATAAACCCCACACCACGATGTTTCCTTAGTGACTAGTTTGAGCAATAAACCCCACACCACGATGTTTCCTTAGTGACTAGCTATGAGCAATAAACCCCACACCACGATGTTTCCTTAGTGACTAGTTTGAGCAATAAACCCCACACCACGATGTTTCCTTAGTGACTAGTTTGAGCAATAAACCCCACACCACGATGTTTCCTTAGTGACTAGTTTGAGCAATAAACCCCACACCACGATGTTTCCTTAGTGACTAGTTTGAGCAATAAACCCCACACCACGATGTTTCCTTAGTGACTAGTTTGAGCAATAAACCCCACACCACGATGTTTCCTTAGTGACTAGTTTGAGCAATAAACCCCACACCACGATGTTTCCTTAGTGACTAGTTTGAGCAATAAACCCCACACCACGATGTTTCCTTAGTGACTAGTTTGAGCAATAAACCCCACACCACGATGTTTCCTTAGTGACTAGTTTGAGCAATAAACCCCACACCACGATGTTTCCTTAGTGACTAGTTTGAGCAATAAACCCTACACCACGATGTTTCCTTAGTGACTAGTTTGAGCAATAAACCCCACACCACGATGTTTCCTTAGTGACTAGTTTGAGCAATAAACCCCACACCACGATGTTTCCTTAGTGACTAGTTTGAGCAATAAACCCCACACCACGATGTTTCCTTAGTGACTAGTTTGAGCAATAAACCCCACACCACGATGTTTCCTTAGTGACTAGCTATGAGCAATAAACCCCACACCACGATGTTTCCTTAGTGACTAGTTTGAGCAATAAACCCCACACCACGATGTTTCCTTAGTGACTAGTTTGAGCAATAAACCCCACACCACGATGTTTCCTTAGTGACTAGTTTGAGCAATAAACCCCACACCACGATGTTTCCTTAGTGACTAGTTTGAGCAATAAACCCCACACCACGATGTTTCCTTAGTGACTAGTTTGAGCAATAAACCCCACACCACGATGTTTCCTTAGTGACTAGTTTGAGCAATAAACCCCACACCACGATGTTTCCTTAGTGACTAGTTTGAGCAATAAACCCCACACCACGATGTTTCCTTAGTGACTAGTTTGAGCAATAAACCCCACACCACGATGTTTCCTTAGTGACTAGTTTGAGCAATAAACCCCACACCACGATGTTTCCTTAGTGACTAGCTATGAGCAATAAACCCCACACCACGATGTTTCCTTAGTGACTAGTTTGAGCAATAAACCCCACACCACGATGTTTCCTTAGTGACTAGTTTGAGCAATAAACCCCACACCACGATGTTTCCTTAGTGACTAGTTTGAGCAATAAACCCCACACCACGATGTTTCCTTAGTGACTAGATTAAGCAATAAACCCCACACCACGATGTTTCCTTAGTGACTAGTTTGAGCAATAAACCCCACACCACGATGTTTCCTTAGTGACTAGCTATGAGCAATAAACCCCACACCACGATGTTTCCTTAGTGACTTGCTATGAGCAATAAACCCCACACCACGATGTTTCCTTAGTGACTAGTTTGAGCAATAAACCCCACACCACGATGTTTCCTTAGTGACTAGTTTGAGCAATAAACCCCACACCACGATGTTTCCTTAGTGACTAGTTTGAGCAATAAACCCCACACCACGATGTTTCCTTAGTGACTAGTTTGAGCAATAAACCCCACACCACGATGTTTCCTTAGTGACTAGTTTGAGCAATAAACCCCACACCACGATGTTTCCTTAGTGACTAGCTATGAGCAATAAACCCCACACCACGATGTTTCCTTAGTGACTAGTTTAAGCAATAAACCCCACACCACGATGTTTCCTTAGTGACTAGTTTGAGCAATAAACCCCACACCACGATGTTTCCTTAGTGACTAGTTTGAGCAATAAACCCCACACCACGATATTTCCTTAGTAAATAGCTATGAGCAATAAACCCCACACCACGATGTTTCCTTAGTGACTAGTTTAAGCAATAAACCCCACACCACGATGTTTCCTTAGTGACTAGTTTGAGCAATAAACCCCACACCACGATGTTTCCTTAGTGACTAGCTATGAGCAATAAACCCCACACCACGATGTTTCCTTAGTGACTAGTTTGAGCAATAAACCCCACACCACGATGTTTCCTTAGTGACTAGTTTGAGCAATAAACCCCACACCACGATGTTTCCTTAGTGACTAGTTTGAGCAATAAACCCCACACCACGATGTTTCCTTAGTGACTAGTTTGAGCAATAAACCCCACACCACGATGTTTCCTTAGTGACTAGTTTGAGCAATAAACCCCACACCACGATGTTTCCTTAGTGACTAGTTTGAGCAATAAACCCCACACCACGATGTTTCCTTAGTGACTAGTTTGAGCAATAAACCCCACACCACGATGTTTCCTTAGTGACTAGTTTGAGCAATAAACCCCACACCACGATGTTTCCTTAGTGACTAGCTATGAGCAATAAACCCCACACCACGATGTTTCCTTAGTGACTAGTTTAAGCAATAAACCCCACACCACGATGTTTCCTTAGTGACTTGCTATGAGCAATAAACCCCACACCACGATGTTTCCTTAGTGAGTAGCTATGAGCAATAAACCCCACACCACGATGTTTCCTTAGTGACTAGTTTGAGCAATAAACCCCACACCACGATGTTTCCTTAGTGACTAGTTTGAGCAATAAACCCCACACCACGATGTTTCCTTAGTGACTAGTTTGAGCAATAAACCCCACACCACGATGTTTCCTTAGTGACTAGTTTGAGCAATAAACCCAACACCACGATGTTTCCTTAGTGACTAGTTTGAGCAATAAACCCCACACCACGATGTTTCCTTAGTGACTAGTTTGAGCAATAAACCCCACACCACGATGTTTCCTTAGTGACTAGTTTGAGCAATAAACCCCACACCACGATGTTTCCTTAGTGACTAGTTTGAGCAATAAACCCCACACCACGATGTTTCCTTAGTGACTAGTTTGAGCAATAAACCCCACACCACGATGTTTCCTTAGTGAGTAGCTATGAGCAATAAACCCCACACCACGATGTTTCCTTAGTGACTAGTTTGAGCAATAAACCCCACACCACGATGTTTCCTTAGTGACTAGTTTGAGCAATAAACCCCACACCACGATGTTTCCTTAGTGACTAGTTTGAGCAATAAACCCCACACCACGATGTTTCCTTAGTGACTAGCTATGAGCAATAAACCCCACACCACGATGTTTCCTTAGTGACTAGTTTGAGCAATTAACCCCACACCACGATGTTTCCTTAGTGACTAGTGTGTCAGTGATAGTAATGCGAAAAACCTTGTTTTAAAACTGACAAGTTCGTTCATTTGATTTTTTTGGGATTAATTTCTAAAAAAGTAGTTGATAAGACAAGAAATGATATATAAATACTGAAAAAAGAATGTAAAATACTTTAAATAGAATATTAAATATAAAGAACAGAAAAATGTAAAAATTGTCAGATTTTATCGAGGTTCTAGAATATTTCTATGTTAAGTAAAACTTAAAATTTCCTCGTCAATGGTCATAACTTAATATCTTAATTTTCACTTCGATTCAGACTGAGATGCAAGGTTGCTTAGCTAAGATTATTTATAAATTATACTTTACTTGTTATATAAACAAATAAATAAATAAATAAATAAATATATATATATATATATATATATATATATAACGAGTAAATAACTTTTATATTTGAAAATTTAATAGTGAATCACAAAAAATAAAAACAGTTGGTGTCTCAGGAAGAACTACTAAGAAAAGTAAATCTAGATTGGATCATACGCACGTAAATACGTTAAATCTCAGAATCTTGATAAAACGTGCTCTGTCCGAGGAGCACGGAGCCCGTTTACACGACGGAAACAAATCTATTCAATGTTCGGGAGACCCGATGCTGCACCAAGTTTTACGTGTATTTTAGAACCCCTCTAGAAAATTTACAATAGTGGTGAAATTTGGCAGAAATTTTGCTCTGCTAATTTTTTATCATATGTTGTTAGTTTTAGTAAGTAACCTTTTTGCATGTTTAGAATTAAAAATTTAAAAAAATTGAAAGGTTAAAAATACAATTTTAGGTTTTCTAACTAACACTGAGCTTTCTGAAAAAATTAAAATTTATAGAATTTAAAATTATTTTACTTGTATAAAAACTACTAGCTGACCCGGCGAACTTCGTAACGCCTAACAGTAAATACATGTTACCTTAAGATTGGCTGTGTTCTGAAGTCAAATAGCATTGCGGCTTCGTTGTGAAACCTTTAAATATTCAACAGCTAATTATTATAATAAACCTAATATGTATAAACATTGTAATTATTTTATTTGGCAAACATATAAACACGTGACCTTTAATCATACAGAAAAAAATATAAATATAGTACATAATTCCCAAAAACCGTAAACTATTAACGTGGCGAATAATGCTGTTCATTTTGTACAGCACATATTTACTTCATAGTTTTACATTGATGAATGATTCATATGGCATTGGATAGTAAAGCATATTGCTAACGGAGAGTAAACCAACAGCTGTTTTAAGAAACCAAATGTTTTTATTGTAGAACATTTGTAAACAAACTTCATAAGGTTAACATTAGAAATTTAAAACGCTATAAAATGGAAACTAATTGAATTTATGGAAACTGAGCAGAGAGCAGAGACAAATCAAAAAAATCAAAGATCATTAAAATCGGTCCAGCCGTTCTCGAGTTATAACTAGCACGACTTTGTTTTATATATTTAGATTAAATAATATAATAAATTATACCCAATAATGAAATCTAATAATAAATTGTCAATAATAAATTCTACTCCTAATAAATTCTGTTGTGCTGACGAGTACAACAGTTGAAGCCATTCGGAGGGATGAGGGTTCGAATCCTGACCATGAGCAGCAATCCCAATTTGGCTTTCAAATGTGTGTTATAGTGGAGTGGAGGGTCCACCTTAAATAAACGGTGACCGGCTTGGGTGGCCGTTGACGGCATTTGTAGGCTTAATTGGGATTGCAATGGACACCTATTTTGCTTTTATGGTTAGTGGTTATAAAGAGGGGGCATGTTTTGTGTTTTTTTGTGTATGCTTGGTATTTTATGAAGAGTTGCGTTAAAATAACAAAATTTAAATAGTCACAGCACTTTTCGGGTTAAATACAAAGAACAGCAAAATGTAAAAAATTGCCAGATTTTATTGAGGTTCTAGGAAATTTCTATTTTAAGTAAAACTTAAAATTTCCTCCTCAATGGTCATAAGTTAAATAAATTTTCACTTCGATTCAGACTGAGATGAAAGGTTGCTTGACTAAGATTATTTATAATTATACTTTACTTCCATACTAAAACATATATATATATATATATATATATATACATATATATTTTAGAAAATGAAAGCATAGATTTTTTAATTAAATTCCAAAAGTAGTCAGAGCATTATTTGTACTTTAAACCGACACAAGATAAATGATTTAAGCTATACAATTAATGTACCGTATATTCTTCTCAATTATTAAAAGATTTAATAATTTAACATACAGCTTTAACTTAATCTGCTAAGAATTATGGTTAGAATTCTCGGTACTAATTTCAATGTAATTAACATTTTAAGAATTTTCACTCTTCTCCTCATTAAATAAAGTTCATTAGGTTGATGGAACCTCTGTACGGGCTTTGCCTTTTGAGGCCCTAGATTTCTCGAATAATTTCTCGAATGTGTTTATATTCCACAAGGAGAGAATTAATTAAAGGTACTGTATATTGTTTAAAGTAATAATGTAAAAGCTAATTTTAAGTTATTCATCCATGCAAAATATTGTAGTGAAATTGTAATAATTAAAAATTTTATTAATTGTAAAATTGTAACAATATTATATTTTGAGAAATAAAAACACTTACTTACTTAAGATGTGGGCTGATTGGAATGGGATCGCATTTTGGTATAAAAAACTATTCGAATAATGGATGGCATAAAACTACTAAAAACCTGTAGAAGCCATTTTATTGTTGAATTTACTTACTGTAGTTTCTATTTCTATATGCATATCCATATTATTTGGCATTAAAAATCATACAATCTTGAGATTAGAAAATATTAAAATAACTCTTCAAAAATTAAGTTTATTTCCATCATCCATGTGATGGGTAAGAATTGATTTTTTGCTAGAATTTTAATCGGGAGAAAATCAACATGGTAAATAAAAATATTATTCTAATGTAGAAACCGACGCTATATTTTCTCTTCTAGAAAAAGTAAAAATATATCATAAAAATTAATGAGTAATGCTAACAATGATAAGGCCGTTTATGAACGAAATATAAGTGAGAGAATAAATTATTTTTTGAATGCCCCAGAAAATGGAGTAAAAAATTAAAATACCGGATTTTTAAAGCATTGATTTTCTTCTCTTTTGTGTTTGGTAATTGGTCGTAGATATAATAGACGGTTTGCTACATAAAATAGAAAATAGGAAAGCCAAGCAACGATGAAAAACGTGTGAACGTGCGTTGGGCAGAGAAGCGTCTCCGGGGAAACGGACATGACCGGAATGTGGGACTGGAGCCGTGAATTGACAAAGGGAACCCGAGATACGGAACAGGCGAGTCATCAACTGAGTAAATTACTTTCATATTGCCATTAACTTACACCTAACAATGTGTTGTTTAAAAATGACTGTTATAAACTTGCAATTAAGTGTCAGAAGTTTATACGTGAAGAGTATCTACAAGACTACTGTTTTTTGTAGGATGTATTTATTTATTTTCTTTCCTATCATTACTGAATTTTTATTCTGTTAATAGGGAATGTTTGTCGTTGTGTATAGCTAGCTTTGGAACTGTAAAATATGACATTACTTTAACATTTGTTTTATCTAAGCACAGAAATAGGCTACAATGATATGTCCTATTATGAAAGCTATTGGATTTATATCAAATATTTCAGAGGTATGAGACTTTTTGTTTAGTGATTCAAATCTATAATTTATCATAATATTTCGGAATATATTTATTCATATTATATTTGTACGCTAAAACACAAATGCAGATACAGTTATTCTGTGCAGTAATATGCAGTACCAGCTGGTTGTAGTGATGCCAAATATTGATGTATTTCCTGATTGTGATCATGTGGCTTGTAAGCAGGGGCTACAGGGCCTGTAATATCAAGTCCACAATTGATTCAATAAGGTTCCAAATACTCAATATCGTCGTTAAGCTCTAGCCAGTCTGCGCAGACGCCGCCAGAATGACAGTAAATTACATGGCCACTGAGCCGCAACAGGGTTATTATTGAAATTCCTTCGCCAGATTATGTAGTGAAACAATGAGCAGCTAGAATTATTAGATAAATAAGTACTATGTAAAAACAAGAACATTTTAAAGTAAATTAAATCTTCTGAAACAGCTAATTAGTTGTAAAATAAATCAAACAATACGGTTTAATTCAAACTTTGATGGAAACTTTACATAATGCAAAGACGATTTTCCCAGTGATAAAAACTGTTGTTTCCATAAATAAGACTTTCGATAGAAATTTGAATTTCAAATTTATCTGTAAAATTATTTCTATTTAAGTTGAAAAAACTTTAGTACTTAAATTATTTAAAATAACATTTTCTTAAACTATATGTATAAAATATCTTTCTGCATAAAAGTACGAATGGTATTTTATAACTAACGTACGTTATAAATATGCCCTTGGGCATATATTTTCTTGGCTGATGAATTGAAGTTTTGATTAAGAAATAAATTTGGTTGATAATTTATTCATTTGATGTTATCACGGAATTTTAAAATAAATTAAAAACTTTGCAAAAACATGATTATATTTTATTCTACCCAGTTGCCCCATCTCATTAATAAAAAGCCAGATTATATTTAAATAAACACCGAGTCTAAATTAATGGTTGAAATAATTTGTAAGTAGGCCTACGTTACTTATACGTTAAAAATGTGCCACAGTCAAGGAGTTTTGAAATGAACTTTCTTTAAGTGAAATTTATCGGACGATCAAATACGAGTAGATTTCGTATATGTTTTTCAGCTGCAATACGTTGTTAATAGATACAAAATTAGACTCATGTGATATAGATAGGTTGTCTTTTAAAAATTGAAATTATGATTTATCATTTATAATAGTTAATCAACAATAGTTTTATTTTTGTATCTGATATTATGATATGTACTAATAAATATACACTAAATAAAAATATTTTATTTTAATTTGAAAGTACTGTGTATTAAACATAACATAACAAGGTACCCTTTGTGATATACAAAATTTTGGTTTGATCATGCTTTCTCAAATACAGTTTTAACGGAAACCCTTGTCTTTTACAGTTTTAGTCGTTAATACATTTTCTCATAGTTAAATATATAACGTAAAGTGATTGAAGATTTAATAATATTTTTATTTACATTCATTTGGAAGAATAATTGTTATTCTTAAACATACATACATCATTACACATAACATTAACATATTAACATTACAATGATAACATTTTATCCCCATTCAACCGTTGCTAATAACCCTCATCTTATTGTCATTTTGTTAACATCTTAACTTATTATAAAAGGCCTCTAATATTTTTAAATTATTGTAGGAAGAATAATATAAAATTAAAAATTCATCTCTAGGATCTTCTAGTGTGTACAAACTGTAAAACTGATCAGTGTATTAAAAATATATATAAACAAATAGTTTTTTCAAATTAAATTTAAAACCAAAAAATACTTTAACCTCAGAAGAAATTATTTTCTGCTAGTATTATGGATAATTAGAAATATTTCTAGTTTAATCTAATATTTTTTAAAAGTTAAACGTAATATTTGTGTAAGCCTACTTTTGAAAACAAAAATATATTCTTAATGCATAAATATTTCCCATGATAAATTATCAGCGTAATTCCTTACGGCACTAAGGCTATTACATTCAATGTAAAATTCCCAATAACGATTTAACAGAGCCTCGTTTGCAAAAATGTGACGAACGTTACCACTTTTAATTTCCCGATGACGTTGCATAGTTTAAATGTATCTCCACAAATCTATCACTACCACCAGTTAAAAATATAATTTTGAATTTAAAATTATAATAATTTAGATTACGTTGTAATAGTAATTATTAAAGAAACAAATTCAAATATTCTTTAATTTTATAAAGCCTCTTTAAAAATAGTTTTGTTTTAATTAACAAAAGTCAAGATATAACAAAGGAATACATTGCAAGTATTTTTATTAAGTTTTGATAAACTGGATTTATTTAGAGTTGAATAGGACGAAAGGCAAAAATACCCACGTCGCAGCAGTGAATTTCCAAATCAATAATATGACAATAATAGTACAATTATATGACAAGATTGATCAATCAACACCTGTTGATAAATTAGAGTATTTGCCTATTCCCCGTAATTTTAACATGGGAATAGGAATTTTTATCATAAACTATTTTTATTCTGGCCATATAGTAAGAGTTATCATTATGTGGACATAAATAAAGGAGTTTGTCTATTCTCCATAAGATTAACATGGAAAATAGTATGCAGCTTTGCTGTTGTGAGCAACACATTAACTATGATTTTTTAGCATAACCGTATGGATCCCAACCACATGAAGCTACTTACAAAGTTTCATCCAAAACTATTGATTAGTAAGGTAAATATTTATTTTTCCTTATCCTCCATAAGATTCGCATTGGAGAACCTAAATACAATGTACTGTGTTTAGATTTTTAATATCTCGGTAACTGTTGGAGATAGAGAAAAACTGTAATAAAACTAAATTGTGTTTTTTGAGCTGATTCTAATGGTAAAAGATAAAGTTTGAAAATTTTAAAAATTACATGGAAAAATGCAAAACCCCATTTTTGGGGAACGAAACCCTCCAAAACTACCCGTTCCGATTGACCAATACGTCTGGATTACGAACTCGTCCGAGAAAATGTAGGATTACACGTCTCTACCAAATTTGGTCTCAAACGGACCATTTTTTGAGAGTTCTCGTATTCACAGACACACACACACACACACACACACACACACACACATATATATATATATTTTTTTTTAACGACTATTGTTTTTGAAGTCTGGGCACCTAAAAACATAAATAACATGGTCCCGTCTTTATTCTTGCCATGAATCCTACGGGAATAGCGTGTTCCCTATGGGGAATTCGCTAATAAAAGGTTTTTTGTTAGTGTTAATTTGGTGAACTAAATTTTTTTGGCATTTTAATTTTAAAACTTTCAATTTTAAAGAAATGGAACACGATTGTTGAGTCTGAGTACATTTTGCTCAAATAATAAATTTACATTTTAATTTAAATTATCTTTTCAACAATACGTCTAAAATCCATTTCTTTTATATTTTAACGGTATATAAGTAAATACAATAAACTAATTGTGTGCATTTTTTCATTAATCTTTAACTGGACAGATGGTATAAAATTAACTTCTGATTGCAAATAGATAGTTTTAAGGGGAATTTAGAATATAAAGCTTTAATTAGAAATATGTAAAAAATAAAATATTATTAAATAAAATATGAACTAAATAAATTACATAATATTAAATAAAACAATATTAAATTTGTGAAAATAAGTAAAAAACCTAAACATCATATGATGAAAATATTAGAACTCCTGTTATGTTTCCATCCCATTGGTAAAATTTTAGTCGCTTTATACAGGGATAAATCAATATGTAATGTAATCAATAAATAAATGTGTAATTGTTCAAATATACACTTTATTTATAAAGAAAGCACACAGCGATTGGCATCTTATTTGTGTGTATTGTCTGAAACAAAGTATCAGTTTGAGTCGCTGTGTCCAATCTATACTGATCATATATAATGTGTTTACCACACCGTTCCATTGAATCATAAAAATTCCCTCAATACTTCTCTTAACCTGGCTCATATAGGTTAAAATTAATTACAGATTAAATTTAAGCTATTCCAAATCAATAACAAAAAATTAAATCGAAAATTGAACTTAAGAGATGATTTAAATAACCATAATAAATTCAAACTTACTACAACTTTAATAGCTTACATCACTGTAAGGGATACATTATTAAGGACTAATAAAACTTCATATCATTCATCACTATTTAAAGTAGCCAGTTGAATTGTGACAGAGTATCTAATCGTAAAAGGAAAATGAACCTTCACTTGATATAGGGCCATTAGCGTAATTGAAGCCATCCATTTAAGAGTTGGTTGGTCAACACCGACAATTAAAAATTGTAAAATTATCGTATATTTTTTAGACACTCATCCTGGTTATTTTGACACCTTAACAATTAAAATTTAAGTATAATCGTAAATTCTGGGGTGTGTCTCGACGGTGTTTTTCTGCAGGAATGCAGCTCCCCGAAACTCCTTGGGCTTATGCTTGATGCCAATCTCTCATTCTCTGAACACGTTAGCTATGCTTGTCAGAAGGCTGTCACTCACCTTAGAATATTATATAGGCATCGCAACCTGTTTTCATCCTCCGCTAAGATTCGTCTTGTTCAGGCTTTGATACTCTCTGTGTTTGAGTATTGTTTCCCGGTGTATGGAAATGTCATATCACTTGGGGACATGAAACGAATGCAGAGGGTGCAGAACATGTGTATCAGGTATGTTTGTGGACTGAGAAAATTCGACCATATTTCTCTTGAAAGGAAATCTCTTGGCTTACTGCCAATCAATGAATTATGTTTTCTTCGCACTTCATGCCTCGTTCATAATGTCCTGACTGAGGGGAAACCTCAATATCTGAGAGAGAGGCTCAGGCCCCGTTCTGACCTTAGATCTCGGAGTACCAGGCAGGACGACATGATGGAGGTGCCTCGTGTGCGCTCTGAGTCTGACCGGAGAGGATTTTCCTATTTCGCGCCAAAAATTTTAAATTCATTGGGGTCCAGTATCGGGCATGATAGAATGTCAAAAAACAAATTTAAAAAAAATGTACGTGAAAGATTGCTGAGCGGTGTTTTAAAACCTAATATAAGACCAATAGAATAGAATTTAACCTTGTAATCTACAGTGTTTTATTTTATTAAGTACGGTATTTATAAGCCTTTCTGTAAATTTTCTTGTTTTTATAATTTTGTGAATTTTGTGTGACACGAGTTGTTTTGAAAACCATTATATTGTATGATGAAAACCGCTCTAAATAAAAGACAATTTATTATTATTATTATTATTAAATTATTTCGTGATTTGTGAGAACGGCCCCCTAGATGCCAGCAACCAAGTGGCGTCCACGGGCATCATGTTTTCAACAGGCGTTTACCAAAAATGTACTTATTTTTTATATAAAACATATCAATAATTATAATATATACTTTGATGGTTCTTTTCTTGTTTTGCTTCTTTTTTTATTTGCACAGATCGAGAAATATTTTAGATATTCAGCATTAAAGGTTCTTAAAAAATTATTTCCAGAGAAAATTTGTTTTTTAATCTTATAAATGTTAAAATTTATCAAATATTTAGTTTTACCTTTTCCAAAAATATTTATTCACCAAGTTTTTGTATAAAGATAACTTTAAGTGAAAAAGATTTTATAGTTCAAACCATTTTAAAGAAAACATACCGTGAATATGAATAAATTAACATTGCGATGATAGAACCAATCGACTCCCCTAAACATATCCTTCAAGATAGAAATCTGTGTTTCAGTAGTTTCATTGAGAAAAACATGATAATGGTGTGATGGCTCTACTCGTATATAATTATTGGTGGAGAGTGAGAAATTACCGAGCCTATTATTAGTCTAACATATGGCCTACCTCCACAACCATATGAATAATGGTTTATGGTTATAAATAAGAACGCCATATACTTTAAAAGGGTTATGATAAATTTCCCATGATTTTCAATTTCATGATTAGTAAGGATAATTTGTCTTTGATAGTACTTAATAATTATTCGTATGTGTTAGTTCAGGGAAACATTTTAACTGGAAATAATGCACATTAAAAATAAATTACTTATGTAACAACTCCGTCAGATTCAAATTTTGTTCAGTATTCAGTACACGTTTTGGTGTTAAATACCATCATCAGCTTCACGTGCTCGTAAAGTTGCTCAGTTGGAGACATCGGCATTAATAATATTTAAAATACACAAAAAAACATTAAAACCCCTGAGACTATTAACAAGTCAAACATTTTACAAGTACTTGTACATACCTGAAAAATACAATTTATTAGTTAAAACTATTGTTAACTTGTACTAAACCGTGCAATTTAGGTTTTTGACAAAATAATTATACTGACCGAAAATATTCTGGTACTGTTATTAATTTCAAATCACGGTATAGTGTAATAAAAACATGAATTACTGTTTATAGATATTATTATTAAACACATTACCCGTAGCAAAGTTTAATAAACCTTACAGAAATCACCTTAAAAAAAACTTTCACAGCAAACAAGGTAGGCAGTTTGGGACCATACGACAAGTAAAACATACATACAATACAACAAACAAACAATAATTAAACAAACATGCAATACAAAAATCATCAAAATGACTGTACACGTCTTGTTCAGCACAAGGCAAGTGGACTATCTAAACATACGTTTTGTTTGTTGTATACATAGTTAGTTACTACTGACGCTCATAGCTGTTTTGTTTAATTGAGAGCAATTCAAATGTTCGTAATTCCTAAAATTAGTTATTTTATAGTTAGTTTATCTCTTGAATTTCGTGTGGACCATCTCTTTGCATTTATACTGACAATGGTTGATATTAATTATGATAAATAGTAAAACATTTGATTATAAAACACAATATTAATTTAAAACGGCTTTACCCATTTTGATAAAAATTATATGGTTCATAGTCCTTTATGAGATAAACAAAATGACCTAACACGCATGTCTCGAAACATCAGGGTTAAACGTTATGGCCTTTTAACACTCCGGTGCTCGCGTGGAGTGCGGTGCCACTCCAGTCATGTTATTTTGTTCATAAAACTCAGTTGACAGCACTTGTGATCTTGAACAGTCATCTACCTTTCCTCTGACACCCCTGGAACCTGTCAGTATAATGACAGCTACCGATTCGGGCTAAACCAATTTTCTATTGATTTTTTCCCGTGGTGTCGCACGATTGGAGTGCAGGTGCACTCCACGCGAGTATCCGTGTTCTGGTTTTTTCCACGGAGTGACGTATGTTGTCGATTTTATTTCACGTAGTTGACACTATTTTTATATGAAAACGGTATATTGTGTGCATGTATTAACTAATGAATGGACAATGGACAACCAAGAACAGTTATGGTGTTGGTTAGCTGAAACGAAAGATGATGAGAGTGTCATAAGTGACGAAGACCCTGATGAACTTGAAATAGATAATATTGCGTTATTTAAATAATTATTCTTAACCATTTTTAAATAACTCTTTAATGCAGCAATTTATTTATGTTTTTGTAAAATCTGCTAAATTTTCAAGTGTAACAAATGAGTATACCTTGATCATTTGAAAAGTGTGTGTGCAGAACGTGCTAATTGGGTGCATTTGTCAAAATATGTTGTCATACTTGGTTTTGGGGTTCGATTGCGTTGTTTGACAAATTATTCTTAACAATTTTTAAAAATAATTTTTCCATGCACCAATATTTATTTACTGTATTTTACAATTTACAAAATGATTTTTTTTGGTCTAAATTTTGTGTTTTGTAACATCACCAATCACATCAGTTATGTGCTATATGTGTCTATTAAACATAAAATGCCAATACATCGTCAAAACAATTCATACTAATTAAGAAAAACAACAAAAACTAGTGGAGTGCGGGGGCACTCCACGCGACTGCTCGCGTTCCAGTAAACCACGCGAGCACCGGAGTATTAAAAGTAAATAAAAGTATTTTTTTTTAATGGCCTTTTAACACTCCGGTGCTCGCGTGGAGTGCGGTGGCACTCCAGTCATGTTATTTTGTTCATAAAACTCAGTTGACAGCACTTGTGACCTTGAACAGTCATCTACCTTTCCTCTGACACCCCTGGAACCTGTCAGTATAATGACAGCTACCGATTCGGGCTAAACCAATTTTCTATTGATTTTTTCCCGTGGTGTCGCACGATTGGAGTGCAGGTGCACTCCACGCGAGTATCCGTGTTCTGGTTTTTTCCACGGAGTGACGTATGTTGTCGATTTTATTTCACGTAGTTGACACTATTTTTATATGAAAACGGTATATTGTGTGCATGTATTAACTAATGAATGGACAATGGACAACCAAGAACAGTTATGGTGTTGGTTAGCTGAAACGAAAGATGATGAGAGTGTCATAAGTGACGAAGACCCTGATGAACTTGAAATAGATAATATTGCGTTATTTAAATAATTATTCTTAACCATTTTTAAATAACTCTTTAATGCAGCAATTTATTTATGTTTTTGTAAAATTTGCTAAATTTTCAAGTGTAACAAATGAGTATACCTTGATCATTTGAAAAGTGTGTGTGCAGAACGTGCTAATTGGGTGCATTTGTCAAAATATGTTGTCATACTTGGTTTTGGGGTTCGATTGCGTTGTTTGACAAATTATTCTTAACAATTTTTAAAAATAATTTTTCCATGCACCAATATTTATTTACTGTATTTTACAATTTACAAAATGATTTTTTTTGGTCTAAATTTTGTGTTTTGTAACATCACCAATCACATCAGTTATGTGCTATATGTGTCTATTAAACATAAAATGCCAATACATCGTCAAAACAATTCATACTAATTAAGAAAAACAACAAAAACTAGTGGAGTGCGGGGGCACTCCACGCGACTGCTCGCGTTCCAGTAAACCACGCGAGCACCGGAGTATTAAAAGTAAATAAAGTATTTTTTTTAAATTTTTCTGCGAAAACAATAAAGGTAAAGTATAATTTGACTACCAGCATTAAAAACTAAACCAATCAGTATTTTGAATCATTAGTGAACGGTTCAAGAAAAAATTTGTATTAATGCCTGTGGTAAACTCAGTGCATAAGAGCACCCAAAAGTCTTATGGAGAATATTAAAAACTCAATTTCTTCCTTATTTTCCAATCGTTTTCCATGAAACTTGGTATGAAGCGTAAGGTTACATCACCCGACAAAATCACTCTAAAAGTATTGGTCATACAGGAGGGGGGGTAGTGCCCCATGAAATTCTAACAATTAATTTAACTTTGCTTCTCTTGTTTTTATTTTCAGAAATTGGGTGATTATGTATGAAACAATAAATTATTAAATGATATTTAGGTAAACTTTAAAGAATATGACAGTTTTATTAAAGATTATCATTTAAATTGACTTTAGGGAAGTATGTGTCAGTCCACTAATACCGTTAATTTACATTCTATTTCATACACAGTTCGGTAGGCCCTACTATTGGGAGTACCCATGGCGTGTTATTGAACATGTTTACATATGTCACATTATACTGTATGTGTTACTGTACAATAAGCTGCATGTAGTGCACAGAACAGTGCCCGCGATGAGTGACACGCCCGAGGCAGCTGTAATTGGTTCTGTGAAATATTAACGTCTTCGGCGGCCTTAATTCAATAAGGCAGAGTCGATACACGTGCAATGATGATGAGCTCTCCGCGGCATGCGGCTCTGTACCCTGTGTGCTGTGTCCTGTGTGCTGCTTTCACGTAGCATTAGGTGCTATGTAGTGTTATAAACATTTTGAATAATTTACAACTTAATCCAATTTGTATAATTTGTATACGTTGCTTCTTAAAAATATATCTTACAAGCTTATACTGCTTTTACATTCAATGAACTTCAGGGATTCTCCACTGAAAATTATTAAAAATCATCAAATCAAGGAAACATTTTTCTTGGCCTTTTTGTCATTAAGTACCGATTTAACAAAAGTATAGACAACAACAACAAGAATATAGAACAAGGATAAAAACTACCTACATCTTAACCCAAGGTATTAAAAAATAATATTTTCTGCATTCGTAAATCTCACAAATTTTTTAATTTTTCCGCACTGATATGGCAATAACCTAATATATGTGTAGAATAGAATGGAATAGAAGAAAATAGTGCTTTATTTACATATTTTGCTTTTACATTATATTTGTTACATTGCTATGCACAGAAAACAATGGTCGTGAAACCGTCTGTCCTGTTGGCAAGTCCACTGGTGGCATCATTTTTCCACTACTTATATAAACAAATAATTATTCCATACCAAAATAAATTTTAAATTAAATTAATTTTCTAAACAAAGCAAAGTATTCTTTTTGTATTTTTAAAATAATTTCACAAAACCTTTACAAGTTACTTTGGCATAAACAAACAACATTATATATGTAGAAGAATAAAAATGATAATAAAAATGCAAGGAAATTGGAAACAAACTGTAACATAGCTCTAGTTTTAACAATACATCACACAATACAGTAAAACAATAAATTAACTTAATTATTCCACAAAATAAAATTTAATAAATAACAAAAAATAAAAACTACTGGACTGCAATTAATCAAATTACTATACCGGTAATATACTGATGAGCATCCTCTCATGAGATTTATGTGTAGAATACAAAAGTTTGACCTAATATACTGTATGAATTTTAAAAGCATAAAATAAAAAATACCTTTGAAAATGTTTTGTTTGATATTTTTTCTTTCAAACCCTGTTTTCCAAAGTTTGAATTTCGTCAAATTTTTAGACAAAAATCGATATATCTTGAGAACCAGTTCATATTTTTACAACATATTCAGGATATTATTTCTAAAAAGAAATATATATTTTATAGATATAGATAGTTTTATACTAGGTAGAATTGGATTTTAGGTGGATATTTTGCTCAGCTACATATTTGTATTGTATATATATATATATATTATATATATATATTATTTATTATATTTTACCCAGTGATTTCTTTAAATCACTAATGCTATTTTTAGGAATAATAAATACGCCTACCTATTTATAATAGATAATTATCTTCAAAATGAGTCAATGAGCACTACAGTGTTCTTCATACAATTGAATTTGGAACAAAGAACACGAAATTAGACGTTAAAGAATAAATACACATTTACCAGAACTACAAAACACAACCCAACATAATAATAAATAAATGGAAACACATTTAAAAAAAATCATATAACTACATCCCAAAGACAGAATGAAACAGTTTATTGCTATATGCTATACATATACATACATTAGAATCTCCCATATACGACCTCCCGATAACCAACCGTTCCGTCCGTACTTTTATCCGTGTTTCCCACGCGTCCGTCGTTGCCGAGCGTGACAAAATATAAAAGTCTTATTCTTCGATTACGTCCGCATAAATACTATTATTTTTCAGTTATTATACATGTCTTCATGTTTTATTTGATGTAATGAAGTACGTTACTTGATACTCGAACTAGCATCGCTCCTGCGACGTCGTCGTCAGAATGGGTATGAAGACATTTTAGGCCAGATTTATAGTCATAGTTATATATAAATAGTATATAAATATTCTTTCAAAATGGCCTTAATTTTTTTAAAGTTTCGTTCTTCGTGTTATATATCTCGATACTGCCAAAATATAGGCTCCTGCTGGCCAAAGCCGAATTCACTTGAGGTACACGTACTTGGTTCGCACTTCTTGGGCTGTACTGATTGCAAAATAATAAAGATGAGAGGGTTAATGATCCCAGGTTCTTGGACAGGGGCCTACAGTGGGCAAGGCGTTTAGCACCACACATCCTCCTAATAATTCTTTTTTGAAAGAGGAAAATCCTGTTAGCCGCGGTACTACCTCCCCAAAACACTCTTCAAAAAGACATTATGCTGTGGAAACATCCATAATAGATTTTCAATGAGTCGTCAGTCTGGACCTATTTCTGGATCCTAGTAGTTAAAACGAATTACAGATGTTAAGCATGATGCTATGGAATTAATACACTCATACTACTTAATATTTTTGATAATGTGCAGGCTAAGATACTTAGCTGGTTCACAAGAAGTGAAAGCGATACCATTAAGCATTAGTTAAGGTTGAGGGGTCGTCCTCAATAAGATTGTGGTATCTCATCAACGCCCGAACTCCTCTAAGATCCTAATGAATCTACCACTTCCCTCACCTCAGTAACAGCAGTAGGCGTGAGAACAGAGTGAGCGTTAAGGTTTATTACAATGATGCATAGCTATTTCTCTTCCTAGGGAATGTGTTTAATACGCTCATCCTGGTATCCAACCATGGCCCGGTCCCGTGATGGTCGGATAAGGGAGGTTTTACTGTATTCTTATCTACAAAAGAAAATATTAAACTAATAAAGTTTTTATCATAACGCTTTTTATTCAAATTTGTATGATATTTGTTATGTATTTTTCCAAGCGCTAAGTTGTACAGTTGAGTGATGAACATTAGATTCAGAGCTGTGCGGTAGGCTACAGTATGAATATCTCGGCGGCGCAGCGTGCTTGTACATGTACAAGAGCGAGGTGCCACCGGCGGTCGGCAAATGCCACCCACGTTCCGTGTGTCAATGGATGGGTCATTAACTGGTTAGTGAAAACGAAAGTAAACTTATTCTCATTCCAATGTATATCATTATTATATTAGTCGCATAAGGTACTTTTTTAGAGCAATGTTTATTCGTTGATAATATACTTCATCGTTAACAGGAACTCAGGGGTGCAATAATATACCAAAGACCTCGTGCTCTAAAAGTATTAGGTTGTGGATATATGTAGAAAATATCAATATTAAAAATTTCGCTAAGGAAATAAGATTAACGAGTAATTATTAGTGAACGTATTCCGAGTTTCTACTAAAATCGAAATTTAAAACCAAAACTAGTAAATACTAATATTTAATTTAAAAAATTCAGAGAAATAAAAAAATACTTTACACGTATTAAATCCCCTTTGGTTAATAATAAGGACACCTGACCGAAGCGATAGCTCAGATGCTACGGAATGAAGCGAAGGCCAGTGAGGCGAAAGTCTGGCTCATACTGGGGCACTCACCGATGGCCCATTCCTGTCGGGTCATCAGCGGTCGCCCTGCGTGAGCAACTCCACTCCGTCACAGTTGCTACCTGAACAACCTCTCATACTCGTAGAGCTGGGCAATTGATGTATGAAAAAATATTGGTACGTAATGTGAAAGAGAACCATTTGTACAATTTGGTCCAACATTAAAATATGTTTAAAATACTAATAATAATTACGCAACAATCTTCGTATATGAACATAAAACAACTCACAGAACAACCACATTGAAACTAGAACAATACCTTGATAAAGATGGAGATATTTAAGGAATCTAACACCAAAAGTATTAATGGGTGTTGTCCGTTGAAAACCATTATTCTTCTTTGTGTATTATGGGAAAACACAAAATAAAACAAGAAATAATTACAAACACAGAAAAATCTACTTTTCTAAAGTGAAAGAATCGAAATTCATTACCAAACGAATTTATAAAAGCGTTATTTATTTGAAGGATTCCGATATTGAAGATGTCAATCACAAGATTCGCAAACTTAATTTACGAACTCGACTGAGGTAACCTTTTTAGCTTTAATTTTTCAAACTAAAGTACTGCTTGGTTTATAAACTTAAACCCCATTTATGGTGTATTCATATTATTATATGAATATACCATATAGCAATATTGCTATTCACGGCACGTGTAAAATTGTGCACCCGAAACCTTCAGACGTTCTAAGCTTCACAAAATAAACGGTACCAGTGGACTGACACATACTTTCTCCCTTAAGTAAGTTTAAAAAAATCTGTAATAAAACTATCATGTTCTACAAAGCTATTCTAAATATCATTTAATAATTTATTGTTCAAATTGCATGGGGGGACCCCCCACCCCCGTTAATACCAAGCTTTTTTGAGCTGGTTTTGTTCAGTGATTTGACTTTACACTTCATACCAAGTTTCATGGAAAACGGTTGGAAAGTAAGGAAGAAATTGATTTTTTTATATTCTCCATAAGAATAACATTGGGCGCTTTCAGACAACGCACTTTGGCTTTGGGGACCCCTGAATCCAAAAAAGTGGGTTTTGGCGTGATGTCTGTCCGTCCGTTAGTCTCGTGTGTACAAAGTCAAAGCCTACTAATTTGTTTAGATTTTGGCATGTTTATATAGTCACCGTATCTCCAGGCATTTTTTTCATTTTTTTGAATTTTTGATTTTTAAGGGTAGTTCACCCCTAAAAAACCTTAAAAACGTGAAAAATCCAATTTTCTCATAAACGGCTCTAACGATTACAGACAAACATATATATATATAATATATATATATATATATATATATAATATATATATATATATATATATGTGTCTGTTAGCACGATAACTCTCGTAAAAATGGTCCGATCGAGACCAAATTTGGTAGAGACGTGTATTCCTACAAATGCTCGGACGAGTTCGTAAACCAGACATATCGGTCAATAGGAACAGGTAGATTGGGGGGGTTTTGTACCACAAAATGGGGATTTTTGCGTTTTTCACATGTAGTTTTTAACAATTTTTAATTTTATATTTCACCATTGGAATCAACTTAGAAAACTACACAATTAAGTTCCTTAAAGTTTTTCTCTATCCCTAATGGTTACCGAGATATTAAAAAATCTAAACACAGTATGTTGTATTGTGGGGCTCCAATGTTAATCTTATGGAGGATAGGGAAAAATTAATATTTTCCATATTAATGAATATTTTTGGATAAAACTTGATATTTAGCTTCATGTGGTTGAGATCTATCCTTTTATGCTTAAAAATCATAGTTTATGTGTTTTATCATGGCAGCAAACCTGCATACTCGTTTCCCATATTAATCATATAGGGAATAGGCAAACTCCTTTATTTATGGACAGATGTTGATGAAAGTTGGTATGAATGTTAAGATAAAAATTATTTATGGTAGAAATGACTACTTTCAGTGTTTCTCACAGCAGCTAACCTGCACACTCTTTCCCATGTTAATCTTATGGAGAATATAGGCAAACAATTCTCATGGTTATGGACAGATTTTTATAAACCTTTTCATATATTATTATTATATTATTGATTTGGAAATTAGTTGAGTACGATGGTCTGCTGCGACGGGGGTATTTTAAATTAACATAAGGGAGAAAGTATGTGTCAGTCCACTGCTACCGTTTATTTTATTTACACGACATTGGATGCAATAAGTAACAGTACATACGATACGAGGCTTCATTCAACATATATGCTGTTCATATGTAAACAACCAAATTGAGTTTTTGTATCAAGGGAATGATATAAGTAATGTAGAGGTTATGCAGGAGGTAAGAATTTGGTTGGACTAAATTATAAATGATAGATTAAAAGTATAATATATACAGATGATAGAATAAAAGTAGAATCTTAAATAGTTGAATACGTATGTGGATAATCATGTTTCAATATTAGAAGGTATTATTTATTACCTTAAAACTTTAAACATCGATTTATGGTTTAAAAATGATATAAACGTTATTGTTGTAATGCTATTTGTTGCTGTACTTTTTATGAATTGTGTTAATTGAAAATAATTACTTTGTTTATTACTTACTTTACTTTCCGAGTCCAGTCAACAAAGAAGTGCTGTCACAACTACATTGCCAGAGGCTAACATTAGATCTTCATGAGTGCAGGGTTGGTCCTTGAGAGGGCAGCAGTACAGATGTTTCTGGTACTAGATTTCTCCGCATCTGCAGTTTGAGTCCATATTTTCATCCAGGTACCCTCACTTAGCTACTCCAACCTACAGCCGGTTTAGTGACTTCCATACACTGTGTATAAGGTTCCTTCCAGTTGGTAATGTCTCGGCTACGGTGACACGGGCCTTCTCTTTCCACAATTCAAGACGAGCTGCTGTCGGAGTTGACTGCAGTGAATGGGTCCTACCTATGAAACTCTTTCTTGAGTTTTTGCACGGTGCACGGAAGAAGCCTTATGATTCACATTAAGCACGAACAATATAATCAGACGCACCCTGGGCAATGTTCCTAGAACGGCTTATTCTTCCACTACCAGTAACACACCTAGAGGCGGCATCAGAACACAAGAACCGGTGCTTTTCAAGGGTTTTTATTAAAAGTAATTGTAATAACAGAAATCCTTATTTAGCTAATATATTTATGCTCTGAGGATATCGTTACTTTGCGTCTGGGCCAAACCCAAAGTTTATTACTTTACATCGGAGTATTACAAAAACGCAAAATCAATTCTTTTGAACCTTCTGACTCTTCAGTTTAAACTTCGGATTAAGTTTACTGTTATGGGAAACAAATATGATTGGTTTACCGACCAGCCTTTCTGATATTCAACAGTTAAACTAATCAACCACTAACGTTTGAGCATTAGTGAGGTGGAAGTGATGTACGTTACGTTAATAGGTTGAGATAAGCATTATTTTTGGACAATGCTGGAAGAAAAGGTCTATTGATGAAGACATTCTTTTTTATTCTATCCTTTTCTTATTTATATTTCACTACGAAGAAAACCGTTGACTTATGTTAAATTTGGTTTTACGTGACAATGTTTTAATTTATTATTAGTAGTTCAACAGTATTTGAATTAGCAACACCAGGTGTATTCCACATTAAACTGTAGCTCCTTTGGAAGCCATTGGCCGTTGGGCTATTAATTAACAGCCCGGTACAAGGAACATACCAGCCTTAGTGAGTGAGTATAACAAGACTACAAGGTCACGTCACGACAATCTCATATGTATGATTCATACTTGGCTTGAAACATCCTACCAGGGCAGATCAACATTCCAGTGAAAATTTAAGTAACAAAATGTTTGTATTTGTTATACTTCCCTGTAGGAAATATGTTTGATCATGGATATGTTTTAGTTCATTTAAACAGCTGTTTTTATAACCAAACCTTACGTCACTAGGCAAATGACGACAATGTTTCAAATTTTGGTCCCGTGAATTGCTAATACCCCCTCCCCCGAGAGCTGAGACAAATCCATGTCAAAAATATCTCTAAAATGATTTGATGAAGATTTGACCATGATTTGTTTCAATATAGTTTGACCTAGTAAATAATTTTCTCTGGCAAATAAATATCTGATCCTAAATTTATATAAAATAAATTGGTTTAAGATAAACTTTGTTGCATATAAATCTAATTATAAAGGTAAAATGAGGATCATGGAAGTTTTGTATGATAGTAACCACAGAAATATAGTCTACGACACTTCGGTCATGTAAGTAGGAATGTCGTCACTGATCCTTGATGAATCTCTTGGGTTCAGTAGTTGTAAGCCTCATTTACATACAATATGCAATACTGAATACTGATACGATGTCGGATCGTCAGTAGCCTTTTTTTATCTGAGCTAATTTTCAATTAAAAAATATTTCTATTTACTTCCTTGTGGTAAATAGGTTAGATCGTGGATATGTCTGAGGGGAATGTTTTAACTATTCGTATATTAGATAAAGATATAGTCAAAATCAAAATATAAATACTGTAGTACAATTTTGTGGGTCGATGGTTCAAGTTGATAGAGCTGTACTACAGAGATCTCGTTGATTCGGATGATCTAGCGATCCTAGTTTATCAGTCTACTTGGTACTGTATTGTACGATTCTAGTTACTTTGACTATATTTGACTGATACGTTTCTTGCTCATATTTGTGGGTCGATGGTTCAAGTTGATAGAGCTGTACTACAGAGATCTCGTTGATTCGGATGATCTAGCGATCCTAGTTTATCAGTCTACTTGGTACTGTATTGTACGATTCTAGTTACTTTGACTATATTTGACTGATACGTTTCTTGCTCATATTTGTGGGTCGATGGTTCAAGTTGATAGAGCTGTACTACAGAGATCTCGTTGATTCGGATGATCTAGTGATCCTAGTTCATCAGTCTACTTGGTACTGTATTGTACGATTCTAGTTACTTTGACTATATTTGACTGATACGTTTCTTGCTCATATTTGTGGGTCGATGGTTCAAGTTGATAGAGCTGTACTACAGAGATCTCGTTGATTCGGATGATCTAGCGATCCTAGTTTCATCAGTCTACTTGGTACTGTATTGTACGATTCTAGTTACTTTGACTATATTTGACTGATACGTTTCTTGCTCATATTTGTGGGTCGATGGTTCAAGTTGATAGAGCTGTACTACAGAGATCTCGTTGATTCGGATGATCTAGCGATCCTAGTTTATCAGTCTACTTGGTACTGTATTGTACGATTCTAGTTACTTTGACTATATTTGACTGATACGTTTCTTGCTCATATTTGTGGGTCGATGGTTCAAGTTGATAGAGCTGTACTACAGAGATCTCGTTGATTCGGATGATCTAGCGATCCTAGTTCATCAGTCTACTTGGTACTGTATTGTACGATTCTAGTTACTTTGACTATATTTGACTGATACGTTTCTTGCTCATATTTGTGGGTCGATGGTTCAAGTTGATAGAGCTGTACTACAGAGATCTCGTTGATTCGGATGATCTAGCGATCCTAGTTTATCAGTCTACTTGGTACTGTATTGTACGATTCTAGTTACTTTGACTATATTTGACTGATACGTTTCTTGCTCATATTTGTGGGTCGATGGTTCAAGTTGATAGAGCTGTACTACAGAGATCTCGTTGATTCGGATGATCTAGCGATCCTAGTTCATCAGTCTACTTGGTACTGTATTGTACGATTCTAGTTACTTTGACTATATTTGACTGATACGTTTCTTGTTCATATTTGTGGCCATGTTGGTAAGTGAAGGGTTTGAAAAACTGTTCTAAGCATGTGTAAACATAATATCCTTTTAAAGTTACCATGTGTTTAAGGTAATGATTCGCCATTAATAGTACATTAATAGTAATTACATAGTAATTTCTCTAAATGAGTTTTTGAAACTTTGATAATTGCAATTTTCATAAGCAATTTTCGTTCAAATTTTATAAGTATTTAAAACTTAAAGTACTTAAAGACAACTTTACAACGTAAAGTATTTACTGGGCATATTTTTATACTTTACACAAAATTCCAACATACTAGATCAAAGATAATTTTCAAGAATAACAACCAATGAATAAAAATATTATACTATTTGATAATTCCACACTCGAAAAGCCTCGTGCAATTCACAAATTTGTAACTTATATCTGTTACACGTCTTTATCATTCCATGTCTATTGACAATAAATTAGTTAAAGTTAAAACCCAACATTAGCTTGAACAAGACCAGCAAATTGAATTTATGTTGAACTTCAATGTTATTACATATACATCTTAATATTTTATATGTTCGTCTTTCTAACTATTAATGCTGCACTAAAGAAATATTTGCTACCTCATTCATAAAAAAGATGAATTACAAGTGTCTAAAGAGTAACATAAATCATACTGTAAATTAGGTTTTAATTTTCAAGTTATATAAAATGCATTTGTCTTGTAATAGTTTACCGGCACGGTAGCTCAGTGGTAACTCCCTGGTCCAGGATGTCAGAGGCTGCTGGTTCCCTGCTAACAGGGGTCAGTGACTCCTGCTACACCATAAGTGGCCACCTCTACCTAACATAATGGGTGCTAATAGGTCCATGGTGATTGGCAGATGAGGTTTCTTTAATAATAATAGAAAAATTAATTATATATACTTTAGAAAAGAAAAAAACTTGGACCAGGGTACCTAAGACGTTGTTACTTCAAGTGATTGTTACAGAGAGTGGTGATCTCACACCTCTTTGCTGACTCGTACCTTGAACCAAACCACACCACATTCCCTGCATGTCCGATATCCCAAAACGCTTCGATACCTAAAGAGCGTTCAAACTTTTCTAAACGTTTATCCTTTTGGCTTTCCCAATTAAAATTTTTATTAATTCAGACTTAATTAGTAACGGATTATTTACAATCATAAACTATTCACGAGGCATAAAAATTTAGCGGATAGAATACTAAACTGTTTAAAAATAATATTGTAAAGCCAAGTATCATGTGATTAATCAGTTTGATCTCACCTCCACCGCTACAGAAGAAGCTTGATAGAAGATAAATAACAAGTTTACAGGAGTCGCTAATTACCATCAAGTTTTGTTTAAGTTTGAGTTACGCTCAGTTTAAACACCTCAAACCTTGACATGCCCTTTAATTAGCTACTGGTTTATATGCCTGAATTCGAAATTACGAGTTAAATGTTAGTACGAAATGGTGTTGTTGTTATTACAAAAGTGTTTTGTAAATGTGTAACACGTCTTTGGGCGCTATAGTGAAACACTCACAGAATGTATAATATTGATATTAAATCTCAGTAAACTTTTGGGGTATCTCAGATAGATCAATTTGTTTAGTTTAGCAATCATTCTATATATAAATAAACCTACAGTTGGAAAGCATTAAGTTTTAGTGCTTCACTTTCTACAGATATTTCCTGTAGAAAAATTATTCAGTTGCTTCCTCGTGATCCTTAAAAAGAACAAATGAGTGCATAACCCCTCCAATTGTATGCCGCCATTGTGCGACGTTATATTACAAAATGGAGATCTCTGAACGGTAATACCGTTTACGACCACTTGAAGGAAAGTGTGATGAAACGTGAATGCAGATGATGAGCGGCGAGGCGCGCAGCATTAGGTCTTCGGAACATTCTATAGATTTGCTATTGTAAACGGGTTTCGTGCTCTTCGGACCGAGCACGTTTTATCTAAGTTGTAAGATTTAACATAGCTATGCGCTTGCCATAATGTTTGGATTTGCTCTACCTAGTTCCAAGTTCTCTATCATTATCAAGTTCCACGTTTCCACACGCGGTGAAGACAGGGGTTTTCAAGATGATAAAATATCTGACAATAAATGTGGTCTCCAGGTATGATTTGGTATAAAGATATGTAATCAATATGAAATTAGCACTCCATTTAAAACCTATTCTTTTACAAAAGTTAGTTTCAATCAATCTAATCTATATTCACATTGAGTTATGGGTCGATGTACTGGAAAAGAAGCGGTACAAGAGAAAACTGGCAACAGTACAGAGAAAAGCTGATCTTCGGATCGTATCCGCTTACAGAACCGTATCGGAATCAGCTGTACTCATTGTTGCAGGGGTCATACCCATCGACTTCCTAGCTTTTGAAAGAAAGATAATTTTTGAAGGAAGTGGCACTTTGAGTGACGCTGAAGCTAGGAGACAAACTCTTGAGGAGTGGCAAAGTCGCTGGGAGCCGGAGGAGAGAGGTGGATGGACGGCTGACGTGATCAATAATCTTTCTATGTGGTTAGGAAAAAATCATGGGGAGGTGAATCATTTCACAACGTAGTTTCTAACTGGTTATGGTTGCTTTGGATCCTACCTATACAAGATGGGAAAAGCCGAAAGCCCAGAATGTCAATATCGCGATTCAGCGAATGACTATGCATGGCACAGTATATTCTTTTGTAGAAGATGGGAAGCAGAACATTTTGATCTAGAGGCAGCCATTGGCCAAATATCACCGAACGGTATCGTAAACCGTATATTGCCCCGACCTACATCGTGGAATTATGTCTCTGAATTCTGCAAGAGGGTGCTCAGACAAAAGAGAGAAGGACAGCTATAGTATGTACCGTTTAGCTGAATAAGGAGGAATTACGAAGACGCAATACCCTTTAGGCGTAAAAAAGCACCCTCTTGAAGTAGTGCAGAGAAGCGTTTATGAGAGAGAATACAATGCCTGGACCGATAGGGATTAAGTGGGTGAAAGTCCCACACACGAGGATTAAACATAAATAATCCTGACGGTGCATAATCCATTTCGCTATTTTAAAAACAATAATAATCTATATTCACATTGCACGAACTAGTTTGATTCGTTACAGTTTTATAACTGAAGCTTACTCTTATATACTACTTGCAAATCACTTATATTGAATTATATAATAAAGTTTGTGAATTATTGTACAAACAATATAATTTTGAGCTACTATTATTTTGGCCTCTAAGAACTTAAGCTTTAACGGTTTAAGTATTTTGGTGTTTGGCGATAAAACAACTAGTGTAGAGAAAGTTGGGGGAATCAAAAATACATATGTGTGTCTGTGTGTGTGTGTGTGTGTGTGTGTGTGTGTGTGTGTGTGTGTGTGTGCGTGTGTGAGTTGAGAGTGTGATGTGTGAGAGAGAGAGTGTGTGTATGTGTGTGTCTGTGAACATGATAAATCTTGTAAAAACGGTCCGATCGAACCAGAGAAGTGTATTTCTATATTTTCAAGGACATGTTCGTAATCCAGACATATCGGTTAATGGGAACGGGTAGTGTTGTACTGAAGAATTGTTTTTTTGCGTTTTTCATATGTAATTTAAAATTCCTTTAAATTTGATCTTCCACCAGAATCAGCTTAAAAAACTATACAAATAAGTACCCTGAAGTTTTACTCCATCTCCAGCGGTTACTAAGATATTAAAAAATCTAAACACAGTACGTTGTATTTTGGGGCTCCAATATTATTTTATGGAGGATAAGGAGATGGATATTTCTATTTCACTTATCAATACTTGTTTATGAAACTTGATATTAAGCTTCATGTGGTTGGCATCCATCCATTTATGTTTAAAAATCATAGTTTATGTGTTTATCATCGCAGCTAACCTGCATACCCTTTTACCCATGTTAATCATGCAGAGAATAGGAAAACTCCTTTATTTATGTCAGTAGCACATCCAGAGGGTGGTGAGGGGGCGACCGCCCCCTATGAATAAACAATTTATATTTTGGCCATTTATACCAACTTTCACCAACATCTGGGAATTGGTATAAATTGTCAAAATAAAATTATGTTAGAAAGTTCTACTTTTAGTGTTCCTCACAGGAGCAAACCTGCACACTCTTTTCTCTGTTAATCTCATGGAAAATAGGCAAAAAGCTTTCATTTTTATCGGCAGATATGGATAAAACTTTTCATATATTATTATTACTATTATTACATTGCTTTGGAATCTCGCTGAGTACGCGGGTCTGCTGCGATGATGATATTAAATATTGGAATGATTCACAATAATATACACAATACTTGTATATTTGTTCCCAGATATTCTGTATATCTGAAACAAAAGTGAAATCACTATCAGGAATGTCGTTGAACGCCTATTCCCATCCAATCTCAATATTGGTTGCGCTGAACTACGACCGAAATTCAATGGTTGGGACCAATAGAATGTTCAAATCAGCACTCATGACTTCAATACTGTCTCTTATTACATATTATAATAATTTTATTTAAGTGTTAACACTATTTTTGGATTTTTAAATTATTATTATTTAATATTTAGATTCTGTATCAATAAAAAACTATTAGTTTTAATTACAATAAATGAACTTAATAAGGAGTATAAGGTAGGTGGTAAGTAATACAATAACTAATATACTAATAATTTGCCAATATAATTAATAAGGTACTTGTTTTCTTTTTAAATTTATTTTTCAATAGTTTTCAAACCCGTTCAGTGTTCACTTGAATAACTTGACTCCAACGACTAGCCATTTCTCCGTCGCCACGCTGTGTTCGGTGTAGACGTGTGACTCCTATGACTCGCCATTTCTCCGTCGCCACGCTGTGTTGGGTGTAGACGTGTGACTCCTATGACTCGCCATTTCTCCGTCGCCACGCTGTGTTCGGTGTAGACGTGTGACTCCTATGACTCGCCATTTCTCCGTCGCCACGCTGTGTTGGGTGTAGACGTGTGACTCCTATGACTCGCCATTTCTCCGTCACCACGCTGTGTTGGGTTTAGACGTGTGACTCCTATGACTCGCCCGTTCCTCCGACACCGCACTGTAGTAGGTACGTATGATTCTCCAATTCTCTGACACCACAATGTGGTAAGTGTAGGCTTGTGACTCATATAAGTCGTCCATACCTCCGGTGCCGCACTGTGGTGGTTGTAGCCCCCAAATGGGGTTTTCGTGTTTTCTCCACCTAATTTTTAAAATTTTAAAATCTTTTACCATTAGAATCAGTTCAAAAACTACACAATTTAGTTTCTTACAGTTTTTCACTATCTCCAACGGTTTCCGAAATATTAAAAAATGTAAACACAATACAATGTATTTAGGGGCTCCAATGCTAATTTTTTGGAGGATAAGGAATAATTGATATTTCCTTTACTAATCAATAGTTTTGGATGAAACTTTTTATTTAGCTTCATGTGGTTGGGATCCATACGTTTATTCTAAAAAAATCATAGTTGATGTGTTCCTCACAGAAGCAAACCTGCATACTTTTTCCCGTATTAATTTTATGGAGAATAGACAACCTCCTTTATTTATGTCCAAATAATGATAACACTTGGTCAGGATAAAAATAGTTCATGGTAAAAATGCCTACTTTTACTGTTCCTCAAAGCAGCAAACTTGCATACTCTTTCCCATGTTAATGTTAGGGAGAATAGGTGTATAATTTATTCTAATATATCAACAGGTATTGATTGATCAATCTTGTCTCATACTTTTACTATTATTGTCATATTTTTGATTTGGAAATTCGCTGAGTACGCAGGTCTGCTGCGACGGGGTTATTTGGATTCAAGGGATCCCAAAACAGATATATCCACTCTTAACTCAAATTTGAAAATTTTGACGAAAACAATGCTTTCTCCATATACTATAAATAAGAGGAGAAAGTAAAATAATAATTATTATAGTCCCCGACCTAAGGCTGACCATTAATTTACAATAATAACCACATATCATCGGCGCCAGTTTTAAATAAAATAAATTATTTTTTTTTCAAAACACTATTCTACACAATTATTAAGGTTAACAAACGATTTCATATGTGAATTTTACATCTGATTACATTTAACAGTTATCATAGTAGACTTATATATAAAAAGCACAATGTCACTTATATTAGTGTGCTAAACAAGTGATTCATCCCCTAGGCTCGTGTGGGATGAACTTGTCAAAATTGAATATAATAACATACTCAGAGAGATAGAACCGCTGCACACTCAAATATAACGTAACGTAACTTATTCGTTTAATTAAACCGAATAAGTATATTAGACTTATTTGATATCATAAATATATATCAAATATATATATGATATTATTCTCACTAACATTTATTCTC
This sequence comes from Nephotettix cincticeps, assembly GCA_023375725.1. Taxonomy (NCBI): domain Eukaryota; kingdom Metazoa; phylum Arthropoda; class Insecta; order Hemiptera; family Cicadellidae; genus Nephotettix; species Nephotettix cincticeps. The sequence continues at coordinate 74,351,540 of CM041791.1, forward strand.
ATTAATGTTAATGAGAATAAATAGTAACAGGATTTGCATACTGTTAATGATGTTCTTAAACAAAATTAAACACTACTTAAATAATTAAATCTTTGCTCAGATCTGTTGAATTCCAGCTGGTTATACGACTGTATAGTAATGTGCACAACTGTAATCATATATTAAATGTAAATATTTAATATAAGTCAGAGCTATACGTTTTGACGCACAAGTTGGGTAAGGAAATATGGACTGATAATAATAGCTCATAATAGCAAAGTTTCAGAAGCTTATTTTAAAGTTAGAACTGTTGATATTACATTAAAGGTTTTCTTAGCAATGTTTTATGGGATGGAAATAAATTTTATTTTAAATTATGTTTTAAAATCACATTGTACCACTGAAATAAACTGTTTTTAAATAATCAAAATATTTTGTTAACTTCATATGCCGTTTTAAAAAACATCCACAGCATTTTAAAATGCTTATTAAAAGGTTTTTTCCTTTTATTCAGTGACATATGTCCCTGCTCAATTCAATTACCTTTTGAATTATTTTTCATGTTATAGTGTTCAAGGTTGGGGGTTTTACTTGATATTTAAAAACCAATCTCAAAAAAACATTTAAATCAGTGTTTTTTTATAATAACAAATATAATAAATTTCAAAATATGTAGAGACAGCCTAAATATTGAATAATTTGATATGTAGGTTTTTTGGTCAGTATATAAATATGGTATATATATATACATACATATCATATACATATATATATCTGTTTGTAGTGCCCTCAAGTACTTCAGAAATTACGTTTTATACAAATTGACCAAGAAAGACCAACATATAAAATTATTCAATATTTAGGCTATATATATTTATTATATATTAAGTTTATTGTTCTCTCATTTATATATTCTCAAATGGTTGAAAACGTTTATGTACTATTTAAACGAAAATTCACATAATTTTGCTTTTTATTTTTATTCATATTTCATCTATCCCATCGAGCCAGTTAAATAATTATATATATATAAGGGCTGTTTGTGTGCCTTCAAGTACTTTAGAAATGACATTTTATACAAATTGACCAAAAAACACCTACAAATCAAATTATTTAGGCTGTCTCTACATTCAAATAGTTCAAATAGGCTATGATAATTCAAATAATTTTCAAAATTAAAATTTAGGTTTATAGCAAAATTTATTATTATATTTGTATTATAATAGCGTCAAAGCTAGCACAGGTGTAACGTTAATGGGTCCTCCTCCATTAGTAGTTTAGTAATTAGTTAAATATGTTATGGGTCAGAGGTTGGCAATCTTATATCCTTCCCAAAAAAGTTATCTCAACCTATTTTTAGTAGCCCCTATGTCAACCTGTATGAGCATCCTGAGCAATTTCTGAATTTTTTTCATGGAAAATTGAATCAAAATGTGTAAATTTCATGGTAAATAAATCAAAATATGTCAATGTAACAATTTATTTAATTCAATAATAAAGTAACTTTAATTTATATATGAAATGCGGCTTATCCTATAGTAATAGTTTAGCTATATAACAAGTAAAAAAGTTGTTTGGCAAATAAGATAAATTTTTAAATGAGATTATTATAAAATTATGATATGATTAATTAATTAGTTTTTATTAATTTATTTTATTGATATTTGATTTAATATTATGATTATTTGAAATAAGATGTTTTGATGATCATTGAATAATATAAAAACACTTAATTATACTTGATATAAAAGTATTAAAAATAAGTAAGTGTGAGTTTGCATATATTAAATATTAGTTATATAATTAGTTAATATTTGAATCTGGCCCATTAAGTAAAAAAATCAAAATATTAATATACTTTTGTCCCTAAAAGTTTTTTTTGTTCCTATAATTTAAGCAACTATGCTTAATTTTATAAACATTGTTTTAGGTTATAAAATATATTTATCAATTATAATCAAGATCTCAAGTGACAGCACACAAGTGGATAATCATGAATGATCAGTAATCAGCCGGATAGATTGTCGTCCTTACCTATCCCATAACCAAGATAATCAGGGTCCAATCAGAACACATGCAATAAGGATATGGGAATGAATAATGATTATAATGGTCCTAAACCGTATATGTTTTGAAATAGCTGTAAGTTACCTAAGCTATTAACATTTTCGCACGCTTGAGATCAACGTGCAAAATTAAAATGTTTTATAAATTTGAAATATTTGTCAGTTAGTAGTTAGAAATAGTAGTTAGAAATTCTGCATAGTTTATCCATTTTCCATTTTTCCATTCCATTTTTTTAGTTTAAAAGTGTTAACTAACGTATCACATTTTAAACTTTAATATCATAACAGGTCATTAATTAACTTATGGCATTACATTATTTTATACCGTTCGTCTCAAAGTCACATACCCTATTTTTTATGAATGGAGATAAAGCTATTATACTTAAGAAATATGTATATAGTCAAAATACCCCCGTCGCAGCAGACCTGCATTTCCAAATCAATAATATAATAATAATTATAATATATAACACGTTTTGTTAAAATCTGTCCATAAAATTTAGAATCATTTACCTACTCTATTCTCCATAGCATTAACACGGGAAAGATTGTGCAGTTTGCTGCTGTGAGGAACACTGAAAGTAGGCATTTTACCATAAACAATTTTTATTTTTAACATTTATACCAACTTTTATCAACATATGTCCATAAATAAAGGTGTTTGCCCCAAAATACGACGAACTGTGTTTAGATTTTTAATATCTCGGTAACCGTTGGAGATAAAGAAAAACTTAAGGGAACTAAATTATGTTGTTTTTTGAGCTGATTCTAATGGTGAAAGATAAAAAAATTTAAATTACGCATGAAAAACACAAAATACACACAAATTACACGTGAAAAAAACAAACACACACACACACACACGCGCGCGCGCGCAAAAACATAAATATATATATATTTGTGTGTGTGTGTGTGTGTGTGTGTGTGTGTGTGTGTGTGTGTGTGTACCTAAGAGAAAAAAACCTAAAGAGAAAAAAAAACATGGTCTCAGGCTTAATTATTGCCATGAGACCTACGGTAATAGATTCTTCCCTATGGGAAATTCGCTAAAAGGAAAAAAGTATTTGAATTACCCCCACCCACCCAACAGGGATTTGGTGATAAATAAGGCGCATCTTTAAAAATATTCAATAAGAATAAGATTCAATAAGAATATGTTAAAAATAAATTTTTAATTCTCTAACTCTATTTAAATAAGTTAGCTGCTTAAAATGTCCCCTTAGACTCAAATGGCTCTCAATAAGGTTTTGTTTACTTTTGCTTCAAGAAGTAAACGGTAGACATTCAGTTTTTCTTGAATTCAATCGTTTATTTTTGCCTTTTCCAATTTTCATTTTTCTCGTCATTTACAAAAAAATTAAAAGTATATTTTTTAAATTAAAACTTTAAACTCCTATCCATGCCAAACCCTAATTGCTCAGGACATCTAATTTGCGTGGATTTTCTTCTTATGTTAAGAGTTTTATAGAACGAGCAAGGGGGTGTTATTTAAAAATTTCGACCTTTTTACCCACTACTCTAACTAATCTGTTTTCTATCATATATAGAGGTATCTTTATCAATTTATGGTATAGAGGATGTTAATTTTAAATTACCGAATTTTCGCATTTTGACCACAAAAAAATTCTCAAATGACAGATGAGACAGTAATTTTATTTCCAGATTTAAAAAATAAAAAGTACTTGGTCAGAGTGGATTTTCTGGGACGAATGTTTACACTCACAAGTCCCGTCCGCACCAACAATGGTGTGAAGGAATGCATGTTAGACAGACGCTGTGGTCAGAGCCGGTGTTCTGGGACGAGTGTTTACACTCACAAGTCCCGTCCGCACCAACAATGGTGTGAAGGAATGCATGTTAGACAGACGCTGTGGTCAGAGCCGATGTTCTGGGACGAGTGTTTACACACATAAGTCCCGGCCGCTCCAACAATGGTGTGAAGGAATGCATGTTAGACAGACGCTGTGGTCAGAGTTGATGCTCTGGGACGAGTGTTTACACACATAAGTCCCGTCCGCACCAACAATGGTGTGAAGGAATGCATGTTAGACAGACGCTGTGGTCAGAGCCGATGTTCTGGGATGAGTGTTTACACACATAAGTCCCAGCCGCTCCAACAATGGTGTGAAGGAATGCATGTTAAACAGACGCTGTGGTCAGAGCCGATGCTCTGGGACGAGTGTTTACACACATAAGTCCCGGCCGCTCCAACAATGGTGTGAAGGAATGCATGTTAGACAGACGCTGTGGTCAGAGCTGATGTTCTGGGACGAGTGTTTACACACCCATGTCCCGTCTACTCCAGTAAATTAGTAAAACTAATGCTATGTTATATAAGGTTTAATATGAAATTGAGAAAATAATCATATGACTGCATAATAAATATACTTTTACAATATGCCTTCATTTGTCAACTTCGTCGTATGTTGAAAGATTCAATATAAAATCAGCAATATCAGTCACACCCTATAAGACGGCGTAGTCAAGTTTCACTTTAATTCATTGGACGATTATTGGCTATAATCTAACTTAAGTGTAAAAAAGATGTAGTAACGCTATTATTATTAATAATGATTTTTTTCAAATCTAGTAGTATAGTTGGAATCACTCAAAAGCTTAAATCTTCAAAATCTTTTTCGTAGAGTCTTAAAACATATCTACACTTATAACTTATTACATTAAGTAATTTTATAGCTATGGCAGTAAGTTGTGAATAATGACACATTACTAATGAAATGTTTGAAAACACATTGTGTGATTTTAACTTATAATCACACTGGTATAATTTTGTACTATAATTTTTATTTGTGTTCATTCTTCATAAAAACCAAGTAAACATACTCTTACAAATATTATTCTATTGCTATTTTTCATCCTACCTAAGTTTTAATAAATCAGGTTTTTTATTCCCTACACATATAGAATAAAAAATTACTTATTAGAAGAATTATTTTACCTGTAAAAATCTACCGATCCCAAGTTTTGAGGTAAGCTTCTTTTCAAAACGTAAGCCCGTAGGATCAACTAGTGGAATTGATCAGGGGGAAATGATACCATGTGATCTTTCATGGCTACATAGACAGTTAAAGCATATTTATTGTCAGGTTTCAATTTATAGTAAAAAAGGTTACGAGGAAACGAGTTTCTGATTGGTTTCATATTCGGCCATAGCTCTAGTCACTTCATATTAATTAAAATGTGTGTTATTTGTTTGATTCAACTTAATTTTCACCAATTCTATACGAGCAAAGCTCGGTCACCTGGTACTTAATTAAAATGTGTGTTATTTGTTTGATTCAACTTAATTTTCACCAATTCTATACGAGCAAAGCTCGGTCACCAGGTACTTAATTAAAATGTGTGTTATTTGTTTGATTCAACTTAATTTTCAACCAAAGATCTCGTTTCAGCAAAGTTAGTTTGCATAAAATTGATTAAAAGTAATCTGTTATAACGAATAAGGTTACAGATTGATCGATAAAATAAATTACTTAGGTTTATCAGCCTCAAACACGCTGTTTACAGAGTCAATGAGGCTAGTCCTCATTAAAAAAATCAAATACTACTACATTCAATACTTGATGTAATACGCGTCAAGTATTGGCGATAAAAATTTTATATAAAAATTGATTATAAATCCTGAAATTTTTCTAAAATATTTTTAAGTGTACCTAATTGTTCTTTTCAACATTGATATCGGCTTACATACTAAAGAATTAAAGATATCGGCGCGGAGAAAGCTGCCATTTACAGTTTGCTGTTGGCTGTGTACACTGATACAGTCAAAACATAATTTGCAGTTACAAAAAGGTTTTATTTTTGGCAACTGATTCTTGTGTTGATCCTAAAATAAAATTTACGGGCACTAACCTGAAAACTGATATAATTTTACTTCAGTCTGGGCCTACTTTTATGAATGCAGTAATTGCAACGCCACCTAGGTTATTAGTTTGGAGTAGGCTTACATTATGAGCCCTCCCACTTGCCATCCCCATGGTAGGCTAGTAAAAACTGTTTATGTTATATTGAAGGCAATATATATATTTTTTAATTTATCTGGAAATAATACAGTTCATTTACTTAAGACCGGAAAAAGACATAAAAGAGTAAAAAGGTTTTTGTAAACATTTATTCAGTATTAGTGGTATAAATGTAGAAACATTCATGGAAATAAATCCTTTGACGTGAAGTCAGTCGCATAAGCACAAGTTTGCTTTCAATATTGTAACCAATGGCATGTTTCATCTGGGTGTATTGCGTTTGACGTTTAATCTATAGCATTGCTGGAGGACTCTATGGAATTTATTTAAATATATTTAAGAACATTCAAATCTTTTCACTTCAATTGTAGGTGTTAAATTATATGATTTATCAGATGATTTCCTTAAGTTACGTGATAGCCTGTGTCAAGATATAGAGTATTTTTATAAAACTTGTTGAAGTTCTCTTAATTATATTATTAATATCATTGTAAAATAATAATTGTGTGATAAAATACGAGTTTTTAGCCTAAATACTCGTATAACTCGTATTTAGGCTAAAAACTATTTAGAGAATTTAAAAATCACATTAAGTTTAGAGCAATAAAACAAGTCACTATTATTTTAAAGTTTAAACGAACTTACCTTACAATACATCAATGAAGATTGTGAATGTGTTTTAAGAAATAAAATGCAAATATTTCTTAACTATACTCGCACTGCCATCAGGTCTCCTACATATTTCTTAACTATACTCGCACTGCCATCAGGTCTCCTACATATTTCTTAACTATACTCGCACTGCCATCAGGTCTCCTACATATTTCTTAACTATACTCGCACTGCCATCAGGTCTCCTACATATTTCTTAACTATACTCGCACTGCCATCAGGTCTCCTACATATTTCTTAACTATACTCGCACTGCCATCAGGTCTCCTACATATTTCTTAACTATACTCGCACTGCCATCAGGTCTCCTACATATTTCTTAACTATACTCGCACTGCCATCAGGTCTCCTACATATTTCTTAACTATACTCGCACTGCCATCAGGTCTCCTACATATTTCTTAACTATACTCGCACTGCCATCAGGTCTCCTACATATTTCTTAACTATACTCGCACTGCCATCAGGTCTCCTATAAAATTTCATGAAAGAGGACATGTTCAAGGACAGTAGAAATATTTTTTGTACATTAAACTATTTAGGAAACATGTTAAAAAATCCTACATCCATCGAGAGCATAAACTTTGTTAAATTTTCATATAGAAACTTATTGTTCGTTATACCTACCTCAACATTTTAAATACTCATATATTATTGTTATAGTTTTTTTTAATTTTTTTTTTCAAAGAACATTTTAATGCAACACAAGACCCCCCGTCGTAGCAGTCCAGCACATTAAGTAACATTCCTTTGATTAATTTTATTTTTCCTTTCAGGGAATTACTTTTGATGATTCAAACTAAGCTTAATTATAGGTTGAATGAAAAAGTTCCACCAATTTACATATTGTGCATAAGAACGACATATGAAAAGTGTAAGTTGAGTTGCTGCTACAAGTAACAAGATAATAATTTTGATTGTTCAACATACAGTAGTATACCTTAATTTGACAAAGCTGACAAGATTTTATTTCAATATTTCAAACGATAAAACATTTATGTCAATTCGTTTATTCTCCATTAAAATAACATTTGGAATGAGTAAGTAGAAATACTGCTACGAAGAACAAAGAAATAAAGATTTGTTTAGCATACTGTACATTATTTATTATAACTCAATTTGTAGACAAAGATTTAACACAATATTTAAAATAATAAGTAATATTTAACTAATATGTCATTAGTTTTTACCCTTTCGCTATAAGATAAAAACTTTGGCGCAGCAAAACACCATTATCTTTGTCTGATTAAATGCTTGAAATAGAGTAAAGAGAGTGCTTTGACTGAGATGGTGGCGTCATCCTGTAATCCATCTACTTGGAGGTCACGAATTGAGGATAGTTGTGAGAGATGGTCGGTCGGTGTGGTGTTCTGTTGTGTGGATTAACGTCTGCACTATTGAATACTACGTTAATCCGCAAAGACCATCATCATAATTAGAACAATTCGTAATTCAGAGGCCGTGGTTCGGATTCCACGTAGGTCCCTTAGTTGCCATCGGCTGTTGGGCTATTAATTAACAGTCCTGTCTAAGGAACATGTCAGCCTTAGTCAGTAACAAGACTACAAGATCGTGCCACATTCATCTTAAATTCAATCCTCTTTCATACTTGGCTTAAAATACCTACCTTGTGGTATGGTCACCATTTCAAATAAACTAATCTAATCTAATCTAAATATGTATAATACCAAAGTGTTATGAGCTAATTCCAATACTGCTAACAAAAATAAAATAATGTTTATAAATTACATGCAATACCCCAAAAACCTATGTATGTGACACAGGATCCCCCTAATCCCCCTCTGGATCGATCGGAAGGTATGGTTTTCGAAATCATCTGAATATACGTAAGATTACACATCTCTACTAAATTTGGTATTGATCAGGCCATTATTGTCCTAATATCCTCCAAATGTATTGCGATTACAGACAAACAAATGAATGAACTGTATTTCGTAGTCGTGATAGGTGATATTTCAATTGCTGTACTCGCTTCCCCTAGAAAGTGTTTACTATGTTGCTATCAAGACACAAAGGGGAGATAAAGGCAGATGATGAAAAAGTAACTAGGTTGTGCCATTTCATTTCAAATTACAGGTGAAATATATTAACCAGTACCAGCCATTAGGTGTTGGTTGTGTTATACTTCTGTTAAGCTTAAACTGATGTTTCTGACCATTTCATAAAAAAACCAATATAATTTACTTATTATATTCATAAAAGGTTTATGAATACTGTATATAAATAATCGTCACATAAATATTTAACTATGATGAAAATGTTACTGTTACGATTTTAGGAAATAAAGGTTAATGACATGGGCTTTTGTAATGATACTTGATTATACATACCAACCTTCTGTCAATGAATCGGCTAAATCTGGACTGAGGAGAACTCGATTGGAAGATGAATGAAACGGCGCCAAGTTTAAATGAGTTTCTGACTTGAGAGAGTTTTATAGACTGAGCACTCCCATTTACACCTCTTTACTAAGTTGTTACTTCCATTTTAAAGATAAATTAAAGCTGCATCAGTAAAATATATTGGCTCTATATTTGTAGTATTTAACCTGTGATTCCTGGTATGCTTCCAGTTTATGTTTAAACTACTCGTATGCTATAATTCATGATCTAATATTAAATTTAACGAAACAGGATTACCATCAAAGTACATATAGAATCATGTTTTTTAAAGATTCCTTTAAGGTGTGCCAAGCACAATCTAACTAACTGTTCAATAATCACAGAACCAATACTGACTCTGGCCACAAAGCGTACTATAGCTCAATGACCTCGAACGACTGTCCAATGGTCAGTCTGGGGTGTGCACCAGGAACCCTCTGTTTGTTAGTTGACCCCCCTCACAGGACTCCCAGTGGGAACCCCCCCATCCTGGCTATAGAGGACATACAGAGTCATCAACGTGTTAAGATAAAGACAAACAGCACAGACTCTTGACAAATTTTACTGGTTTGAATAGTTACAGTTAATATTAATTATATTATTATTATTTATAAATATCCAATACTATAATACGAAAAAAGACAGAAGAGGATCAGGACCAGCTTTGATCCTTCCTCAGGTGGCTAAGTAGGTGTTGTAGCCATGTGGCTTCACATACGAGGCTCCGCCTTGATGTAATACCTTAATAGGTGCTTCCAAGGCGGATTTCAGCCTGAGGCGAGGGGGTTTTAGTGGGTGAGAGTCCCACACACCGGGGAGTGTACCGATATTTCCTCCCTGATGGTGCATGAGCATTTACCCTCGTAAAAAAAATACTATAATACGAGCAAGGTTTGTATATATATATATATATATATATATATTTGCACACGGATCTCGAAAACGGCACTGAGGATTTTCTTTAAATTTTGGAAATAACTAATTTCCGAGTAGAAAATAAGTTCTAGATAGGTCTAATGTCCAGGAAAATTCGTGTTTTCTTGTAATATTAAGTTTAAAATCTAAAAATTTAACATTACGCTTATGGAGAATCAAATGTAAACAATATAAACCAAAACATTTGTTTATAACCGTTTATAACTTTATAAGTTTATAACTCATTTGACTGACGCCGTAGCCGAGTGGTAGCGTGTCGGCCTCAAAAATGTAGGTCGCGATTGCCATCCCCACCAGGTGCGATACTTTTTGTTTTGTAGTGCTATATTAATTATGGTGTATTAAATCGGTTTTATTTAACCACATAAATGTTTTCATTGAGTAATAAATGTGTTTTAATTTTTCTAATTCATTTTTATAATACATGTCTTATTCTAAACGAGCAAAGCTCGGTCACCAGGTACTAGTGTAATAAAAACATGAATTACTGTTCATAGATATTATTATTAAACACATTTCCCGTAACAAAGGTTAATAAACCTTACAGAATGATCACCTTAAATAACTTTCACAGCAAACAAGGTAGGCAGTTTGGGACCATACGACAAGTAAAACATACATACAATACAACAAACAAACAATAAATATACAAACATGCAATAAAAAAAATCATCAAAAGGACTGTACACGTCTTGTTCAGCACAAGGCAAGTGGACTATCTAAACATGTACGTTTTGTTTGTTGTATACATAGTTAGTTAGGTACTACTGACGCTCATAGCTGTTTTGTTTAATTGAGAGAAATTCAAATGTTTGTAATTCCTAAAATTAGTTATTTTATAGTTAGTTTCTGGTACTGGTATTAAAATATTCTGGTACAGTACTGTTATTAATTTCAAATCACGGTATCCAATACTATAATACGAGCAAGGTTTGTATATATATATATATATATATATATATATATATATATATATATATATATATATATATACGGTATATATTTGCACACGGATCTAGAAACCGGCACTAAGGAATTTCTTTAAATTTTGAAAATAACTAATTTCCGAGTAGAAAATAAGTTCTAGATAGGTCTAATGTCCAGGAAAATTCGTGTTTTCTTGTAATATTAAGTTTAAAATCTAAAAATTTTACATTACGCTTATGGAGAATCAAATGTAAACAATACAAACCAAAACAGCTGTTTATAACGGTTTGACAGTTCTTGATTGAAGACTGCGGGGAACAATATGTGAATAGAGGTTTTTTTTTTTTTTTTTTTTTTTTTTTTTTTTTTTTTTTTTTTTATTATTTTTTTTGTGTTTTCTTTTTTTTTTTTTGTTGTTTTTTTTTTTTCTTTTTTTTTTGTTTTTATTTTCATAAATATTTATTTTATTTTATGTATGTAATAAATGTAAAATTATCAGGTTACTAAACAATTTGTAAAAACTTAAGGGTAGCATAACTGTGCGAAATAAAAGCAGGAAAGAGTATTTCCAAAATCTTCAGTGTTTTGATAGAAAACGTATTTGTTGTATTGCTTGAAGCCACTGTAACAAACCAAATAATATGTATAAATTAAATTTCTCTTTTGCTTTTCAATCCTCATTCAGTTTATATTAAATCAGTTGGTCACAGCCTAATAATAACTGTATGGATAGTTAAACAGTAAATGATCGGCTAAAACAATTGAGGTTGGCTAAAACACCTTAACCGGCGTTGCTCATTTGGCAGACGCCGTAGTCCAGCGGTAGTGTGTTGGCCCCGTAATATGAAAGTCGCGTGTTCTAACCCCATCAGGGGCAATACTTTTTGTTCAGTGCTATATTAATTATGGTGTATTAAATCGGTTTTATTTAAACCACACAAATGTTTTCATTGAGTAATAAATGTGTATTAATTTTTCTAATTAATTTTTATAATACATGTATTATTCTAAACGAGCAAAGCTCGGTCACCAGGTACTTAAGTTATAAGAGCCTGCATTGACAGCAACAACCAACGATAGCCATTAGCAATCAAATCAATATGAACATTGCAGTGTCCGTTGACAGTTGCATTTGTCACTGTGATTTGTGTTACGCGTTACACTGACTAATGATCATCTGTCGGAGCGAAGAGAGTAAAACTATAAACTGATTACAACTGAATTCACGGACAGTTAAATATAAAAGTAGCCTACTGTTATTGATTTAGGAAAAAAATTTTAAATGGAAAATAATGATCTTGTTTATGAAATAATGAAACATTAAATATAAAAGGGCATTTCCCATTCATTTTAAATAACCCGTTAAAATACAGATTTAAATATTTTAATAAATTTAATCTTTATTAGCAAGGGAGTTTTATGAAACAAGTTCCGATTGATTGAGTAATTAAACATTTATAAAATTAATCATATTCATAACATAATTTTAAGGATGCGGAAGGTTAACAGCATGCTATCACAATGTCTTATTCGTCTTATTATCTACTACTAATTAGCTCACGGTTGGTAGATTATACTTTATGCCTTCAGAGTGTGCCGGTGATGGGATCTTACCGTTACTTGATCGTTATTTTTTAAGGCTGATTTGAAATTGGGTCTAAATATGTCTATAGTATTGATCTTTAAAACATCACAAACAAAAAATATACAAATTAGAAGCTACGATTTAAGATGAACAGCGATTTACGATTTAAAGTTTAACATTTCTTAGCTGTGAATTTCCAGCTGTAATGAATAGTCCTAAACTCATTAACTCATTGAGCTTGAAAGCTATGGTTTAGTTATTGTTAGACTAACTAAATACACCAACTGTATCAACAAGCCAATCCCATTAATATAAAACCTGATTTATACATATTTTAATAATTTTACATACGTTAGATTTATAAAATATACTTTTTAATCTCTGTACATAAAACACATAAATTATCAAATCCCTTCTATAAATCTCCCTAACTCTTATCATAGCTTAATAAATAATGTCAATTTCAGATATTAGACTTCCTCACAAATTTAGCACAGCACGTTAAGACTATTTGTTTACCTTAAATATTTGTAAAATTTCATACGTATTCTCAGAGATATATAAGTAGACCACAATTTCAAATCAGCTTTGGTTGACGCTAATAAATAATCAATTGTATACTGCGTCCATTCAGCTCACAGCGCTGTGGTGATTGATTTGCCAATACTCAGGTTTCTCTGGCACATCGTTGGGGATTGGAAATGCTATATTGGGATACATAAAACTGACCACTCTTACTAATTCTGAAACTAGTACTGTAGACTACTCGTGCTTACAGGTGCTTACTTATTGAATTAATTATCAAATGAGAAAATTTATGAAGTCAATATTCAACAATATATTAGGTACGTTACGTATGTAAACATATAAAATGTAACATTACATTATGTAGGTTTTTGTATGTTCCTGTATATTTTACAAAAACTCGTTTAAGCGAGATTAAGGATTTAAGGACTCAACGTAATTATAAGCATATTGTTTATAGCAAATAATGTGAAACTAAATATTTTTTCTCGTAAAAGGATAAATAAACATTGAAAAATGTTCTATATATAGACTATACTTTGTTTTATTCTAAATAAAAAATATACACTTAAAATATGAAACTTTATTTTTAGTGGCATAAATTAGGTTTTCCCAAACCTTTTTACATCGCATCCGCGTAATCTCGAAGTGTTAATTTACCGAAAGTTAATTTTTTCTATGTTTTAGGACTTCCGAGAGAACCGTTAAGGTAGATAAATTAAACTTTTTGCTTATTAACAGTGATATATTTAAAAATTTTCCTTTTATTTTGAATGTTATTGGACAATTGGCTTTCTGCAAATTAAATTAGAAACAAAATTTCTTTTTTTAATAAAGTTATCAAATTATTTTTTCCTTAAAAACATGTAAATACATGCACTTTTAGCTTATCTAAATACTTAAAATTTGATAGTTAAATGATCAATTTTGAGTTAGTAGTTACAAAAGTAGTAGTTTACAAAATCCTAATTCAAAAAGTTCCATTATTTGACATAAATACACATTTTCGTTATCAAAAACTGAATAAACGGTATCAGTGCACTGACACAAACACTTTCTCCCTAAAAAAGTAAAAAATAAAAATCTATTTTTTTATAACCACTTAAAACTATCATATTTTTTATGTTAATATAAATATTATTTAAATATACTTTTGTAATCAAATAAAATTTCTTGAAAACTACAAGGGAATAAGTTAGTTAAATTAATTGTTGGAATTTTATTGGGGGACCATCCCCTACCCCGGAATCACAAGCCTTTTTCTATGTGTTTTGTTGGGTGATGTGACTTTACGATGCATACCAAGTTTCATGTAAAACGGTTGGGAAAAAAGGAAGAAATAGATTATTGGGCGCTCTCAGACAACGTTCTGCGTTTACCTTGGACTTTAAATTTGATTTTTATTTGGAACCGTTAGTCGTAGACAAATAATGAAAAATAATAATTTGTTTTTATTTAATTTTATTCTTTTTTCATTAGTTTCTTTTAATTTGGCTGAAATTGTGACAGTCAAATTATACCTTACCTTTATTATATTCAAAGAATACTAAAGAAATTGATTTTTTGACATGGATATGTCTTAGCTCTGGGGGGGCGGTGTTGATGATTTTTAAGATAGAAAATATGTAACAGGTTTCTATAGAAACTACCAGAGCTATTGTATTGAATTTTTAATACAAAAGAATAAGAACAGCTGTTAAGAAGAACTGAATAAATTCTCTTAAGGCAAATCCATGATCTAACCTATTTCCCACAGGGAAGTCAATACAAACCATTTTTTACATTTATAAGTTCATAGTTTTTGAACCATTATTTTACAGACATGTTGGTGATGTCATTATTTACTACTTTAAGCATTGTAAACCACCAAATTCTAAACGAAATCGTTAGAGCGTTTTTTTATAAATTGGGATTTTTACGGATTATTAGGGGTGAACTAGCCTTGGAATCAAAAATGTGAAAAACGCATGGAGATACGGCGAATATTACATAAAAACCAAATTTCATCTAAATCTGACCAACGGACTGGGCTTCGTACAAATCAAGACACATACACACACACGCACGCGCGCACATACATTAACGGACAGACATCTCATACACCACTGCCAATAATTATTAGAAAATAAAAGAATTTGATAAACACTGGTTTACGGATAACAAATCCCCTTAATTTATAAAAAAATTCTTTATACGGGAATATTTTATGAATTATACATGTATAATGCAATATGAAATGGTAAACAATGTTTCAAGCCCACACTATAAACGCTGTCGATATCAAAGTTTCCATTGACAATCTTCTCTTTGTAAAGTAGGAAAAAATAACACCAGTATTTAAACTGTTATACTATCTCTTTTTGTTTAGAACTATTGTTGTTCGACTAAGTAACTCTTATCTAACTTCATATTTATAATAGCTTCTCTGTGGCTCTAAAGCTTTTATTCATATTCTGTTATATTTACGCTTGTTAATCAACCGTTAACATATTGTTTAGGCTGCAGCAAACAGAGTTCTATTTGTATTGCCAACACGTCATTATATGGTTGGTGCATGTGCGTTTGGCATGAACGATAAGTACGGCTTTGGAAATAAAATTAGTATTAAATAAACTATTCAAATGGGTACTATACATTACTCCTGTCCAATGTAAGCAATATCAGTTAGATTTTTCGAATAGGCCCACGTATAATCTATTATATAGTCCAATATGTATACGAGTGCACAAATATATTTTTATTGGGACCCATAATAAAGTCATCAATTCATTATTTATGCGCAAATGTATTATATGTACTAGGCATTACATTTATCATTTATCAGTTTTTACCATTTATCACTTTTTGATAAGTATATGAAATAAAAAATAGACATTGAGTTAAGAGTAACTGTGGAAAATTTTATTACAGCATGACAACTGGAGAACGAAAGATAAACACAAACGAAAGTTGAAAAAACATATTAACATAACATAATGTTTCCTGATAATATTATCGGGAAAAATAGAATATTGTAGACAGTATACATTCTTCCAACATTAGTCATTGATATTCTGCGCCTAAAGCATAATATAATTAATTTGTCCATTGCATTTAAGATTTTTCTAATAAGCTCGCATTGATTGCGGCTTCTTTATATTAATTAAAATTCTTTTTTGCCTACATATCAAAGTTTGATTCACAATTTTAAAGAGTGGTTTGGGATTATATATGTTCTCTAGCGGTTATAATGAATATATGCAGCCGGAACGACTGCGGGGAGTGCTGGTAGGCATCCAGAGCGGATATGGTATGTAAATAAGACACAAGTTTACTAAGCCCATGGGATACATCAGGGAACAGAGACGATGACGATTTGTTGAGCTACTCATTTAGCTCGGATACCCGACACAAGGGAAATATCCCTATCCTAGTGACACTGACACAAGCTTTACATGAACTTCACGTCATGTTCTCTCTCCATAGCTAAAACATATTATTGATTTTTAAATTTCTTTTTGATAAAGGATTTGGAAGTGACCTCGTTATATTTCTTCCGTAATACAATACATTCAATACCATTAATGTGAAGTCTTAAATTTCATTGTCAAAATTGCTAAACTTAGTTGTTTTTATCTAATTAATTGCAACAAAATATAAAGACAATTAAAAAAATACATAAATCAAATTAAACTTTTTAGATTTTTCAGATTACGTTTTAACTACCGTAGAAAAAATTACCCAATTCAAGAGCTGAATCTGACTTTAAAAAAAATCACTACAATCTGTACCAGCCATCAAATGCTAATATATGCTACATAATATCTGTACTATATTCGTTTGTATATTTTGGTATATATTATATTTTATAGTATTCATACATACTGTGCAAATTGTAGCCACAAACTACAATCAAAGTTGAATGTGAACGATTGAGCGTCAATTAACGAACCAAGTCTAAGTTCGTTTTTCAAGCTTCGCTCTTTCAGTTCATCTGGACTGTACAGGGTAAACTCAATGACAGTTTTCCTGTTCAAACAATTTGATATGCGATTTGGGTAAACTGCACTACAATTTATTGCTCTTGGACTACTACACACAGTTAAAGTAGGCCCTCAATACAACTGGACTACAAGTCATTGCTCTTGGACTACTACAAAGTTACAGTAGGCCCTTGGTACAACTGGACTACAAGTCACTGCCCTTGGACTATTACAAACAGTTACAGTACAACTGGACTACAAGTCATTGCTCTTGGACTATTACAAAGAGTTGCAGGACAACTGGGCTACTACAACTGGACTACAAGTCATTGCTCTTGGACTATTACAAAGAGTTGCAGGACAACTGGGCTACTAGTCCAGGAACAGTTGCCATACAAATGTCACTATTCTGAATATCGTGGTATTGGCAAAATTGACTTTAAGGAAAGATAAGTAGTTAACATAAGTTATTTTTCCGTAAGCTAAATGTGGCTTTTGCATGGCTAAGTTATCATGATAATAAATGATTACATAAATGTAGATAAAAACCTAAGACACAATAAATATACTGTTATAAATACTCTTATAAATACTTGTAACTGTTAATAAATAACATGCCGTCTAAATCTCTATATATAAAATTGAATGTATGTCTGTCTGTATGTATGTATGTATGTATGTCCTTTATGCGTTGCCAAACTACTCATCCGATCGCCATGAAATTTTAGGAAGTTGCTCTATATGTGTCCGGGAAGGTTTTAGTGAAAAATTATTTTCGAAAACCCTATAAGTTTCCATTTTATGGCGTTTTAAATTTCTAATGTTAACCTTATGAAGAGTAAGTTTGTTTACAAAATGTCTACAATGAAAACATTTGATTTCTTAGCTACAGCACTTTCCATTAGCAGTATGCTTTACTATCCAATGCCATCTGAATCATTCATTAAGGGGACCTTCCAGTCCCTATCCCGCCCATGTTAAAAAGCTAAAGTTTAGGTACACTTAGGGTAAAAACTATTAGGTATACAGATTTGAAACTTTGTACCATGTTTTTATAAACCTTATTGAACAATGTTTACTAACTTTCAGATTAAAATTGTGTTCATAAAAAAATATATAAAAAATATAAAAAACCAACAAAAATTTCATTATTTTTAAAAATTATTTATTTTTTAAAACTTGCAAATATTATTTGTAACCATAGAAACTTAGTTAACATTGTGGTATATACAGTAATACACAACAGAAAAAAAATCACACCAATACTTCTAGAGGTTAAGTAAAAAAGTGTACCTTAGTGTCGGAAAAGTTGATTTTTCAGGAGGCCTAAAACACTGCCGGTGTGTCCTGTTAGTGCC
Organism: Nephotettix cincticeps; assembly: GCA_023375725.1. NCBI lineage: Eukaryota > Metazoa > Arthropoda > Insecta > Hemiptera > Cicadellidae > Nephotettix > Nephotettix cincticeps. Next base: position 74,369,932 of record CM041791.1, read on the forward strand.
GCTAGAATAGTCCATAACCGTACTTAGGGGTTTTCAACATTAAATATTTTTTCTAAGGAAATATATGCATTAAATATACATGTGTTGTATATCAAAATGTTCAGAAATAATTGTAGAATCCAATAAAATGAAAAACAGAAAAAATAAAAAAATTAATTTTTTGACTGGAAGGTAAAACAAGTATCAGTTCCAAATTCATCAAAATTCCTTATTCGTTGTGGTTTTAATTTTTCCAAGTTAAATCTTTTATATGTAAAGATTCATACATAAAGTACTATATTTGAATTACACTCATATTATTTTGCAATGGAAGATGTTTACCATGTTCTTCATGTGAAATGTTCTGTCGTGACTCATCTAGACCGTGGGTAGTTAAATCAAAGCATTATTATTAAGAAATGATAGTTCTCGTATTAAGGTGTCAGTCAAACCCAATGACTTGTCCTCCCCTGAAGACCCTGTATCTATTACAAAGTACAAATAAATAATAATTTACAAAGTTAATAACCGTAAGGTGACACTTATGAATTGTGGTAGAGTAAAGAGAGGGATTTACCTGGATATAATTATTTAATCTATTCATTACAAAAACCTCATTTATTTTATTTAGAAATATCTTGTGAAATGTGATTGCTGATGATTGGGACTGAGATTAAGGAAAAAAATGTTTAGTGTACATACTTGTAAATAGAAGTTCATATATTCAAACTTCTCTCCGATTTCAATAAAACAAAGACATTTGGGTCAATGCAATGTAGTTCATCATATGTTTTGTATTGTAGCCTTCCTTACGTTAGACGTATAAACTTAATTCAGCCCGTATACTTGACAATAATGATGTCTTTAGACTCAAAATTAATTTGGATTTAAATAAAGGTACAATAAAGAAACATAGTGATTTTTAAATCTATTTTAATTTAACTGATTCAAGATTTAGTACTAATTAACTGTTTTAGTAGGTCAGAAATTAGAATCAGAAATCAGAAATTTGGAAATCTGAATTATTTTTTAGTAAATATTCGCAGTATTTTGTGGTATAATAAGATACTGTACGTATCGAATATTCAAATATGTATATATCTCTATATATAAAATTGAATGTATGTCTGTCTGTATGTATGTATGTATGTCCTTTATGCGTTGCCAAACTACTCATCCGATCGTCATGAAATTTTAGGAAGTTGCTCTACATGTGTCCGGGAAGGTTTTAGTGAAAAAATATTTTCGAAAACCCCATAAGTTTCCATTTTATGACGTTTTAAATTTCTAATGTTAACCTTATGGAGAGTAAGTTGTTTACAGATTGTCTACAATGAAAACATTTGATTTCTTAGCTACAGCTGATTGGTTTACTTTCCATTAGCAATACCGTATGCTTTACTATCCAATGCCATCTGAATCATTCATTAATGTGAAACTATGATGTAAATGTGTACTGTAAAAAATGAACAGCTTTATTCACCACGTTAATAGTTAACGGTTTTGGTGGATTATGTATTTATATTTTTATTTTCTGTCCGATTAAAGTCACGTGTTTATATGATAATAATTACAATGTTTGTATTATTACGTTTATTATAATAATCAGCTGTTGTATATCTTTCCTATAAAAACCGTATTACAGTTGGGTTTCGTTTGGGTTTGGATTGGATTTGAAAATTATGAATTAATCCACTCAGATTTATTTGTTTTATGGGAATTTTTTTAATATGTCTCATCGTTTCAGTATTGTTATTCACTATAACGCGACCCAGAATATATAACCTTTCACAATGAAGCCGTATTGCTATTCGACTTCAGAACATGGCCAATCTTAAAGTTAACATGTGTTTACTGTGAGGCGTTACGAAGTTCGCCGGGTCAGCTAGTTTGATATAAGAAATCATTATTATGAAAAATATACTAGAACAATTATTAACAACTACACATTTTTCCTTATTCGTATGAATAGCAATATACCTCCGTCGCAGCAGTACCCGTCCTCAGCGAATTTAACAATCAATACCATGACAATAGTAATATAAAAGTTACAAGTTTGATCGATATCTGGCGATAAGTAAGCGGGTTTGCCTATTTTCCATAAGATTAACATGAGAAAGATTATGCAGATTTGCTGCTGAGAGTAACAGTAAAAGTGGGCATTTTGACATAATTTTTTTATTTTACCATATACCAAGTTATATTAAAATCTGTCTATAAATAAAGGAGTTATTGTTTGAGGTTGTTGTTATGAATTATTATTATTATTTCCTATATATAAAAATAACATCCTATTTACAAGTTCATATTAACAGATGAATATTATTCTAGTGGAATTAGATGTATTAAGCATCATTTGTACTAATCATGAAAGAAAAAGGTTAAAATTAAAATGGTTGGCTCTCTCTATCTGCCTCTCTATCTTGTTAAGCTTAAATTAAAACCTGCCTTTGATGTGTGTCCTTTACACTCTTTAGCGCTCCCAATTACGAGTAGAAAGAAATGTTGGACCCTACGGCCAGTTCATATGCTCTTTGACACGTCATAATAGCTTTAAGAACTTAAAACTTCTTGCTCATATTTTTTGTAACTTTAATGTTTGTTTTTACCCCTTTTAAGAGAAACCAAGGTTTATGAGGTTAATTAAAAAAAAACTTAAGTTATACTAAAATCAACTTCTAAATGCTATATCACATTTTATGCAAAAAATATGATTACAATTTGTATATTAGAAACATCTATTTTTCAAAATAGGAGCTTCTTACGCTAATTCATTCATTCATTTAAATACATCCTAATGAATAGTTTGAGTATGTTTTCAAAAATACTTTGTTGTCAAGAGATTTATAGAAATCATACTATTATTTTTTACGTATTTATGTAGCTGTATATATTGTTTTTTGTTGTATATATTTATAATTATAGTGGTACATATTTTTATTATAAAAATAATATGTGGATTATGATTCATTGAATGTATCACCGGTAAATTGCAGTATTTTTATAAAGTGGTTTTGGGCATTATTTAAAATAATTATGATAAATTAGTACATAATGAAATTAAATCAAAGTTAGTACAAATATAGCAATTTTTAACATGATAAAACATTTGATTTCTGTAAGTTAAAATTATTCAACAGGGTTCAATTAATTAGAATAAAAATATAACTTAAATACATATAACAAAACAAACTTTCTAAAGGTTTCTGTTGATTTTACTGTGGCATATTTTGTTTGTAAAAACAACAATTTTAATTTTGTTCACTAAATGATTTCGTTTACATACTATACAAGGGATGTGATAAATTCTTCCGAGTACAGTAATGTAATGTAATATTGGAAATATTTCTTCACGCTCCGAGCACGACTGGGTCGTTTCGTTAAATTTGTGCTCAGCAAAGCGAAAACATACGCGACGCTTTATGTTCCTGTTGTTTTGATATTCTCCAGATTAATATTTACACATGCAAATAGTGTTACATTTACACATATAGAACTTGCAGTGTTATAGTCCGATTAACGATCCACATGGCATTTTACAATTGACCTCAGTGGTTTTAAACAGCGCGAAGGTACAACGTAAAGAAACTATGCAATAAATACTATTTATTGCATTTGTGCATACAAATATACATTGTGCATACTATTAATGCATTTGTACAAATAAAAAATAAAAATTGTAAAACATTACACAGCACCAAGCCAATAATTATATTTACCACAAACACAATTTAATTTAACGTGAAAAACAACAATACAATCAATAATTTTGAAATAAACTAGATAATATATTAAAATTTAATTTCTGCAAGTTGACTTGTTTTGAACGATTAGTATAAAAATATCAATTACCGACTCTTGACGAGATATACAGCATAATGAGAGAGGGTAAAGTTTTTTTGCTTTGTTTTGATTTGTGTTTATCAACACCAATGGCATTTCATAAGGAACGGTCCATATCCTGATGTTGTTACTACCCAACTTCACTTATTACCTGTTGGATAGTTAATAAACCTAGAAACAACCAGCGACCCTCGGAACATAGTTCCTTGCTGTCTGTTAAAATTGCGATGTTTACTGATGTAGTTATAGTGACCAGTTTATCTTTGTCAATGGTCATTTACCCAGCACTATTTATATTTCTTTTCATCATACGTACGACAACAGTTAAGTTTTACCGCTTGCATCAATGATATGCTATAAAAATACATTTATTAAAAACAATCATCAAAATAATATAGCTCCAGACTACAATAATAAAATTACAAATCATTCTATTTTATATAGTGAAACCAACGATGGGAAGTTACATAATATTATCAAAAATACATAATAATAATAATGTAATATTATTCGTACTTATATACGACAACTGATTGTAGTTAATATATAGGATGGGTAAAAAGGATTGATTTTTTGACACATTTAATGAACTTACAATATAGGTGATAAAAGAAAATATTTCCACTAGCGACCTTTAATTTAAAAGAGAAACCTTTTTACATTTTAGGTAAAAGTCTTAACTCAAGATTTGTTTTTTCTTTAATATTTTTTCGAAGATTTAGGCCTACGATCTACGAGGCATTATGAGGCTTTACATGAAATACGATTACTCTGAAACCATAAAATTGTTAGGTAAAACTAAATGTATTAGAGTTTGTATACCTATTTCGAATTTTAGTGGCTGATTGGCTAATGACTCTCAATACGAAAATGCCCACTGAAACTTCCTGGTGGCCTGCTGAATATGCTGTGGAGCGCGAGGTTTTGGTCAAGGAATTTGACTTCTCCATAGGAAGAGACCATAGTAGGCATATCTTTAAGGAAAATATACCATTGAAAAATGAAGTTCAGGAAGGATTCAAGAAAGGTAAAAAACTGTAATGCATGGAAGAAAATTTATGAACAAAAGGATGAGGATCAGTCTAAGGACATTCTACAGTGGCACATCCCTTCTCACTACAGCATCAGAAGTGGCTTGGATTCGAAAGTGGCCAGTGTAACAACTACTGGTATGATTCATTTGAACTCAAGAGGGAGTTCAGTGAAATGCTTATTATAATTCTCACATACCTTCTTTAGGACCTCCACTTTACCATTGTAGTTCTTAAAGGCAAAATTCGTCCTTGCATCTTTTCTGTTTTGACTCATTGTCAAAAAGTTCAAAAAGTATTGTCCTTCAAAGCTGCTAACGTTTTATTGATTGACTGTTCGATTTTATTATGTACCGATTATGATTTGATGTCTTTTTTCCTTTGATTGAGGTTCTGTTATGGAGTTTTAGTCTCAGATATTACTACCTCAGGAAACGGCCAGAGCTTAAATATTATATCACCTTATAATACTGCAACACTTCTTTTAACTAAAGTAGTTCTGGATCTAAGGCTGTTGAAACAATAAACTGAAATAAGCTACAGCTAATCCTCATTCGGCTATCTTCCGTATTTATTCGTTATAATCCCAAAATATTAGATCAGTATATAGGCCAACCAAGAGGAGAGGATGGCTTGTCAGTCGTCCAGTGGTCGGAATAGCTAGGTTTTGACACTGATCTCTGTTCTAATGGAGTGTTAGCTGTGTGTATACAACACTACCTTATTGGCAGGTGAATCCCATTCAAATAAAATGCAATTCATAAATATTTTAGTAAATTTAATAATTTGTAGACTTAGAAGTTAATTTCTTTTGGGAATTAATTTTTAGACTTTCTACAAAAATTATCGAGAACATAGATATTACAAGGCAATTTAAAAAGTGCAATTATAATTATGTTGTACATGAAAGATCTAACAACTATTATTTTCTAAATACATCCACAAAACAATGCTGATCATTTAAGTTCCTGGTTATGAATGAATTATTTAAATCCAACCGTTCTGAACTAACGTTTTCCTAATTAGTGCAGTCATTTGCGATTATACTACGAAAATCAACTGCATGGAGGTCTTAGCTATTTTTTTAACCATGGAGATAATACTATAAAGTCTAAAAAAAACTGTAAAACTTCAATTAGGAAGAGTATATTTAGATAAAACAGCTTAGGGAATGAGTACTTGTTTTGAATGGTTTAAATACTAGTTCTACACGGTAACCGAAGTCCATCTAACTAACTGCCACATATTTGTGTAGGTCCCTAATGAAAAGAATAAACATAGCAACATTTATGGATTTGTTTGTAATACTCTTTGACTGGGCCTGCTTTCTCATACCTTGACGTATATATGTGAACATAAAATGTATTTGAACAAACTACCCTAAATTTATCATTCATTATGTATGAAAATAATAACGTAAAAAGTGTAATTTTTAACACTTAATTATTATTATTATTAGTATAACCGTATAGAAATTAAAAGGAGTTTATTTACATTGTGATAAATTATCGATTTCAGTCAAACGAAAATGAAATGTGTTTGCTCTGTGGGAAATTTACAATTCCAATCGTTGATCGCATGGCAGATGTGAATGAGTCTCTTTGATGTTGAAATTATCAATTCTCATCATACAGCTGCGGTATTTACCCTTTTTATGGTTCCACTGGGATTGGTTTTTGAAATACTGCTTAAGATGCTTATTTGCAACTAAATTACTCATTTTTAACTACTTTTTATGACCAAAATGGTTACGTTCCTCAATAGTCTTAGTCAATTTTGAAAGAATAATAATATACAATTTGATGCAAATAAAAATTAATACAGCATTTGGTTTTGTCACAAATAATTAATTTAAAATTAATAACTTCATTTAAGTTAACAAAAAATGTAAGCAAATGCGATGATATAAAAAAAATACTACAACACTTTGTACATTAGAACATAAATTTAAAGGTAGGCCTACTAAAATCTAATATTTTGCATAGCTTTTCACAATGGATTATAGGATCAATGCTATTATTAAAAATAAATACCATCGAAAAATATAGGATAATGTTTGAAAACTCGTCACATTCAATTTTCTAGGTATAAATCAAGTTGAAAGCCCTGGAGAGTGTGGGTGTTATATCTTTCATTTTACTGTACTACATTATTCATGAGACAATAACTTCCGATTTGTTTGAATTGTAATTCAATTTATTTCCAACAGTTTATATTTCTTAGAATTCAAACAGTCCTACTTTAAAGGGTGACACATGTGGGTTGTTTATTATACAACACTAACGTAATAAGCAAGATGTTATAACAAAAAATATTCTCATTTTAACCGTTTTGTATATGGTGAAATATCGTAAGGAAACGTGGCTTTACGCCACATATAAGGTGAGCTTAAACTTGGGCCTTAAATACGGTTGATTTCTAGTCCATTAGTAAATTTATGAGTATATCCTAGGATGACATATGTCATATGAGACTGCTTTTCAGTGGGCACGGGGCACTCCTCTTGGGTACGTCAGCGAGAGGAGTTAGTTATCTAATATGTACCAGGATACAGATTTGTTTAGCAGTAATGTCTCCGCCTTGTCATCCAAGTCCCAAGTTCGATGTCGAATCACCTTCTTACAAATACACATATTACCGAACCCGCCCATCATTGGGATATTTAAACGTACTTAACAAACTATAACGTAATTTGTGATTTAAGTATAATATAAGTAGGTACAGGAAGTTCGCTGAACAATATCCAGCAAACCAAAATAGCCAAAGCGTAGTTGTTGATCCGCTCCGCTCCGATGTGGTAGCGACAACAATGACAAAGTCTGTCGTGGTTGGAACAGACCGTACCACAAGAGTTATATGCGGTGTCTATTGTGCGGTCTATTGTGGGGATATCGTAACTCATACACAGTCTCATATGCAAACATCCGTTTTATATCAAACAGTGAATTGAGGTGTTCAGTTGCCATGACATGGAGATGACGGCCAAATTTAGTACAGTATGTTGACGAAAATATCACTTTAAATTATTATTTTAATCTTACTAGAGCTTATTTATTATTAAATAGAGCCTCCTGATCATTAGGTTTTAGTATAAAAGAATTAATATTGGAGTTAATCCAGCAAATAGGGATCTTGAACGTCCATACATTAGACTTATTTATCAAGGATTTGGGATATACTTAAGTTGTCGTTACTAACCCTAAATTTATATTTTTTCACTGTCACAAGTAAGTTTATATCAAAAAGCTAGACTTCAATAAGGAATTAGTAATATTATTGTCATTCGAAGAATTATAAATATAAGGGCTAAATACGTCGTTTGATATTCGAACGTATCGTTAGACTCTAATAACCAACAAAAGATATGAAATATTAGGGAATATTGTTGCCTAAGAGTTAAACAAAGAGAGTCACGTTCTTTGAGTCAGCAGTTTTTTTCACAAATGGAATCTTATTGAATGGAAGAAAATATGATTGGGAGCATTGTTAGGGTGGCTATCTTCTTGTAGTTCTTTCAATGTTGGATTTATAAAAATTCCTTTAAAGTTCACTCGAATTATCAGGCATTAGGCACAGTTATATTTGACAATTAAATAAATTTCCATACTGCTAAATATATTGAATTCACTGAACATATTAGAGCAGTAGCAGTAATCGTAATTGGACTTTACACAAGTAACATAAGGTTGGGGTAAGATGGAGGTGGAGTAAGGTTGGATGGATAATAATGTGTTAATATTTATTGTTACGTACACGTTATAGTTTTCTAAATAGCTTTACAATATTTTATTTTACAATATATATCTTCTATGTACAAATATGCTACGAACCGCGTGACATTTAGGGCTAGTTTTAATTAATTTACTCTCTTTAAATTAAGCATTATCTTAGAGTTTCTCTAAATAACTTTCCCATTTGGTCTACTGTATCCATTCAATTTATTGTATTATGTTGGATTAGATTAGATTATTGAAATGGCAACCTACCCAGGTAGGTATTTTAAGCCAAGTATGGATGAGAAATGACTGTAGGATGATTGTGGCAAGATCTTGTAGACTTGTTACTGACTAAGGCTGACATGTTCCTTAGATAGGACTGTTAATTAATAGCCCAACAGCCGATGGCAACTAAGGGACCTACATTTTAACGTGAAATCCGAACCACGGCCTCTGAACTACGATTTAGTCTAATTATGAGGACGGTCTTTGTGGATTAACGCAGTATTCAATAGTGTGGACGTTACTCCAACCAAGAAAACAATACACCCACCGATCGCTTACAACTCTCCACAATTCATGACCTCCAAGTAGCTGGATTACAAGACGTCCCCACCGTCCCAGTCACAGACACAGTTAGACACAGTTTATAAAATGTTGCTGAAATTACCATTTTCGTCACTGAGACTAATTCACTAATAACACCAACTGTGAGATTTGAACGCTAAACTTATGAATTTCAATGTATGTATCCAACATTTGAATTCAAAAGTTAAATATAAATAAGTTGTAATACTTAAATTTAGAGATTAAAAGTTTATGTAGTAGACTTCCAATGCTACTAAAGGTTTCTATAGATATCAACTCTGATATAAGCTACTTAAATGCACTGTGTAACATTGTATTTTTCCGTTAAATTTGAGGTTTTACTTAATTTACAGTAAAGTGTAAACCATTCTTTTTTTTACTTAACATTTTTGTAAACTATATTTTTGTTTGTTTTTAAACTCATTCTATTTATCTACTTTTTAGTTTTTAACATAATAACGATATTTAAAATCACATTATGAATAATAATAACTAAACATTTTTTCAGTTCTTTTCGGAATCAAGTAAAACTTAAAATAACTTTTTTGTCCATGCCCTGGTTTACGAGGATATATCTTTTCTATGTAATATCACAGTATTTTGTATCGTGTAAAACAGGGTATGCTTATTTGTGATAAACTAGAGGTATCTTCCACTAAACGAGTCCAGTGTGTTAATGTGTCAGAGGGCAATTGTGTGTCCCGATCCAATCCTAACATCCAAACCAATTGCATAACGTATTTCACAAGCATGATAAAAGGTGTTAGGAACCCACATGGATCATATATACTAGCAATTGCTCTGAGTACGCTGTGTTTAGTGGGATGCAACGATAAATTGAAGCCATGTAACTCAAACATGAATGAATCAGTAGATGGAGACCCAAGTCTGCAAAATGTGGGTCAGGAGAGCCGTTGAGGAACTTGTGAGTGACTCTCGGTGAGATTCTGGCAGTTGTTGGAGAAGCTGGTCAGATCGTGCAACCTACTTGCGTAGTTCAAAACAACCACGAAGAAGTAGTTGTTGTAACTGATTTTGTAAGTCCATAGCAGATGATAATAAATCTGCTCCAGTGATGATGTCATAAACGCATGTATAATTAAGCAGAGCATAAGCCGCTTCAGGGAATTCATGACCTTCATCGCGAGCTAATTGATGTAAGGTACGAATTGCAAGATAAGGGGAGCTGTTGACACCGTATGTTACTGTGTTCAATTGAAATGTTTTAAAGTCTTTAGAGGAGTCAGATCTCCACAAAATGAGTTGAAGATTCCTATCATCAGGATGAATCAAAATCTGTCGGTAAATCTGTTTGATGTCACAACAAATGACAATGTTGTGTCTGTGGAACTGCATCAATATGTCAGAAATATTATTTTGAAGCTTAGTCCCGGCCATGAGTATATCGTTTAGCGACAACTCAGAGCTGGATTTGCAGTCGAAAACAGTCCTCAACTTGGTGGTGGAACTGGATTCCTTTAGAATACCATGATGTGGCAAATAATAATGAACCGTATCTTGTGTAGGTTTGTCTCATTCAGTCATGTGACTAACAGTGAAGTATTCTGACATGAAGTCACAAATTAATATCAGTGGTGAGATACCTGACCGAAAACTACATCTGACCTCATTCAGCAACGACAGTTTCCGGTTTGTCAATGTGTAATTATTGTCATACTTTTTACCATTAAGAATGAATAGTATTTTAAGTATGAAACACCCAAAATTGAACCATAGCATTCGAAAAACACTTATAGTAAGTATCGGTTTATAATATGCTACTAAAGATTTGCCATTGTTAAAATGTGTGTTTTATTTTTTAGCTTATAACAGTGACGAAACTACTGAAAATTAAAAAAAAACATACATTTCATATTCTATAGAAATCTCATTGAAATCTTCTTAACACTCTTCAAACTTAAATAAATTTCTTAGGTAATGTATTTATTCTAGCAGTCTCGATATTGAATCTGCCAATCACAAGAATCACAAACTTAATTTGCTGCTTCGGCGACAAGGTAACGCTCTCCTCAGTTCATTCCAAATACACAACTGATACCAAACTGATACCAGGCGTAGTCATATATTAATATATATCGTTGATAAATATCCAGAACACGAAATTTATGACTTTTAAGACTATTATGTTAGGTATTTATTTTTTTTGAAGCTAAACTTCCACGTGTACGTTTATTAACTTTTAAATCACAAAAAAATAAGAAAATCAGTGACAAAATAAAAACTTTGTGCTTATGATTAATCTCACATTTTTTAACGAGGACAATTTTCCACGTTTTAAAGCACTCCGGTGGAATTATAAGGACATTTATTTAGACGTACTTTTAAATTGAAACAACTTTTTTGACACTTACTAGGTTCTACTTCTAAAAATACTAAAATAATCAATTTAAAATATAACCTAAAAACAAATGAAACATGGTGACTCTTAAAATAATGTAGCTTCTAACAACATTGCAGGATTACTTAGAATAATATTCATTTGGTATGTTTGGTAGTATAAGTTACAGGTATTAAAAATTAATTTAGATCTAAATCAAGTTTAAATAGACGGTTGTTTCTATATAATTATAACTACTGACATTCGGTGATATTTAGCATATTGAAAACAAAGTGTTGAGAAAAATATTCGGACCTACTGTATATATTAAGCAAGAGTTTAAGAAGAATAAGGAGAAATAAAAACTACAAGATATGTATCGTAAACTGGTCTTATATACCTTAGTAAGAAGCCAACGTTTAACTTGGTTGGACCATTACTTATTAAGAAGGGAAAGTTTAAACTAATAAAACAGGTATACAACAGCACACCCAATACCAGGAATCCTGTGTGAAACCATGGTTCTGTAGAGAAACTAAGTTCTAAAATAAGTAAAAGTATAGGGAGTAGGAGAAAAATGACAGTAGAAGAATGGAAGCGTTTCATTGGTGAAGTAAAAAACCATCTTAAGTTTTCAAAGATACTGGAATTTTTGTAAATAGTGGGAACACGAAGCAAACATTTGAAAAATAGATTCAATATTTTATCCAGTTTAAGTGTGATTTTTGTTTTCTGTGACTGACGTTTTAGAATAAAGAAATAACTCACGCGAAAAATTCAAATTATCTATTTATTCCATAACATATTATAGTACAAAACCATTACACTACAAAATACAATTTCACTTTAAAAAGATGAAATTAAAAACGCTCTTCAGTTCATTCCAAATACACAACTGATCTAACTCTTATTTATTTTTATATACCAAACGTGCAGGCGTAATGATGTATTAATATATACATACTGTATTTGATAAAAATCCAGAACAAGATATGCAATGATAGACTTTTTACTTTTTTTTTTTTTTTACTGAAAGGGGCGGATTTCTCCCAAGGCACTTCAGCCGTAGCGGCTTTTTGCGCACCCCTGTGTGGGTTGCGGCATTATCACATAGCGAAAAGCCATTGGTGATTGGCGGGATTTGAACCGGGACCTTGGGCACCAAAGCCCCCGCGCTCTACCCCTAGACCAGCGCGCTCCCCTAATGATAGACTTTTATTATTATGTTGGGTATTTAATTTAAAGCTAAAGATTTAAAAATACATTTAAAATCGTTGATACTCTACTCAGTCACAGTGGCCTTGTGATATAAACAAAGTCTACGGGCTTGACGTTTCGGTTCTTGCACATTTTATCAAATGATTATTAGTTTTATTACATCGGATATTGGGAGCAGTCATGTAAGTATCAATCTGATCCATACTCGTCTTAAATTTATAATGGTCGATTTCTATAGACACATCATCACCTAATGTTTATCATGTACTAGATAGTCTGTAATTTTCTCGAATCTATAAAAAGGGGAAGTTCGTGGGCAGATGAATTATTTTAATCAGTGATTCCCTGATTGTTTTGGGAGCAAACGTTGTTGAATTGCACTATTCTTGTGTTTCAGTTGTGATGGATAAATCTTGCAGTCTTAAGCAGACCCCCTAGACTGTATAGGACCCTATAAAAATTATTTGAATAGGGAACATTCTATTCACAATTGAACCAAATTTATGTGTTTAAAAAACTTGCCTCCTAAAAATCAGCCGACTCTTAAATGGTTACTAAATAATTAAAACTTGACAAATTTGTCGTTTCAACAATTTTAATTGGGTAATATTTCACCCACTTACTACAGGTTAATAAATTTTGGAGGGATGCCTGTCTAACCTCCTCTACAAACCCCCCCTCTAAGTAATAACATAACTTTACAGTGGGTTTTCGGTTGATGGTAAACTTATTTTACTAATTTATTTTTTTCTGTAAAACCTAAAGTATCCTCGTCATAGCAGACCTGAGTACTTAGCATATTTCCTGTTCAATAATGTGACAATAATAATATATGACGAGTTTATTTATTATCTGTCAATAAATAAGAATGTTTGTCTATTCTTCATACGATTAACATGGGAAAGAGTATGCAGGTTTGCTGGTGTGAGGGAACACATCTTCCGGATATGATAACAACTAGCATGCTGTAGGGGTCAAATCACATACAGTGTATTACAGTGTATTGGTTTTCTCATAGTAGCCTATACATTTCAAACTTGTCTACATTGTTAATAACTCACATAAATCAACACCGAACCCTGATTAAATCTTAACCACATGTTTGAAAATATAAACAAAGCAAACATTCCATTACGAAAGCTATTATTATGGGGATTACTTTAGATGTATTTGATTTTTTGTGACTGTGATAGTATTTTTTCCGGGCTTAGGTCTTGCCAAGATATCTACGGTAATAGCATCTTACAAATCAACTTTTTACAAATTTTAGATAGTTTAGGTAAGTATTTGTTTATTATCTTTTACATATTAACCTATCATTATAATCTTGGACGTTAAATCACAAGACTTTTAGTGAAGTAGCAGAACTGGCGGAAGAAAGTCTTGGAATTATATTTTGGCTCTGCTTGAACAACTCATTAAACAAGCTCCTGAAGAGTAATTTCCCTGTAAACATCCAGTGACTGGCGCCCCACGCTGGCCTGCTTTGTAAATGATGAAAGTCCCCGGTGGTTAAAGTAAAAATCTTGTAAAAACTTAACTTTGAAAATTTTAGACTCTAATCCTTGACAAAAATAATTTAATACATAAAAAGACTTTTTTGCTTTAACGTTTTTTAACCAATCATATTATTAGTTTAAGATATTGTTTATTAATATATTTTTACAGTTAAGGGTCACAATCAAAAGTTATTTGATTAAAAAGCAAACATTGAAACATTATATTCAATAATATTATAGTATGCTTCATTTTCAGAGACACGGCAGTATTACGTATTGAAGTAGGAGAATTCGGTAGCTATACAGTAAAGAAAACTTACTAAGTGAGTGAGTAAAGTAAACCTCATTGACATCAGAATACGAATATTTGTATATACTGTATTTAACTATTTAATATAGTTAAATTCAGGTATTTTTACCATTATTTATAGCCTTGTTTTAATAATAGCTGATATTTCATTTAATTGAAAAAAGGAAAATTACAACTTATTTTAAGCTTTTTAGCAGACTTCCCTTAGGGAAGAAGCTATTACCGTAAGTAATAACATGAGCGGTCTCATGGCAAGACCATGCTACTTTTCTATATTGAGGTGCCCAGAGGCCAAAAAAGGAGTGGTTAAATATTTTATATATATATGTGTGTGTGTGTGTGTGTGAGTGTGTGTGTGGGGGGGACTATTTTCAAGTGTTTCTTTCTCTTTTCTGTAAATATGTTTATTTTTTGGATATAAATATGTTTATTCGTTATTCTTCTTCATTGACTAGAGTCGATGGTAGCTGTGTGTATGATACTATGATAATATGATACCTAAACTGGTCTAAGAATACCTGTATGATTTAATCTATCAAGTGAATAGGTATTCATATTGTTCTCATTTGTATGGTACTTTATAGTTTTAGCTACGTCTGATAGTTTTAACTACAAACATAAAATAAACTTAAGATATTAACCGGTTACATTTGGTATTTTCAAGTAAATGGAATTGTTATTGTTTGTATGAATAAAAGATGTCCGCATCTTTGAAAGGCTGGGAATATTATTTCCGCTACTGCAAGGCTTACTGCATTATTCAAGTGAATTTCCTCAGTTGCTTTTTCAAGTATTTAATGTGCCTCTTACAAAAAAGGTTAAATATAAATAAACAGGATATCATTAAAAAAGTGTGTTTAAACATTAGATAAAAAACAAAAAGAACAATAGTATAACATTAAATTGTGTCAAATTAAATCTGTCTATTTAACATTTCTATGCTATTATATTTTTAGTAAAAAGCCTAATGTTTTGACATATTATATATAAATTAAAATTGATCTATATAGTTCACCTTTAAGGGGAACTGTTATATAAAGTTAAAATAATTAACTGAGTATCCTTGACAAACATTATTTTATTTTAACAACATGTTTCAACCTTTAAAGGCCATTTTCAAGTTAATTCAAAATGATAATCTAATATAAACCTATATAAATCTAATATAAATATATATATTATTTTATTAAAACTACACAATTATGTCAAAACATTAGGATTTTTACTAAAAATATAATAGTTATAAAATAGTTATAATAGTTATAGTTATAATATAATAGTTATAGTTATAAAAATATAAATAAATATAAAAAATATATAATTACATATATTTATTTATTTATCAGTTGTTTTAAACCGTGTCTTTAAAGTGATTACATAAACAAAATATCTGAGAGTAAACTGTCATAAGGATAATTCCTTACATTAAAGATGTTCAAAAATATCAAATTAAAAATTTTTTAACGGCTGCCATTTTACAGTATGGTGGTCAACCTGTTTTGTATCTTGTAGGAAAGGCATAAATTCAAGAAGAAATAAGCACAATAATAGCAGATCAACTGAGAAACAAAGGAAAGTACGAGGTCTTCGAAGCAGTTACAAAAGAAAGGAAGATAAAGGACCAAAAAGAAGAAGTGACATGATTGTCATTGACAGAAAAAATAATTTCAATTTAATGAAAACCAAGCGGAACAAGTTCGCGTAGAAAAGAAGATAAATATTTAGGAATAATCAATTGGTTATTATCAGGAAATATATAACATAAAACAGTTTGTAGATATCGATATTTTAATTGGCGCTAAAGGAACAATACCAGATTTATTAAAGGTTTTTGAAAAAGGTTCAAAGACAATAAAATTCTTCCACAATTGGCACAAACTGCAGTAAAATTTTCGATCAGAATTTTTAAGAACCATCTGCACAATTAGTGTAAAATAATCTAAATTTTGTGTTCTAGTACAATACTTTTTTGTTTTAGAAACTCACACCGGTGAAAATTTGTAAAATATAAATAAATAATTTGTAATACATTTTTGGGTTTAGGTAACCTCAAAAAATAGTCTCTGGAAACATGAATTTAAAAGTTTAGACATAAACAATATTTCCTCCTAATACTGTCGGGTAGGTGGAGTTAACTTGAAACTGGAAACCTGTATGTTTTTCATACTACGTGCTGTTATAGGTAGGTTTTTATGGACAGTTACTTGTGATACAAGTTTGATCAACTTTTAGTCATAACACTAGCTATACAAGTTGTAACAGCAATTAATAATTGGAAGTACAAACATTTGAACAACCCTTCAACAGTCGCCAGTGTTACAAGAGTAGTGAATACTCTCCTGATGGTCCGCAAGTATTCATTGTAACATATTTCACCTACACTCATTCTATATTAATAATTATAGGAAAACCTCAATGACATCAGAATATGAATATTTGTATATACTGTATTTAAATATTTAATATAGTTAAATTCAGGTATTTTTACCATTATTTATAGCCTTGTTTTAGCCTTGTTGTTTAATCATATATTTTGACAGGCTAGCTCACAACAAATAAGCTTGTGGTCAGTTATTTTAACTTAACTGTGATCTTTAATACTTGCTGTATCTATTACACCTGTTCTCACGATTTTGTCCACTATAATGTGTGTCACACTATGTGTCCTTTCAAAAGTCAGTTCAGGAACTTTGTCTCAGTAACCACACAATTTAACATGTCAATATTCGTATCACCTAGATATATCACTGAGTTTACTTCAGCTGCCAAGAGTTGAAAGAGAGTTGAAACAAGGTTGAAAGATTTGTATACCTTAAATAAGACGGCATGTAAACTACACAGACGCCAAGCCTGACACCCCTAGCCTTCAAAACCTGAGGGAAGATCCTCAGAAAGGGTATGCTCATCATAAAGTATGCCATCTTTGACATAGATGACCACACCACCTCCAACCTCCTGTGCAGTTCAGACTGTGAGGTGAGTGGGAGTGTGGGGCTGCTGCAGGAACCAGACCGCTGCTCAATGCTCTCCGTACACTGCTCGTTGTTGGCTGCATCAAGTGTCATCTCACTCATTGTCAACTCAGTCATGAGGTCCTCTGACACAGATGACTGTCGTCGCTTGGCTCTCTTCTCCATCTGACGTATCTGGGCTCGTAGGCTCCTTACGTCAGCCTCCAATACCTCAATAGTAGTCAACAAACACTTACGATCAGCTGTAGGTATTTTAATCTTTTCATTGCTTTCAGCAACCAGTCTGTCAGAGTCTATGTTTCTAGAAGTATCCACTAAGTCTTTAAGGCATACATTCTACTCCCTAACTTTATTTAGCTGTTCAGTTAAGCTATGTATTTTACATAGTCATCCTTTATTTCCAAAAAGGCAACAGTTATATCCTTAAAGCTATTATTTAAATCTAAGCATCTACTTCAAGCTTCAAGCAGCTGTCAAATTTTCGCTTAGCAAGTTCATTTCCTGTTTTAAATCACAATTTTCATTAAAGGAACCGTTAAATTGTGATAAAAGAGAAGACACTTGAGGTACAAGTTTAACAATAGCTTCTTCCCCAAAAGTTGCTACCATGTTTTTTTATTCATTGTAAAAGGCTGAAGCTAGATCATCAATATAAAACAATCCATCAGTTAAATTGAGCAAATCACTTGATCTTGTTATTCTAGGCATTCTAACATAATCTAAAATAAATCTAACTTATACTTATAACAACCATTAGTTCAGATTAATAAAAAGATACATAATTCAATAAGGGGACAAATAAACAATAACTATGAATAATAAATAAAACTTTAATAAAACAACTCAATCTGAATACTGTAAGTCCTTTTTCGTAGATTAAAGATGATAAGCATCAGCTTTGCAATAATATGGTGGGATTGCGTCCGTCAAAGTGAAGGCGTCGAGAAAATCTGACGTGGACGAAGAGCAGCAGACAGCAAGATTGACATATATTTTTTTTCGTAAACGTGTGACACTGGACACCCGTAATAGCAATATTTTAGGGATGTTAAGCAATTTGTTTTTTAAAATTACTAGTAACTGATTAATTAGTGATTGAGATTAATATACATTTTATTTGAAGGTTTTTAGTTATTTTAACTAAAATAACTTACTGGCGGCTTCGACAGTTTTCGCTGGTTTTTATATTTTATAGGTGTTATATAAAAAATAAATAAATAAATAAATATGTATATATACGTTATACACACACACACACACACACACACATATATATATATTTGTATATATATATATATATATATATATATATATATATATATATATATATATACATAAATTATTGGAACTATTAAGCTCCAATAATGCCAGCTGGCATACTGCAATGCAATGAAATATAGGTTGAATGAATACCAACTAGAGAGAATTAATTCACAGACTTCAAAATAATTTAAAAGGAGTTATTGTATGTATGGCCCATGCTTTGTTTTTATGTGCGAGTATAATTAATTACAGGACACGTTTTCGTAAGACACGTATTATGCATAGTTCCTACGAAAAATATTCAATGACTTTATCATGTTGCATTCAATAAACTCACAGTACCGGTAACTACTTAATCTGCCCAATTTAAACAGTGTGTATACTGTTAGGGAACTACGATTTTGAGTGTGCTCTCCGAATAAGAGACAATTACATGCTTAGTATTTAATTAGGGGAATCCTTTGTTTGAGATATTCGAAAGACTTCAGAAAGGTCATAATCTCAGCGAAGAAGCAGTTTTGCATATCAAGAGTTAATTGTATTACCTTATACTCCTTGTTAAGAACAAAAAATATCTATTAATACGTTTATTGAATACCGAATTATTATTATTTGATATATTTCATAAAATTATAAACTTACGATTTTCATACACGAAGTACATTTCCAATGTTTCTGATATAGTTTTGAATAATTTGACCTTATAATGTTTAAAATACAAACTATACGTATTACTTATAGTTTTGTTTTTATTTGGTTACCCAGCTTAAAACTCATGAACTCTGAAAAACACATTTTTCTTAAGGGCAAAATAGTTAATACTTTAATAGGCATTGACAGTTCAATCACTAAATTATGCTTCAAGTTCAAACCAGATAAGGGTTATTATTCTATACTATTCTTTTATACAAACGATACATTGAGATACAATAAAAATTTAAGGAGAAGACACTACCTTCCAATATAATTCCTAATGGCTCATAAATTAAGTCCATCTAATAGGCCTAGTAAAAATGTGTTTTTTAATTTTTAATTTTTAATCATTAGCGTCAACAGTGGTATCAGTAAACTGAAATATGTTTAGGAAATATTTTTTTCTATTAAAAGTAAACTAAATAATATAATCACCTTTAATGATCTATATTTTATTAAATCCTTATTAGAATCATAATTTCATTTCACAATCGTAACGTTTCAAAAATAGTTGTTACATTTCTGTCAGACACACCACACCTTTACTTCAAGCTAAATCTGTTATGGCAACTATAGAAATAATACCCCCTGACGGTAGTGACGAATTTTATGCGTGAGTTTCGTTTGGTAATATGACCTTACATCACATACAAGCTTCGTAAAATAACTTGAGTAATATGAAATATTTTGATTTTGTATTATTAGGCCCCTACTGTTCCGTAAGAATAACATTGGACCCTCTCTTGGGAACAACGTATCTATTGTGTTTATTTGTTTGGTTTCAGCTTCTTTTAGTGGTGATTGTTCTGCTATTCAGCTCTGAGCCAGAGGAGGCTGAAATTCTTTGGTCGGATCTTCGTGGACCCCGAATAATTTAATAAATAAAATAAATAAATATGGTAAAAGTGTTACCATTTTAAGATTAAATTCAATTTAAAGTAGTTAGGAATCGTAACAAATATAAATTAAAATAAAACTAATTTTCTTATTAGAGCAAAGAAGGAGCTTAAAAACCCATAACAAATTGAAATCACAACTGGTTGATGCTATATGTTGATCTTTTCCCGACACTACATTCATGAATGGCTGATATTTAATTAAGAGTTTCACTAGAGGGTTTTTGTAGAGGCTCTCGCCAAACAAAGCAATGTTGGCACTTCATCCTCCTGCCACCAGGAGCGCTGCGGTTACACTGGATAATTGATGCAGAATAAACACTGAAGGGCTCTCGCTTCGTCGAGTGGATTTTCTATTGAAGGCTGATTAGAAACATCATTTTTCGTGACTTATTGAATCTTATTTAACAGTATGTTGGTACTTAAAAATCCCTTTTAGGCATGGATAAATATATGTATTGTTGAATAAACCTAATATACTCGTATAAAAAATCCTTACAACGCAGGATGTATGAAAAGTAACTTTGAACATTGTAAACCAAGTTTTAAATTGGGCTATGGCACAACACCTGTGTTGCGCACTTAACATCTGAAGCAGTAAAATAATTCCCCTGCTAATACGTTGAAGAATGCGCTATGGTGGACTTGTATTGAATGTGCAAAAAATACGTGGTTAGCTGGCTGAACTCCTTTAGGTACAAGGAGATCACTTGAAACAAGAGATGCCGACTGGCACACACCCTTCGTCACCTTCGCGGACACACAGTGGAGACATAGCCTAGGCTACAGCAAACAGCATGCCGTGGTTGTGTGAAATATTATACGCCTTTCAGTGAAACAATTACGTAATGAAAACTGGAAGAATCTGATTATTTCTTCTGTATTGAAAATTAACACGAAATTTCCATTGATTTAAAACTAAAAGTTATTAAAAGTTTACTTAATCATAACGGACAAGGATCAGTATTTGTTATATATACTTTAAATCAAGCACTGTCCAGGCAAATTTGTTTATGTCCTAGATCTATGATGTTTACCTTTATAAAGGGTATTTGGCTACAAGTAACCGATTGGAGCAGGTCTAAAGGCTGGGGAAAATCGGGGCTTTGTCCTACATCCCTTCTAGGTGTCCGTGGTTTCGTTATGGACCTTTTTTGTAGCTGAACAAACAACAATGAACAAACAATGAATGGTTTATTTTAGATTAGTTTTCAAAGAAACGTTTTAAAGAATATTTTTATTTAGTTATAAAAAATTAATTTACTACATAGTAAATACACTTACACACCCTTACTACATAGGCTAATTTTACTACATAGTGATGTAAAATTTTTACAGCAAAAATCTAAATAACAGTTAATTTTAGTTTGGTACCGTATATATTTTCAACTTTTTACATTTTTCATGAATAATTTTACGGTATGCCAGGTTTACGTTGTCTTTTTCTAGGGTTAAGAACAGAAACGGCCTAAAAGTGGTTTTACCACCAACAAACCCAACTAACAACCGCAAGAAAGTATGGAAAGATGTTTAAAAAAAAATCTAATGGTCCGGAAATGTCATCATATAACAACCCGATTGACATGGAAGTTTATATGTAAAACATCTATTTATTAGGCTATTACATGTTTTTATTATATATATGTGTGTTTCCATTGAGTAAATAGCAAATGTGTTTTAGTTTAGCCAGTTAACTTCTCGAATGCATGGTTTATTCATCCGAGCTATGCTCGCTTTCCTGGCACTTATGATCATGATTGTTGGAAAGACCAACAGTCCTGGAGCACCGAGCCACCAAGCAGGGAGTGATTAAAACCTGATTTACTCTTAGAAGAGCTGTAAGCTTCGGTTCATGGTCAAGTCTTTGTTGGGCGTCTCTCTCAAATCTGTCCCAATCAATCCTTAATACATGACACCTTAATAAATGACAGTACATGCCAATATTTTTTACTTTACTTAACTAATTTAAAAAATACATTAAAATAGTGTAAGTAAATTTTATAGCTTGATAACTATTTAAAAATACATAAATTGATAAATTAGCATATTTAATTGAGGCTACTAACCTGAATATTTTAAAAGTTTTTATTAAGTTATATATTTACATGTTATTTTTTTAATTATATATACTCCTAGTGCGTTATTCAATAAACGAATTGAATTTTTGTATGTATTTCCATTAGTCAAACTGATACTTTACACATAATAAATAGACTTAACGAAATATACACCCCTAAAATGTATCTACCATCCGGAATCAAACAATGGCCAATCTAATTCTTCTGAGGATTTTCTATAACTATCATTTCTCCGTAATAAACTATTTGGTTGGTTTTAACTAAACTTACAATGTTCTTATAATTAGATTATGTCCACATTAACCCTACAACATTACGAGCACAAGTTTGCATTTTGAACTATGAAATGAATGTTTGTAAAATATTTTAAACTTTATTTAGTTTTAGTTGAAGATTTAAAAAAATGGATATTTTAATATTATTTTGTTATATATAAAGTACCTGGTGACCGAGCTTTGCTCGTTTAAAATAAGACATTTATTATAAAAATTAATTAGAAAAATTAAAACACATTTATTACTCAATGAAAACATTTATGTGAATGGAACTCGCGGCCTATAGTTCTTGAGGCCGACATGCTACAACTCGGCTACGAGGTTAGTCAATTGAACGATGTCGTTTAACGTCTTTTCCAAAAGCCAAAGCCGATCATTTACTGTTTAATTACCCATACCGTTATTATTAGCCTGTGATCAACTGATTTTTTTATAAACGGAATGAGGATTGAAAAGCAAAAGAGAGATTTAATTTACATCAATTAATTAGTTTGTTACAGTGGCTTCAAGCAATACAACGAATACGTTTTCTATCAAAACACGGAAGATTTTGGAAATACCTTTTCTGCTTTTATCTCGCACAGCTATGTTATCCTTAAGTTTTTACAAATTGTTAGTAACCTGATAATTTTACATTTATTACATACATAAAATAAATATTAATGAAAAACCTCTATTCACATATTGTTCTTTGCCGTCTTCAATCAAGAACTGTCAAACGTTTATAAACAGCTGTTTTGGTTTGCATTATTTACATTTGATTCTCCATAAGCGTAATGTTAAATTTTTAGATTTTAAACTTAATATTACAAGAACACACGAATTTTCCTGGACATTAGACCTATCTAGAACTTATTTTCTACTCGGAAATTAGTTATTTCCAAAATTTAAAGAAAATCCTCGGCGCCGTTTTCGAGATCCGTGTGCAAATTTACATTTGATTCTCCATAAGCGTAATGTTAAATTTTTAGATTTTAAACTTAATATTACAAGAAAACACGAATTTTCCTGGACATTAGACCTATCTAGAACTTATTTTCTACTCGGAAATTAGTTATTTCCAAAATTTAAAGAAAATCCTCGGCGCCGTTTTCGAGATCCGTGTGCAAATATATATATATATATATATATATACAAACCTTGCTCGTATTATAGTATTGGATTAAAGGTATAATGAATGTCACAGTTTGCCGCAAAATTTGTTGTATCGTTATAGCAATGAATAGATATTGGGTTTAATCTTATTTAATTTAATGCAAAATTATCTATTTTCGGAATAGTTACAGTTCCCCTGTAACTAATGCAACCACTTGTTATAGCTATAGGGCTATTTATTATTATTTATTTTCCTGAAGATTGTTGTAAACTTGTTAGGTATATCTGCAGCTTGATTGTGAACATGCAAAGTATATTTCTTATTTATATGTTTACGTGGAAATAAACAAACAAATAAAAGAAGACGTTTTGTGGTTTTCTCACAAATAGCTGTAACGCTAAATTGAGTAAGAATGACACTACTTGGAAAAATAAATTTCATGCCAGAAATAAATTGGATGGGATAGTTTTTTTTTGTTTATGATAACCCGGACTTTATATTGTTACCTAAATGTAAACTGTGTATCTGTTATTTCTAATATCTATTCCAAGAATATCGATGTTATATTTTATGAATTGAGTATGTGAAGAAAAAATATGAAATGATATTAGATAAAACATGTCTTGAGAGTACTTACGTTTTCGTTTGGCTGACAACAAACATTGTTAGCGCAACCCACTTATGTTCATGTCATCTTACTTGCTGGCTAAGGATTTATCGGTATTATTTTTCACAACTATTTACAAATAAATACTATTTAAATTAAATATAAACTAACATTTTTTAGACAAAACATGCTACACTTAATTGTGGCATAGTTATAACAGTTTTATCTTGTAAACAATAGAATAGGTACGGTAGTTAAAAAACCCAAAATCCGTGGACAAAATTAGAGATTGTCCAATTTAAATCATATTTTCCACATGACCAAAATATATCATGAATCATCTGTTTAAACGGTTCTTCTACTGCAAATTAGGCTAATAAACCTTGAATTGTTTATATAGTTTTATCATTAGACATGAGGAAATTCACTGAGGATTCAGGTCTGCTTTGACGGACGTATTTATGTAAGTACATTTTTGTGCACATTCAATCGTATCTCAATTAATAAAATATGAAATTATAACCTTAAAAATGATTAATTTTATTTAAAACTAAGTCGCCAACTCTTTGTATATTGTTTGAGTGTCAAGAATGCGAAACTGTATTCTGTGCTGCATTCACATCTACTTGATGTACCTAACTAAAGTTCATTAGGAATAACATATATTTGCTATTGACTATCTAGCAACGTAAAGCAAAAGCCATAAAAATGTAGCACCACTGGTTGTTGCGGACGCGGACTAGTGGAGAGTACATGTACGATTGTACAACTTATATTTGTCGTGGATAGTCATGGTTTTACTAAGATTGTTATTAAAAAACCAAATGACCTAGCATTTTACATGGTCCAAATTTATTAACTTTTCATTATTTTACTCAAGAAAATACATTATGACTATCTTCGCAAAAGCAGTTTTCAGAGAAGGAAACATCCCAAAAGACGAATCGTTTTTGCAGGCCCCAGATGTGTTGTTCCTGATAAGATCACGACGAGAATACATTAAAGAATCGCAAGTTTCTCCCAAGCGTAATACTTTTCACATCTCCGAAACTTCAAAAAATCCACCCACTTATCAACTTTCCTATTACTATCTAAGGGTGTGAAAACCATAGAGTACATAAATATACAGTAGGCCTATATTGATACCTTAATTATTAAATACCTTTCATTCTCTGCAGTACTACGGTACTATGGTAGTAAATTAGTATCAGTAGAGAAAAAGTACTGAAGTTTGTCTTTCCTTAGTACAGTAATCTTTACAACAACTATTAGAAATTATATGTAGATAAGTAAGTATAATTGAAAAACTATTATGCTTATATTCATTGCAAAATTTACCGCTATTGTTTGTGTATCTAATAACTGAAAATAAAATATTGTAGATAACTTTCTGTATAATTGTAAACAGACATGCTAGATTTTGACGCTAAAACATTGGTTACTTATGAGGATTACCCATTAAATATGTTCCCTATGATTAAAAACATTTTTAATTTGTAGAATATACATTTCTATGATCTTAAACAAAATTTGATTGTTGAATCGTTTGCCATTTATGATTAACATAGACATAAACATCCTTTATTTTGGATCAGATATACATTGTATGTATATTTCAATCGTCAACAGGGTTCAAAGTAAAAAAACTCAAAACATGTTATTGACTTAGTCCTTGAAATATTAGGTAGAGAGGAATTCATCGATGTTATAGAACTTCCCCATCGACTAAAAATATGTGTACTGCCCTCTTAAGTGTAATGCCAGTTAGAGTCTTAATTTCAGCAGAAAGCTTATTTTAGGCGATGGCTGGGGTACACCCAGCCATCTCCGTACAGGAGATATTCGCCATGTTTGGTTGGATAGCTATGGCATACGCCCACAATTGGAAGGTCTATAGATTGTTTGTAGAAAAGGATAACTTGTAATATAATATTTATTTAATTTTATTTATTGTTCATTTTTTTAATATAATATTTAGTGGCCGAAACATTTCTCTTCATGTATGCAGTGAAAGTAGCCATTTCAAGACACGCAAACCCCGCTTTTAAATCAGAAAAATCTTCGAGGAGTGAGGTCTCCCACACCAAACCTCAATTTCATATGTTACTGTTGAAGAGAAGCATCCGTGATAGACCATGAGAAGGGAGTTATAAAGTATCCTCAGTGCACCTATGACACGCCTCAGCTCATTGTTTTAGGAGGTGACTATCCAGTCACCTATTCATCTATTCCTATTTCATCTATTCCCTAAGCTAAAGAAAAGAATAGCGTTTTCAACTTCAAGGTTTTCTAACGGAGTTGAAAACAGAGAACCAGGTGAAGAAAGGTGGCGATTCCGCCAAGACATATCAGGTTCTTGGTAAGAAAAAGAAGAGACACCGGTGACAGAAACATTGGAGAAGTGACTATTAAACAGGTTAGCCACAGCCAACAAAGGCTCAAGTGGAGCACCCTGATGAATCACAGTCGGAATTAATTGAAACCTGCCTTTGTACATCACATGTCTCCCTCCGCGCAACACTCCAGATTGCTCGCTGCAAACAATCTGAGCTCTGAACCTCACCAGAAATGGTATCACGTTTTTCCTCGAGCAAAAGCTTTCTCAAAAAGGTTTCTTATTTGTTCTTGTTATTTGTTTCTTAAAGGTTCTTATTTGTCAACAATTAATTCCCTAAAAACCCGTCATTTGAGTCACTCACCATGATACCTAAGTCACATTCCGAATCCCAAACCTCTTTAATCCACCACTTTTAATTTTAATTTTTGTTGATACCGTTTTTTAATGGTTTTGAACGGAAAATATCTGTTAAAAAGTGTCTGAACAATCCCAGAAAAGATTCAAATTGTTTATCAGCATTCTCAAATTTAAATAATAATTTTAATCTACCTGACATAACAATCATCAATTTTGTTTTGAAAATATCCTTTTCTTTAACATGTTGGTTGTTCTTTTACCTTGAAAATTATTGATACAAGTTAAACGTCATGGTCAGACATTGTATTAAATTCAAGCTAAGTCGATTCGTGATTAAATTAGATTATTGAAATGGCGACCATACTACAAGGTAGGTAGGTATTTTAAGAAAAATATGGATGAGAGTTGATTGTAAGATGATTGTGGCGCGATCGTGTAGTATTGTTACTGACTAAGGCTGACATGTTCCTTAGACAGGTCCGTTAATTAATAGCCCAACAGCCGATGACAACTAAGGGGCCTACAGTTTAACATGGAATCCGAACCACGACCTCTGAATTACGAATTGGTCTAATTATGAGGATGGTCTTTGCTGATTAACGTAGCTTTCAATAGTGCGGACGTTAATCCACACAAGAGAACACTACACCCACCGACCATCTCTCCCAACTATCCAAAATTCGTGACCTCCAAGTAGTAGTAGATTTTCATAGCTATTTATTAGCTATATAAATAACTATTTCTTTAATTTCAAAGGATTTACAACGATTCATGGCCAAGAAAATATTTTCTAATATTATTATTTTAGTAAGACAAAAATTATGATTGGTAAAAATGTTGTTGTAAAACCATGATTCAACCATTTATGGGAAAAGACGTTCATTAAATTCAAGTTCATGCTAACAGTAAAAATTTATTTTTAAATAAAATATGAAAACTGTTATAGCTCTTATAACAAATGTGGTTTAAATTCCAACCAATAGTATTTAACTCTTCCAGAGATTTGTAGCGTCTAGACCTCCGATTCTAGTATCTATTTCTTCTAGTTATATTCTAGTTCTAGGTCAGATACTTCAAAATATTTCACAACTGAATTCTTCACAACACAGAGTGGAATCCTTTTACTGTCTCCCCTTATACATAGTATATGGAGAAAGTATTGTTTTCCTCAACATTTTCGAATTTGAGTTTGAGTTGATACATCCATTTTGGGGTTCGCTGAATCCAAAAAAGAATTTCAACGTGTTTCGACGTGATGTCTGTCCGTCCGTGTGTCTGTCTGTCTATCTGTCAATGTGTAAGTGTGTGTGCGTGTGTGTGTGTCTGAGAACTAGCCACAGCCTACCCTGTTGGTCCGATTTAGATTAAATTTGGCAAGTATGTATATATTCACCGTATCTCCAGGAGTTCTTTTTAATTTTTTGGAATTTTTTAATTTAAGGGTAGTTCACCCCTAAAAAACGTGAAAAATTCAAATTTCTCAAAAACGGCTCTAACTATTTAGAAAAATTTAATAGTACATATTGTACACAATACTAAATAATATAACACCACCCGCATATCTGTTTAAATGACGGTTTAAAAGTTATGGGCTTTTAAATGTCAAAAAATTAGCTTTTTAAATCATCAACCAAAATATTTTAGGTAAATAATAATTTGACTGTCACCATTGAAACCAGCTTAAAAACCTAGACAAATTAGTATTTTGAACTATTTGTCTACGACTAACAGGTCCAGAGAAAAGTTAATTTTAGTGTCCATGATAAACGCAGTACGTTGTTTGAGAGTGTCCAATGTTATTCTTATGGAAAATATTAAAAAATCAATTTCTTTATTATTTTCCAACCGTTTTCCATTAAACTTGGAATGAAGCGTAAGGTCAAATTACCCAACAAACCCCACTTAAAAAAGCTTGGTATTTCCGGGGTGTGGAGGGGGGTTCTCCCTTAAAATTCAAACAATTAATCTCAATCAAAACTTCTCTCTTGTTATTTCCAGAAATTAGATGATTATTTTTGAAACAATAAATTTTTGAATGATATTTAGAAACGTTAAAGAATATGGTTGTATGTTACAGATTGTCGTTTTTAAATTTACTTAAGGGAGAAAATATGTGTCAGTCCATTGATACCGTTTATTTACCTCAATGCTTAGTTTATAGGTCCACGATGATCGGGGAGTATAATTAATATTTAAATTGACTAATTCGTTATATTTTAGTTTTCATTTCTTATCTTATCCTTTAATGGCCCTGTTGTAAATACAACCCGACTGTGTTAAGTTGTTGTTTTTATTGTTGTTGTTGATATTTGTAAAATTAAGTTACGTTATAAGAGTATCATAAAGTCAACACTGTAAGAGCAAGATAAAATGTTGGTAATAAAGGAGCGTGTTGGAGTAGGTCCAAGCAGTGTTATGGCAACCTTACCTTTACATTACCCACTAATGGAACCCCTACCGTTGTTCCTAGCTTTATATTTTTAAACTTCAAAGCTACTTATACATTAAATTTGCATTCTACTTACGTTTTTTCTTTAGTGGTGATGTTTTATACGCATTTCTCATAACTGAGTCGGTATTAATATTTCTTATTAATTAATTGTTAGTACATATTTTAGTATTATTTTAATATTTCATAATCAAATACAACCGACTTCCCGGTATTTTCGTTGATTGAGGTTTTGGAAAATCAGTTCCACAAACCAGATTAAACCACGGCTATAATTAACTAACATTGATATCAAGCTAAGGAATAATATACATAAGTATATTTTAAATGGCCTTAAAGCTACGAAAGTGACGTTGGACCAAGTTCATCTAAGAAGCCTCCCGATTCATCGAGGCGCAAAGATACATAGCAGAATGAACCAAAGTATAAAAAATCTGGCATTCATCACGGTCTTTATCATTTTTCTTAAAAATATATTTGACAAAAAGTATTGAGGTTATATCGTCGATTGATTTATATTGGGAACAAATCTTCTCTAGAGTTTGGAGAGTCTCGGATTTATAGCAATACAGCGGCCAAGGACTATATATCAATCAGCATAAGACAACAGGGCTTGGCGAACACCGGTAACTGCTACTTGCTACGTTATCATTCGACATTCCATCCTTAAATGTAACTAATACTTTTGAATTCGGTATATAAAATCAATACCTATTTAATATTGTTATGGTAGTATAAAATAAAAGACAAATATTGTTGTATTGTGTGATTTCTTATAGGATTAAACTATGAACTTACGCTATTTATCACAAATGAAGCAGCTTAGGTGTAAAGGGGCAATTAATAGTGTTTAATAAATCTACTAATACACAATTTTAATAACAAAACATCTAATCTACATAACAGAAACTTGCAACAAAACATTTCAGTGACCAGTCTATACAAGTGTCATATGTAACACATCAGAACACCCAACAGTAAAATTACACACTTCACTGATTGTTTCGTGTTCTTTGGTTAATCTTCTTATGGAGGAATGGAGAAATCATTGACTTTTGTTTAAAGAACAGGGTTAATTTTTTTATATTTTTTTTTGAAATGTCATCTAAATTAATTAATTCTTAAATTAATTGTAGATTAGATTTTAAAATTTAGATTTGTATTTACAGTTTAAAACATACTGTATTTATTAGATCAATATTTTATCTACCTTTTTACATATCCCACTACAGGGTGGATCATGACTTCTACGGATCTACTATTATTTTATTGGAAATAATTTTTTAATGATATTTGATATTCCTAAACAATAATTAAAACATGTGTAAACTGCATTTCATATTTATTAACATGCATTACATGTACGCCTTTTAATGTTATTTGTTTCTGTTTGATTAGTTTGGACGAGGGTGTTTACCGTGCTGATGCACAACAACTAAGCTAATGGGCTTTAGACAGTCACCCATAATCTTAACGACTTTGTAAGTTCAGTTGTTTAACTAGGTAGAGTCAAACGCAAATTTGATATTACGAAAAGAAACCGGGAATACATGTGACTATTAAAACGCAATCTGAACCACACGCTATGTACAAATTTTTGTAGTCATAATTCAACAGTAATAGCTCTAGGATTACTCATGATCTATAAATAATGTTTAAATGATTTATATGTGTAGTATTTTATCTAAATTACATATTACTTTAAATTAGTGAACCTGTTTTTAGAGTTGATTGATTTACCAAAATATTTTGCCTTTTGACATGGATATGTCTTAGCTCTGGGAGGATGTTGGTTATTTTTAAGATGGAAAAAATGTAGGATGTTTCCATAGAAACCACCAGAGCTATTTTATTGAATTTTTGATACAAAATAATAAACATAGCTGTTCATACGAAGTGAAAACATTATCTTTCGACATATCCATGATCTAACCTATTTCCCACAGCGAAGTACAAATAAACATTTTTTTATAACGCTTTAATTTGTTTTATAATTTATCCTTATCTCTATATATAAAATTGAATGTATGTCTGTCTGTCTGTATGTATGTATGTATGTCCTTTATGCGTTGCTAAACTACTCATCCGATCGCCATGAAATTTTAGGAAGTTGCTCTATATGTGTCCGGGAAGGTTTTAGTGAAAAAATATTTTCGAAAACCCCATAAGTTTCCATTTTATGGCGTTTTAAATTTCTAATGTTAACCTTATGGAGAGTAAGTTTGTTTACAAATTGTCTACAATGAAAACATTTGATTTCTTAGCTACAGCTGATTGGTTTACTTTCCATTAGCAATACCGTATGCTTTACTATCCAATGCCATCTGAATCATTCATTAATGTTAAACTATGAAGTAAATGTGTACTGTAAAAAATGAACAGCTTTATTCACCACGTTAATAGTTAACGGTTTTGGGGGATTATGTATTTATATTTTATTTTCTGTCTGATTAAAGTCACGTGTTTTTATGATAATTACAATGTTTATATTATCAAGTTTATTATAATAATCAGCTGTTGTATATATTTCCTATAAAATCCGTATTACAGTTAGGGTTCGTTTGGGTTTAGATTGGATTTGAAAATTGTGAATTAATCCACTCAGATTTATTTGTTTTATGGGAATGATATTAATATGTTTTATCGTTTCAGTATTGTTATTCACTATGCAGCGACCCAGAATATATAACCTTTCACAATGAAGCCGTATTGCTATTCGACTTCAGAACATGGCCAATCTTAAAGTTAACATGTGTTTACTGTGAGGCGTTACGAAGTTCGCCAGGTCAGCTAGTACTAAATAAAAGATCCGTTTAAAATGATTGAGTATGTAAACATGATAAGCTAGAAACATACAATTGTTGCAGTTGATTATGATATTTTAACTATTCATATTATTATTATCGGCCTATAATAAACTGATTGCATTAGATACGGAATGAGTATTGAAGAGGAAAGGAGAATTTAATTTGCACCAATTATTTTATTACATAGGCAATATAATGATTACCTCTTCTATCAAAACATGAAATATCTGCATTTATTTCGCACGATAATTTCACCCTTTTTATTTTACAAATTGTTTAGTAATTTTATAGTTTGTAATTTATTACATACATAAAAAATGTATGCAAAACCTCTACTCACATCCTACGTGTAAAAAATTGTTCGCCATCATCTTTAATTAACAACTATCAATTTGTTATAAACAGACTTATTGATTTGTATTGTTTAAAATTAAATCTCTCTAAGTTCAATGTAATTTTTTTAGATTTTTAAACTCAATATTAAAATAAACACGGGATTAAAGTAAAAATTACACCTATCAAAAACATGTTTTTTACTCAAATATTAGTTATTTCCAAAATTTTAAGATAGTCTATAGAACCGTTTAATGATATTTTTGTAAATATACGTACAGGCCTTGCTCGTATTATAATATTGAATTTTTGTAAAATTACGAGACTCAAAGGTCTACATTTTATTTATTTGTTTTTATGTATTTAGCATGTAAAATATAAACCACTACAACATATTATTATTAAAGTATATGAATACTATACAGTACAGCAAGATTACATTCCAATCGGAGTAAAAAGAAGCGAATAACTTTATATAGCCAGAGAGTCGATGTATGGAGTACTTCAATAAAATTGAAGTGATTTACTATATTATGTTATACGTAAGTATACTATAGTTACGTCACTATTTCAGTGTAAATTATAAATCAGTTTATGTATCATGTATCATGTGTTTATGTATTATGTTTATGTATAATCAGTATATAAAACGTTTCTATGTTAACAAAGGTTTATGGTTTACAAAACTGCACAATGTACCAATATGGTAAAACAAGATTCGAGATTGTGAGTGTGTTGTTTGTGTATCGCTACTAAAATCGTGAGGCTTCTTCAAAGCTCAGAGAGATACAATTCCCTTGCATTCTGAGAGTTTATCGCAATAGACAATGCAAGACACTTTACTAGCCAAGTTATTGCTCAACATGCATTTATCTACTTCCCTTAAGTTTACTTAGACATAAAATATGTTAAAATTAAAGTTGATAGGTAGCTAAAAGCTTTTCATAAAATGGTGCTGAGAAAAATACAAATGTTTGTGCTTAACAGTATATTTTGTTATATATTTAATTACATAGCGTTACCAAAAAACCCAGACAAAACCTCATTTGTGTCTAAAAACATTCCTTACAACTATAGTGTATCTAAAATAACACTGACAAAAGATTAATTTGGATGAAATATTTCTACATAGCCTTGACATTTCCAAATGTGACAGTTCAACCAAAGCACAATATACTAATGCCTACTATCACAGCCTGTTGTCACTTCAATCTTTTGTGCCGGTACATTTATGTTATTGCGACTGTAAAACAGTTTAACATGTTCGATATTGGGTTTTTATTGATAAAATCACAAGGATTAAAACAAATGTAAGTTTTTTTAATAATGTATTTAAAAACATGTCATCCTATATTGAGGGATGTTACGTGTGCCCAGAATGTGAAAAGGTTTAGAAGGTAACTTTGATCAAGCAAAACGTATTAACTTAAAACTATTAGTTTTAGTCAAAATTTGAGAAAATATAAAACATTAAAAATTAATCTTGTTATGTTGTTTTGGGAGGACTTCAAGTACGCGATATTATAATCGTGAGACCGCATTTCTTTGTCATCCCTCCATGTTTTAGCCACCAGTAAAAATAATCCTAAATATATTTTATTTATTTTCTCCACCTTCTTGATTTCTATAGGTGAGCAACAATGTATTTTCAGAGAGAAAACATGGAGGAATAATGAGAAAAATACGGTCGCACGATTGTTATATCATTGGATCGATTGCGCGATTGCATGGATCCGGTTGTTGTAATGAATGAGAAAAAAATTCTCATTCATTCTCAACATACTTGTGCAATATTGTGAAGGCCGAATGAGGCTAACGATTCCCAGTGTAGGAGCGCGGGACTTGGGCGGCGACGAGTAAAACCGACTATCCGTCACAGTTTACACAAATAATATATTAATTATATACTAAATATTTTTTATTATTAATAAATTAGAAAGAAAATAGAACTAAAATAAATAGAAAGAAACTCCATTTAATTTTTCCGATAATAGTTTAAAAAAATCTAATAATAAGTCACCTAAAGCTGTATGAATGTATCCTAAAACGTTAAAAATGCCCGTGGTGTAAAAAATATAATTAAAATATACAAATAAAAGTATGAAAATTTCAGAAGTATGCATTTTCTAATAATAATTCATTCTTAAAATCTTTGTACAAAAATATCTAGACTTCCACTGGACCGATTTTATGTAGCTAATAGGTCGTTAGAATGCTTTCATCCTGTAGATTTGCAAAAAATATGAAAGTTTGATGTTTATTAGACATTATGGTGAAAAAGTAAAAAATAAAAAACTATTTTTTATTTCTTATTTGAAGACAATCTTGTGCTGCCTTTTTGAGCTTTTTCAAGGAATGACCGAGCAGTAATATGTAAGAAATTCAATTCTCTTTCAGAAAATCACCTTCCACTTAAGTCAATTTCCTCACCGTTTAAAAGCTATTTACAAAATACAAAAGCTACTATCAATTTGTTTTCGTTTAAGAAAAACTGAGTTAGAGATATTTTTGTTAAACTTTGTACAACTAAACCTAGAGTTATAGGCCTACTGAACCAATTTCAATAATTATTATTGTGTCGTTGGAAAGCTTCATCCATGCAGATTTACAGAAAATGTGAAAGTTTGATGTTTTTTATGAGTTATGGAGAAAAAGTAAAAACATTTTCATCTTTTAAACAGTTAAGTGGATTTGTTGGTATACTTAGAGGTATACATTTTATATTAGTCTGAAAATGAATGATTTTACCATTCATTTTGTAGTTGGTGAAACTGTTTAGGAGTATCCCATTTTTATGTTATACATCTCAATCTAGATACAGTAAAATACGATACAAAATAGTTGATAAAGTTGTAAAAAACTAGGGGATAACACGTATAGACTACAGGTACAAAACGCAACAGATTACAAAATTCCAATGACTAACGATGGGTAACTAACGTTAACGGCGTAGTTAACGTTGAAATTGAAGCTACAGAAAGACTTTGACTACCAATTCGAAATATATGCTGAGAACCTGGATTTTGATTATAACATTTTATGAAGGCACAACAGTATTCTCAGGATGCTGGGAATTACGATGCTTTTATTATAATACAGATTCTGATAATCTGTAAGTAAAAAATAAAAAAAAAGTATAGTAAAAAAAAGTAAAATAACTAAAAAATGAATAATTCTAAGCAATATACAGACAAAAGTATCATTTTATTTATATAGATTCTTAATATATAGTTAAAGAAAATGTACAATCTTCAGTAAAATTTAGCCTCTAAAAGCTATTGTGCAAAAATATTCAAATAAACTGTGCATATTCTTCCATAATTCTCCTGTAATAAGTATTTTAGGACTTATAATACAGTAAAAAAGTAAATTTTTACAAATATACATAAGAAGAGCTACCGCCTTTAGTTACCCTTAGTTACCACCCCGTAATGAAACCCCACAGGGTCGTAATAACCCTGTGGGGTTACTCAGAAGTCGCAAGGCGTATTCATCTGTAACGTTCACCACGAAGTTAATGAACACAGGACCCTAGCGATAGCAGTTCTCTAAGTTACCGCCCCGTAATGAAACCCCACAGGGTCATTACGGTTACTCAGAAGTCGCAAGGCGTATTCATCTGTAACGTTCACCACGAAGTTAATGAACACAGGACCCTAGCGATAGCAGTTCTCTAAGTTACCGCCCCGTAATGAAACCCCACAGGGTCATTACGGTTACTCAGAAGTCACAAGGCGTATTCATCTGTAACATTCACCACGAAGTTAATGAACACAGGACCCTAGCGATAGCAGTTCTCTAAGTTACCGCCCCGTAATGAAACCCCACAGGGTCATTACGGTTACTCAGAAGTCGCAAGGCGTATTCATCTGTAACATTCACCACGACGTTAATGAACACAGGAGCCTAGCGATAGCAGTTCTCTAAGTTACCGCCCCGTAATGAAACCCCACAGGGTCATTACGGTTACTCAGAAGTCGCAAGGCGTATTCATCTGTAACATTCACCACGGCGTTGATGAACATAGGAGCCTAGCGATAGCAGTTCTCTAAGTTACCGCCCCGTAATGAAACCCCACAGGGTCATTACGGTTACTCAGAAGTCGCAAGGCGTATTCATCTGTAACATTCACCACGACGTTAATGAACACAGGAGCCTAGCGATAGCAGTTTACTGCTAAGTATACCGCCGCCAATAAACCCCACAGGGTAATGAAAGTCGCACAGGAGCCTAGCGATAGCAGTTCTCTAAGTTACCGCCCCGTAATGAAACCCCACAGGGTCATTACGGTTACTCAGAAGTCGCAAGGCGTATTCATCTGTAACATTCACCACGACGTTAATGAACACAGGAGCCTAGCGATAGCAGTTCTCTAAGTTACCGCCCCGTAATGAAACCCCACAGGGTCATTACGGTTACTCAGAAGTCGCAAGGCGTATTCATCTGTAACATTCACCACTGCGTTGATGGACAAAGGAGCCTAGTGATAGCAGTTCTCTAAGTTACCGCCCCGTAATGAAACCCCACAGGGTCATTACGGCCACGGCGTTGTCTGAACAGAGGAGCCTTGCGATAGTAGTTCGCTAAGCTACTACCCCGTAATGAAACTATGCAAGGTCATTACGGTTATTCAGGAGCCACGAGGCGTATTCATCTGTTACACTTGCCACGGCGTTGTCTGAACAGAGGAGCCTTGCGATAGTGGTTTGCTAAGCTACCACCCCGTAATGAAACTATGCAAGGTCATTACGGTTATTAAGGAGCCACGAGGCGAACTCATCAGTTACACTTGCCACGGCGTTGTATGAACAGAGGAGCCTCACGATAGTGGTTCGCTAAGCTACTGCCACGTAATGAAACTATGCAGGGTCATTATGGTTACTCCGGAGTCGCGAGGCTTATTCATCTGTTACACGAGCTACGGTGTTGTATGAACAGAGGAGCCTCACGATAGTGGTTCGCTAAGCTACTGCCATATAATGAAACTATGCAGGGTCATTATGGTTACTCCGGAGTCGCGAGGCTTATTCATCTGTTACACGAGCTACGGTGTTGTATGAACAGAGGAGCCTCACGATAGTGGTTCGCTAAGCTACTGCCACGTAATGAAACTATGCAGGGTCATTATGGTTACTCCGGAGTCGCGAGGCGTATTCACTCGCTGCGGCTTTGTATGCTCCATAACATTAAGTCCTCACGACATCTATATAAATAAAATTAGAGCTTTGTTTGTTCATTGCTCAGAATTATTCAATTTTTAGTAATTTTTACGTTTCGTGAGTTAGAGAAGCCAAAACTAGTCTTATCACAATTTGTGTCTATTTGTCTGTGACGCTCCAGGAGACATTTAATGCTGTCTTCTTTGAAAAAAAAACGAGAGAACTGATAACAAGAAACTTTCATGCTTTCTCTACATTTCAGAGAAGGGTTTTAATGCTTGCTTAGTACCCCACTTTTTACGTGGTATTAGTTCCATTTTGCTTTGGTTTTTAAGTGTTTGTAGTTTAAAGGTTTAATAGAAAGAAAAACAAACAGTTGTTAAATCAATATAAGTTACTTTATATTGGTCATAATTTTGAACCCATTTCCAAATCGTACTTTTTACGTATAACTAATAACAATAATTGTATTAATATTCTGATCTATTTAATTGTAAATTAATGCTAAATTATAAAGCTGGGTATTGATTTGTTTTCTTTTTATTGATTTGTAGAATTTTAGGTTTGAATTGTATGAATTGTATGAATCCTACGACTAGTACAAAGCACAGGCTTACTGCTAGTTAATAATATAATAATACTTTAATAATAACTAGATACTTACTCTTTCAGTGCGTGATTACTCTTTTGCGAAACATATAGTGGAATTATTTTTACGTGGATCAAATCAGTGTCTCAGCACTGCTTAAGTCGCAGTCTTAATAAAAATTTGCTTCCTGTTAAGTTTAACTTATAAATGAAAAAAATCATGTCTCAGTTTACTGATACTGTTTAAGTCATGGCATATAAGTTTACACCCACATTTTTATTGATAAATTAAGAAATGAGACATAAATCATTCTTTAAAACTATTATTTTATCTCAGCTTGCAAACATAGATCCTTTAAACTCATACCATCGCTAAGATAGGTGGTGTTCTTACTTGTTTTATATGGTTTGGCATCGTTTGGTGATAATATAAAAGCACCTTTTTTAAATTTATGACTTCTTTATGTCTTACTGACAACCCAGGCCTCCCCGTCTTCGTCACATCCAGTTTCCCTCATAATTCGGTTAATGTGAGACATCTTATCATGTTGACCAAGTCTTGAGACCTTTTTATTGGTGTGGCAGGGATTATTTATGCAATTAAATAGAAAAACAGCGTATTGTATAGCAAGATAGAAAGAGGAAGATAAAAATGAGATGCTCTTGGAGAGAAGTTTTGATATTTTTTAATGAATACTGAATTTGAATATGAAGACTGCGAGAACTTCAACAGAAAGTATTCACCGCGAGGTAAGTAACCATTGGTGGTGTATTATGAAACTTTCAGCCGCGCTGTGGTTAATTAAGGCAAGGTAATCAAAGGCTTATTTTTAAAAGTAGAACCCAGTTTTCATAAAACTCTACTGATTATAATTTTATATTTTCTTCAAGCTCTCCCTGAGTATATTAATGATGTCACGATGGGTTAGATTGCATAAAATACATACCTAGATTCAATAACTATTTATATATATATATATATATATATATATATATATGTTCTTATTGAATTAAAAAATATATATATATATATACATATATATATATATATATATATATATTTGATTACTTAATTCACGACTTAGGGCTGCTAATAATATAGTTATTATGAAACTAAAATTGAGCACCCTTTTAAGTTTATATAATTTTATAATAAAATATATATACACGTGTTTGTAAACTTTGATTTAAAAAAATAAACACCTAACATATTAAGACTACACATGCATTTTTAACATATTTGAAGAAATGCGCCATAAAATATATCTATACCATTAATCTGTTCACTCCATCTTAGTATAGACCTGTAGAGTATGAGGTTGGACAAAATTAAAATAATAAGATGCTACGAAGATTGCATATCTAGTTATACTTGCATATATGCTTCGTATTTTGTTATGGATTATTATGTACTACATACAGTCGTGTTATAATAAGTACAAAATATATAAACATAAATATGCGATAGGATACCTTTATAGTAATACCGGTACTCTTCGCATGAATATGCGATATGAAATAGGTAAGAAAAATATAAAATTAACAAGCTGCATTTAACAAACTTCAGTTTAGAATTATATTTTAATAACGTTAATAGTAAAACATTGTATTCCGTATAGTCATAATTTAACTAATCAATTTTAAAATTACTTTAAGAGAGTATTTCTATTATATAGAAGAGTTGACAATTGGAGGAAAGATTTCCCACGGGATCTAAGAGAGGAGGAAGAGTCTTCAGGAAGAATTTTAAACAGATGTTTTAATACACACTGACAATAGTGTAAGAATAACATTCATATCATTAATGTTCTAACGCAAATCTCCAGACTTTTTTTACATTCCATATGTAATCAGAATTGTATTTGCTAAATGAAATAGTATTTTGGAAATGGTATGTGTGTATCTTCCTACGGATTACCTCGTAAAGTAAAATATTTTATTCCAGTGAGTAATTTTACAAACGTTTTCTAGTACATATTTTAGTAATTTAGTACTGTATAACAAACAAAACACTCTCGGTAAGGGAGGAATTTTGTTTATATAAAATGGAGTAAAGAGGTAGGAGGATTCAAAGAGAGCTTTCACACTTCCAAGGAAAGGGGTTGAAGTTGCGAGTCTTGCCACAGATCCAACCTTAGGCGAACAATCCTCTGACTACTAAAGCCGTGTGGTAGCACTTGCACATGTTGGGCAACTCCGGGCCACTGAAATACAACTAATCGCATAATGCAGAGCTGACATTTCAACAAGTGCGGGCGGAGAGAATGACTAAAGCTAGTGGTTATACCTGAAACGAGAGAGAGCACCTAGGATAACTAGTCAACGGCGTCGTCCTATTTTATCACATCATATTACTCCCTATTGTTAGCTACCGGGTGTGTATCCAGGTAAGACACCCCGTCTTACCTTTCGGAGAACCTGAGTGAGTTCTGTTCTACGAGGAAGGAAAAAAGCCCATTAAAAGGTGTGTCCAATAGACTTTTAAGAGAGAATTGACTAGCCCAACTCTGTATAAGTGATATTCAGCTATGTATTTGAAGGGGAAATAGTACTTTTAACACTACGACAAACTAATTGTAAGATAAAAAAATCCATATTTATGTCTTGAAGTGATCAAATCAGATCAAGTAAGGAAAAAATATCATTACGATGTATTTCTGTAAGTTTAGCACAATGTAATAGTGATTATCTTGTGAAATTACAACTTCTATGCCAAATATCCTTCAGTTTATCTTCATTATTACTAACACTTAAAAAATATGAAACACCCACAGTTTACAAAATAATTATTAAAAACGCTGAGAGACGATTTCGTCGCTAGTTTTAACTCAAAAAACATTGTTTAACATTTTAAAGACAATTTTAATTTCCCGTTGGGTATATTATTAGATAAAATCTTGCTCACTCAAGTATTTTAGGGAAAATAGTTCATTTTAATCCCAAATTTCCCAACACGATAAGTTTATGGCCTATGTGGTAAATTAAAGTACCTTAGAACCCCTTAAACGACATTAGTGTTGGTTTCATTGTCTAACCACAGGTGACCGCTCATGAACCACTAGTTACGACCAGGTACGCCTGGTTACATTGTTGATCTAAAAAATGCACACTAAAAGATGAAGACTACAGATGTATGTTTAACAAACAGTATTTGAAGAAATACACCCTAAAATATATTTATACCATTAACCTTTTATCGAATAAATAAATAGATAAATAAATAAATATATATATATATATATATATATATATATACAGTGAATTAATAAACCTTTAAGTGAATAATAGATGTTAAAAAACAAGAATTATAACTATATGGCTATGGCTGGAAGGATCAAACCTTGTACGGTATAAACCTATTGCTAGATTATGTTACTAGTCACGTTAAAGGCTCAATTGTAACAGCTATCCCTTTGTTACTTACCATACTAGTTAATATTACTTATTTCCCTAGGTAACAGTACTGTATTTATATTTTTAGTACATTCTACTAATGTTACTGATTTGATTATATAAATGTCACGTCCCGGCAATCCAAACTTGGTAAATTAAGGTTCGCAGCCTGTGATACGGGGTAGTTAAATGACATAAAATATTGATGGTGATTGAACAATTATAATTAAGAAATTTAATATGCTTAAGAATTTATAGCATTTTATAGTTAGCTTTTACTAATGATTACGAAGAATATTGCCTTATTATTGTAATCTAAAATGGAATGGAAAATCAATGTTGCATGTCTTATCATTGTTTAATCTAAAATATTAATATATATATATATTTAAGACCACGTGTAAACAGATTGTGTTTTAGTTATATCATGGTTGTGTTCATAGAATACCGTGAAAAAGTGTATTATTTGATAGCAAATAAATTAGTGCAAAATACACTAATTGGATGTAAACTGTTGTTTTAACTTGAAACCCCACTTTCAGTAGTGTTCTGTACATTTTTTATTCATAATGCGAAGTTACAGTATAATAATAGCTGCATTTTCAAGCTGGGAGTTCAGCAAGTATGCGAAGCGCTCGCTTAGCCACATAACCCTACAAAAGTTTTATTCAACTTTGTAGGTGGAATACTCAACCCATGTTCGATGAATGTTCATCACTTAAAGTTTATTCCATTAGTCTTATAAAAATTATTGTGTTCACTGCCTTGTAAGAAATAGATTAGACCATGGATATGTCAAAGGGAATGTTTTCAGTTCCTCTCCACAGCTGTCTTTATAGCCTGTAACACAGCCGCGTTCTGCAAGTCGAGTTTGAGAAACACCTCGGATAGCTTTGTAGGGTTTTAAGGATACGTTTAGTTTTGAAGTTTATAAGAAATATAATTTGTTCCATGTGTGCTCAGTCAAGACTATCTATGGCACTGAAGGCCTCAATCCCAATATGACCAACTCACCATCGCACATACGGAAAGAGACAACATCGCTTGTATTAGTTTTATTCCCGATGCCAGCGCTTCTACGCACCAACGCCTAATACAAATTAAAATCATATAATTCCAAAAGTAGGTACTCCCTAAGAAATCTAGGTTAATGTCTGCCAACAGTGAGTCAACTTCGAGCCACCTTATCGACAGAATATAAAGTAATTGCTACATATGACCTATCACCGGGGAAGGCAACCAAATAAAAAAACGAGCTAGTCTACCAGTGCTTATATTCACGGCTACACATTAAGCAAAATCTAGCAAAGAACAAATACCTAATTTGTAAACTTACTCGTTAGTTAGATTACTGGGTGTGAGGGTTCGCAACCCCAATCAAAAAGGGGAAATCTTTATTTAGCACAGTTTTTATAGAAAACACATAATCTTAACAACCTTCTTTTCCGGCTTAACTTAAAACCAACCCTGGTAAAAATCAATAATTTTATGAGTACTGTAGGGCCTATGCTCATAGATTTTAATACGCCGGCTCAACTCCGAGCCAACCCTGTAAAAAACGAACTATTAAATTTACTAAAACTATCAATAATCTATTCAACACAACTACGCGTTGATTCTATACTATAGCCAAAGCACTTTTTATTGAGTGGAAAGCCAGAGGGTGGAAATCAAAAATATAAGCTAATATATATATATATATATATATATATATATTATGTGGATATTCAATTCACCTCTAATTCGAAATATTCTACAAGACGAGAGCATGACGTCCCAGCAGTCTTAGGTCAAAAGGAAGAGATGTGGCTGGCTGGCTCTGCGCGTGACCCCGGCCAAGTCCTTGCCCCTTGGCTCCAAACTCACCCACCACCTTCGAAT
Source organism: Nephotettix cincticeps (assembly GCA_023375725.1). Taxonomy (NCBI): domain Eukaryota; kingdom Metazoa; phylum Arthropoda; class Insecta; order Hemiptera; family Cicadellidae; genus Nephotettix; species Nephotettix cincticeps. The sequence goes on from CM041791.1 coordinate 74,413,639, forward strand.
AGGCTGGCGGCGCTTCTATGAACTAACGGGGTGCACTAGCGTGACGTAACGTAACCCCCCTCAGAATTTTGATCGTTACCAACCATATGACATCACTAAGCTTATGACGAAATTGTTTCAAATTTCGGTCTCAAAAATTGTCTAACACCTCCCCTACCAGGGGGAGAACAGAATAGTTAACACAAATTTTGCTACGTCGACAATTATTGAACCAAAATAGACCTATTACTTTAGTCAGTGTTTACCATAATATAAATTTTTATTTTTATTGAATTTTAAATTTAGATTTTTTACTATTAATCAATGAAATTGTATAAAGAGATAATAAATACATAAATAAATTAAAATAATTTCAAACAAAATAAGTTTAATTTTAAACATTCTAAATAATTAATAAATATAAATCAAATGAAAATTAAATATATGAATAAATAAAATTATTCTAAACAAATATAAAAATAAAGTAACTTATTGTTGATTCCTACCTGCTCAACTGCTGGTTTTACTTTCTCATAGTAATGGAGAAAGTATCGTTTTCGTCCAAATTTTCGAATTTGAGTTAAGAGTGGATATATCCGTTTTCGGGTCCCCTGAATCCAAAAAGTTGGTTTCAACGTGATGTCTGTCCATCCGAGTGTCTCTCTCTCTCTCTCTCTCTTTGTGTGTGTGTGTGTGTGTGTGTGTGTGTGTGTGTGTGTGTGTGTGTGGGTATGTGAGTGTGACTGGGATGGTGGCGTCGTCCTGTAATTCAGCTACTTGGAGGTCACGAATTGTGGATAGTTTAGAGTGATGGTCTGTGGTTGTAGTGTTCTCTTGTGTGGATTAACGTCCGCACTATTGAATCCTACGTTAATCTGCAAAGACCATCCTCATAATTAGACCAATTCGTAATTCAGAGGCCGTGGTTCGAATTCCACGCTAAACTGTAGGTTCCTTTAGTTGCCATCGGCTGTTGGGCTATTAATTAACAGTCCTGTGTAAGGAACATGTCAGCCTTAGTCGGTAGACTATCAGATCGCACCACATTCATCTTACAATCAACCCTCATTCATACTTGGCTTAATACCTACCTTGTAGTATGGTCGCCATTTCAATAATCTAATAATCTAATCTCTCTCTCTCTGTGTGTGTGTGTCTATATATATAATATATATATATATGTGTGTGTGTGTGTGTCTGGATGTGTACAGAGCCACAGCCTACCCCGTTAGTCCAATTAAGATGAAATTTGGCATCCATGCATATATTCACCATATCTCCAGGCATTTTTTATTTTAGATTTTGAGGGTAGATCACCCCTAAAAACCATCAAAACCCTGAAAAATCCCTATTTCTCAAAAATTACTCTTTGAAAAATATTCTCAAAGTATCATTTAGTTTCCTTTTATTTTCAAAATGGCGGCGGTTGAAAATATTTTAATTAAAATAACAAAAACAACATTAGATTTATAAAATATTTACAAGAGATAAAAAATACCCCCGTCGCAGCAGACCTTCGTACTCAGCGAATTTCCAAATCAATAATATATGACAAGTTTTATCATTATCTGTCAATAAATATGAGTTTTATTTGACTACTCTCCTTAAGATTAACATAAGAAAGAGTATGCAGGTTTGCTGATGTGAGGAACGCTGAAAGTAGGTGTTTTTAGCGTAAATAATTTATATTTTGACCATTTATATAAAGTTTCATCAACATCTGTCCACAAATAAAGGAGTTTACCCAAACTCTATATGATTAATATGGGAAAAGAGTATGCAGGTTTGCTGCCATGATAAACACATAAACTATGATTTTCAAGCATAAATGAATGGATCTTAACCACATGAAGCTAAATATCAAGTTTCATCCACAAATATTAGATAATAAGTGAAACATTAATTTTTCCTTATACTCCATAAGATTAACATTGGAGCCCCAAATACAACGTACTGTGTTTAGATTTTTAATATCTCGGTAACCGTTGGAGATAGAGAAAAACTTTAGGGAACTTAATTGTGTAGTTTTTTAAGGTAATTCTAAAAGTGAAAGATAAAATTTGAAATTTTTAAAAATTACATGGGAAAAACGCAAAAAACCCATTTTTGGGGTAAAAAACCCCCCAAACTACCCGTTCCGATTGTCCGATATGTCTGGTTTACGAACTCGTCTGAGCAAATGCAGGAACACACGTCTCTATCAAATTTGGTCTCGATCAGACCATTTTTACGAGAGTTATCGTGTTCACAGACACACATACATATATATATATATATATATATATATATATATATATCAATCTTAGCGACTATTGTTTTTGGTCTCTAGGAACCTAAAGAAGAAAAAATAACATGGTCCTGGTCTTAAGTCTCACCACGAGACCTACGGTAATAGCTTCTTCCCTATGGGAAATTCGCTAAAAATGCAATTGAAATTTTAAATCGAACTATTTTTTGGTGAAAGAAACCCGTCCTCGGACAAGCGAGAAAATGCACTTTTAATGTTAGATTACAGGGCCCATGTGCCACCGCGGCGCGGCCGTGGCTAAGAAGCGGGGTACCGTACAGCTAGCACAAAGCGGCTTCTAATCTAACATGAAACCTGTATTTATCCGTGATTATCTCGCTTATCCATGGACAGATTTCGTTCATTAAAAAATCGTTCCAGTTGAAATTAAAATTCTAATCTTTTTTATATTTTTGTAGAAATGTTATAAAGTTAATGTTTTTTTGTTATTTTAATTAAAAGATTTTTAACCGTCGCTCTTTTGTAAATATAAAAGCAAACTAAATGATACTCTGAGAATATTTTTCTCTTTAGCCAATAAATATGTGTGCAAAGTTTGGTTTCTGTATCTAAAATAGTTCTTGATAATATATAACGTTCTTTGTATAAAATACAAAATGGCGGCCAGCGGCTAAACGAAGGATTTTTCGACATACGTTTATAGAAATTTTTTGTTTATTTTGATGAGTACTATCGCCCTTGGAGTTTTTCCCGACTTTAATGAGCTCCCTGTAAATTACACTAATTGTAGCAATTTTTTAATAATACTTCAGGGATTTTATTATCTGGGGTTAATAAGGATTGAAATGTTTTATTAATCAGGGGTAATAAGCCTTGAGTGGGTTTTTAGACACCAACAAGTGCTCCGTCCGTGTACTTAAGCTATTCAATATAGAATAATAAATACTGAAAATAACTTTTCCTGTACAGTTCGTCAGATTTCATCTGAGCCCTGAGATACGCGAGAGGGGAGGTAAAGTAACCGTGGTGGGTTTTATGCTATGGCGTTTATGTTTATATTTAGATTATTTTATATCTTTGTCATCCGGTAAGTAATCAACACATCAGCTGTTCCTCCCACCACTAAATTTTCGTTCCTTGTCTACTGCTCATCAAAAACCAGAGCCCAGATGGAACCTGACAAACTGTATAGTATTTTCAATCGATAGCTTAGTTTTTGAGGAAGTTTAATATACATTGAATTAGTTTTTATGTCATGTATACGTTAACCGACTGTCTTAAAAGAATAAAACAGTTAGATTTTGCTCTATTCAGTAGCGTAAATAAAAAAGGCCTACAACTTTGAGCCACGAATTTGATTAAACTCTTCACTTAGGTAGTTAGGTAGAATATAAAGTTTGAGTGACTATCCAGAAATTGTTAAACTACTGTTAATTCTTGTCAGTAAACGAAAAAGATAATATATTTAAATAAATAGGTAATTATTTCAACACAACAGTCGGTAAAGCTATACCTATACTGTACTGATTAAAATACAGAGCGAATGGAAATTGTCAATTGTATCCGGGCTAGTGATTTTCGTAATTGCTGTATAACCTTAAATTACGGTTGAAACAAGATCATCTGACTTCTACTGTCACAATCAGCTGACCAACTAACGAAAGCCCACCAGAACAGGTCTCATGTATCGCAGGTATCAAGTGTCGCATGATTGAAAGTGACCTAATAACCTTACAATTGGTGTGCTAAGAGATGATTAATATATAAAACAAATTTGTTTTATCTCGTAATACTTGATTTCATATATAGACTAAAACAAACAAAAGTTTGAAGGCCATGTCAGAACATAATTTCATAAATATAAAAGTATCAATAATAGTTACTGTTTTACCATAATGCTAAGATTATAATATCACAGGCTGTAATTCAGTGTTTATCTTGGTGATTTGAAAGTTAAACTCAAAGTAATATCTTAATTTCATTATGATTTTATAAAGCCTCCGGATTTCTGAGAGTAAACCAACTGGTTCAAACACCTGTTTCTGCAGCAATCCGAGTAGTTGGAATCGCTTTTATTGTTTCGACCTTACATTAGGCACAAAGACATCACATGAAGGTCGTCACATTTATATAATAAATAAGACAGAATCCTTGTGCCTGATAATAGCCTACTGTAAGGCGGACACCATAGTAGCAATTACTATTACAGTACTTAGGTTGCTTTATTCAAACCAGATAGTTTAATATCCTAACACAACTTTGTAGTATTTTGTTGTCAAGACAGACGTCATAATGCTTTAACTGCTCTGTTAGCTAATGCACCTGCAAAATAAATCAGCAAGTACTTGCTACTAACAAATGCGAATATGGCATTAAAATATTGCATTGAGTACTTACACTTTTGTTCATATTAACTTTAAGTTTTACTTGGGCTCACTAGAAAAAGTTTTGCTAGCCCAATTAATATAGTTAATATTGTTGCAGTTTTGCCAACAAAGTGCATCAAATATTCAATGTGTTTTTTAAATTCATTTTAATAATTTTATTATAGGTATTCATGCTCATTGGTATTCATTAGCCTACTATTTTCATATTCGTATTGATACTCTAAACTTCCAAAAAATGAAAACTAAACAAAAAACTAAGCTTTATAATAAAATAAATATTATAAAAAATCATTTATACTAAATCAGCTGTATTTTACTCTTAACCAAAAAAATCACTAATGTAAGTCTTATTACATAGATTCATTAAATAAATACCCAGTCTGATTGCGAAAGCTTCCAACTTTGACTGCTTAAGGTGAGTGAGGAAAATGGTATTGCAATAATATCTACGTTTGTTGTAAATGTATATAGCTTGGTCAAAATAATGAAAGTAAATAACAATATATAACAATAACATGGTTATTTATTTCACCAAAACAGGTTTCCGGGATACATTATGAAACACAGTTAATAAACACATTTTTTCTCCTCAAAAACCCCAATAGGCTGGTCAAGTTTAGTTCACTAGAAACGTTTTCATACATTTTTAATAGTTTATATCTTGATTTTATTACTTACGCTGCATTTCGGTTAAACTCCTGAAACCTTTAGAAATGTAGAAGTAAATGGGTTTCTTTTAATGTGACAATAATCCTTTGAGAAATCACCAAATGAGCTTGCTCTCAAATAAAAGGCTTAATTAACGTCATTTACAAATGAAGTTGTTTATATACGGACTCCTATAAAATATTTCATAGTACTGTAAATTTATATATTTTACTACAAAATTACCTTTGTATACCACTTGATCTATAAATGCTTATGCTAAATATGTTTAACTTTCGAATACAATTTTCCAATATTTTGTTCATATGTTGTGTTTCAACGTTGTGCCAAAAACATCAACATATTTCTTTTCATAGTACGATTTCTGGTCAATGTAGATCAAAAATAGTTAATATGCAATCTACTTACATCAAAATATTACACAACCCAGCAATACCAACTGGTTTACAAGTACTGTAAATTCATAAATACACTGATGCCTTATCTTCAGAAACAAACATTTTATTTGGCTTAGCGCACTAATGTGGTTGCTGTTTATAAAAGGGAGCTATTGAAAAAATGCAAATAACATATAATATAAAAACTAAGCGATTTTTTTACAGGATTATGTATCTATTTTCTCCTTTTAGCGAATTTCCCTTAAGGAAGAAGCTGTTACCGTAGGTCTCATGACAAGACTTAAGCCCGGGACCATGTAATTTTTTCTTCTTTAGGTGTTCAGAGACCAAAAAAATAAATAAATAAACTATATATGATATATTTTCATATTAGATATTGGTTTATTTTATGGTATGTCTTATGCTCAACTGTGTTAAACCATAACACTAGTGGTGAACTAGTGATTATTATTAAACCAGATCTAAACTATAACATGATTTTGTAACTGTGTTCTTATTACCTTAATAAATACTACTAAAAATTACTTTTATAATCAACTTTAATTGATATTATCAACTACTGGATTGCAAATAAAATGTTCTAGTTTATAATGAAGTATAATAAAGTGTCTAAGCAAGACGAAGTACCTGACAATATTATTCAAGTTTCATAACGTAGTTTTGGAATATACATGTAAAACTGGTACCGTAGAGAGTCTCTTTGAAATTGCAAATTCTAAGCGAATGTGTCTATGGCAAAGACCTCCTCTAACAAGGCGAATCTCTTGAAGTATTGTTATACTATTCCATATTTTCTTTAAAATCCTAACTGTCAAATAATACATATTTTTAATCCACACATGCACACACGCGCACACATTTTATTTGACTTTAGAACAACACGTTTCGAGTATCATTTCATAATTAAATATAAAAATGCAACCTTAAAATAAATATTTAATTTTTTTATCAATTTAACCTTAAATAGTTGCAAAGGCAATATTTTCCCACATTACTTGGTAATATGAAGAACAATATCGGGGAAGTAAAGTAAAACTAATAGATTTGTAACAAATGTTTCAAGTCAACTATGTATATTTAATTTGTATAAATTAATTCGGATCAATAAACAGTTCTGGATTTTCTACTGATTAGAAAAGTAGTTGACTATAACTGACAGTACTAGCGGGCCTTTCTCACGGTGCCCGAGAAGCCAAAAACTAATATCAGTTCTAACTCCCGAGACCACTACCTTTATTGATACAGCTCTTCAATAATGTTACCATTGGGGTAGCTCTGATTGCTCGACACTCTAACCATTACTTAGGGGAAAAGCTGTGCTAATGGGGAAAATAGCATAATATTATATAACTAGCATTAACATACTTTCAAATAGCCAGTAAAGCATCTATTGTACAATAATTTCAATTTAATTTTCGTTTTGGGAAATTTTGATTGATTTATTCATTCAAACTGATAGCTTACATAGCCTGATGAAGGTTTGGTAGTTTTATCTTGCAAAATGCTACTATTGGTTTACGATTGAGGCCTCACAATAAAATTTATTGTAAATTACCTCAATAAATAAGCGATATAAGTGGACTGACACAAACTTCCTCCCTTAAGTAAATTTAAAAAAGACAATTCTATAAAGTTTCAAAATATAATGTAAAAATGTATTGTTTTAAAAAAACAATTCAATTTCTGAAAATAACAAGAGAGAAGTTAAATTAATGGTTAGAATTTTATAGGAGAACCCCCCCCCCCGGTAATACCATGCTTTATTGAGTGGGGTTTGTTGGGTAATTTGACCTTAACTTCAAACAAAGTTTAATGGAAAACTGTTGGAAAATAAGGAAGAAATTGTTGTCTTAATATTCTCCATAAGAATCACATTGAGTACTTTAGAATACGTACTGCGTTTATCATGGACACTAAATTCAACTTTTCCGTGGACCTGTTAGTCGTAGACTAATAATTCCCAATACCAATTTTTAGTTTTTGATGCTGGTTACAATGGTGATAGTCAAGTTATGCATTACTTTTATTGTTTTCGCTGAAAATTTTAAAATGGATTTTTTTACATATAAAAACCTATAACTTTTAAACCGTAATCATTACAGACATGTGGGTGGCGTCAAACTATTTAGTACTCTGTTCATTATACACTAATTAATTTTAATCAAATTCGTTATTCGTCTTTTGATAAATTTGGATTTTTCACGTTTCTCAAGGGTTCTAAGGGGTGAAATATCCTTTAAAAATTCGAAAAAATGAAAAATACACCTGGATATACCGTGAATATATACATACACGTTAAATTTCATCTAAATCAGACCAACGGGGTAGGCTTTGGCTTGTTGACACACACACACACACACACACACACACACACACACACACACACACAAAGACACACGCACAGACACACGGACGGACAGACATTAACCCACTTTTTGGATTCAGGGGACTCGAAAATGGATATATCCTCTCTCAACTCAAATTAGAAAATTTTGACGAAACCAATACTTTCTCCATGTACTATGTGTAAGGGGAGAAAATAAAAGTTAATTGAAAGCCGTTATCTCAATTATTTAAAAAAATGTATTATGTTGATTTATTAATATGATTGGTTAAATTATTACAGATTAAAATATAAATTTGATATTGTTTTAAATAGTGGGACTTGATGTATGAATTTATATTCATTACATAACAGCATGTCATTGAAGAGAGCACATTTTGTTATTCATAAATACAGGATTACCTTTGAAAATAGACTGTATTACCGACATTGCCTGACCGCGCCGCGTAAAACACCCACTGATAATGGAATTGATAACAAACACACTTTGCAGAACTGTCTGTCCCAAGTCCATTTAGAAATGGAGTCTAAAAACACCTTACCAGCTGATTGCATGATTTTCTTATGATTTGCTTAAGTAATTTTTTATGTGATAAATTATTCCTAATTTTTTACATATTTTCTAATTAGAACTGTAAAAGACGGCGGGTCCCTAACAGAATTACCTACATAGCCTGAACTTTAATAATATGAGGTGGATTATTGATTATAAAATATTATGCCATGTTGTCTGAATAGAAAATTGATACTGTTAATTTTGTCAGTTACACTGGAATTTCTTCTAATAAACTACAAACTCAAATTCAACATAACCTCCTACTGATATAGATAAATTTAAATCTAATCTTTGAATTTCTTTCGTATTTGGGATTAAAAAGTCTTTGAACGTGCTTCCTTATTGTTAATATTAACTTTTATAATCAGGTTAGTAAAACTGCCTACTGAACTGCAATTGTTATATACAAAATAGTTATATTAATGTTCCATAACATTTTTAAATTATATTTAAGTATATAGGCTATTAAAGTATAAGTGAATAAAGCTGTTCATTTTTTACAGTACACATTTACTTCATAGTTTTTCATTAATGAATGATTCAGATGGCATTGAATGGTAAAGCTGCTGGTGTGCGGGAGTGTGGGTGTGCAAGTCGCGCTATGAGTTAGCCGGTATGCTGGTGTGCGGGAGTGTGGGTGTGCAAGTCGCACTATGTGTTAGCCGGTATGCTGGTGTGCGTGTGTGCGGTGTGCAAGTCGCGCTATGTGTTAGCCGGTATGCTGGTGTGCGGAAGTGTGGGTGTGCAAGTCGCGCTATGTGTTAGCCGGTATGCTGGTGTGCGGGAGTGTGGGTGTACAAGTCGCGCTATGTGTTAACCGGTATGCTTGTGTGCGGGAGCGTGGGTGTGCAAGTCGCGCTATGTGTTAGCCAGTATGCTGGTGTGCGTGTGTGCGGGTGTGCAAGTCGCACTATGTGTTAGCTGGTATGCTGGTGTGCGGGAGTGTGGGTGTGCAAGTCGCGCTATGTGTTAGCCGGTATGCTGGTGTGCGGGTGTGCGGGTGTGCAAGTCGCGCTATGTGTTAGCCGGTATGCTGGTGTACGGGAGTGTGGGTGTGCAAGTCGTGCTATGTGTTAGCCGGTATGCTGGTGTGCGGGAGTGTGGGTGTGCAAGTCCCGCTATGTGTTAGCCGGCATGCTTGTGTGGGCGTGTGTGGGTTTGCAAGTCACGCTATGTGTTAGCCGGTATGCTGGTGTGCGGGAGTGTGGGTGTACAAGTCGCGCTTTTTGTTATCTGGTATGCTGGTGTGCGGGAGTGTGGGTGTGCAAGTCGCGCTATGTGTTAGCCGGTATGCTGGTGTGCGTGTGTGCGGGTGTGCAAGTCGCGCTATGTGTTAGCCGGTATGCTGGTGTGCGGGAGTGTGGGTGTGCAAGTCGCGCTATGTGTTAGCCGGTATGCTGGTGTGCGGGAGTGTGGGTGTGCAAGTCCCGCTATGTGTTAGCCGGTATGCTGGTGTGCGGGAGTGTGGGTGTGCAAGTCGCGCTATGTGTTAGCCGGTATACTTGTGTGCGCGTGTGTGGGTTTGCAATTCACGTTATGTGTTAGTCGGTATGCAGGTGTGCGGGAGTGTGGGTGTGCAAATCGCGCTATGTGTTAGCCGGCATGCATGTGTGCGCGTGTGTGGGTTTGCAAGTCACGCTATGTGTTAGCCGGTATGCTGGTGTGCGGGAGTGTGGCTGTACAAGTCGTGCCACGTGTTAGCCGGTATGCCGGTGTGCGGGTGTGCGGGTGTGCGCGTGTATGGGTGTGCAAGTCACACTATGTGTTAGCCGGTATGCTGGTGTGCGGGAGTGTGGGTGTGCAAGTCGCGCTATGTGTTAGCCGGTATGCTTGTGTGCGCGTGTGTGGGTTTGCAAGTCACGCTATGTGTTAGCCGGTATGCTGGTGTGCGGGAGTGTGGGTGTGCAAATCGCGCTATGTGTTAGCCGGCATGCTTGTGTGCGCGTGTGTGGGTTTGCAAGTCACGCTATGTGTTAGCCGGTATGCTGGTGTGCGGGAGTGTGGCTGTACAAGTCGTGCCACGTGTTAGCCGGTATGCCGGTGTGCGGGTGTGCGGGTGTGCGGGTGTGCGCGTGTATGGGTGTGCAAGTCACACTATGTGTTAGCCGGTATGCTGGTGTGCGGGAGTGTGGGTGTACAAGTCGTGCTACGTGTTAGCCGGTATGCCGGTGTGCGGGAGTGTGGGTGTACAAGTCGCGCTATGTGTTAACAGTTCAAACAGTTCAAAAACATCTTTATTAATCAAAAATTCTTAACAATACATACAAAGCCCAATGTGCCAAAATAACACGTGCGGGCATTTGAGAGAACATCGAGATAGGCTTTATTTTTCCTATGATACAACCATGCAGTCCATGAGCTAATTATGTGTATCTCATAAATTATTTATAACACAATTATTACAGTTAATACAAAAACTACTAACACTTATAGTAGTAACACCATAAATACCAAGGGAAGTGATACGTATACAATTAACACTAATATAATAAATTCTAATACTAAATATATTTTTAAACAAATATTTCATCCTATCAATTATGCAGCTGAGGAATGCTGCTATGCTGTCTCACAAATTCTATTACTTTCATCTTTACTTTAGGTTTCCCATCAAAACAATTCTCATTACCTTTAATTGTAAGAAAGTAATTAAACAACTTTACCCCAGCATACAAAAATTGATGTCTACAAACTTCTTTTTTTATGTTTGGAACTATAAGAGATATATATTGAGATGACCGCGTTATTCTAAGAGGTTGCTTTTGTTGGTAATTATTAAAATATTTATGGACATACAAAATGCAGCTGTACATATACAACTGATGTATATTCAGTATACATTTTTCAATAAACACATGAGTAACTGGATCCATTTTCCTAATGTTACTTATTGTACGGATAGCATTCCTCTGACACATTACAAGTGGTTTTAGAATGGTTTGGTACGTTCCACCAAAATGCATTAAACCATACCTTAATGTACTCTCAAACCAAGACGTATATAACTTCTTTAAATGATCCTCTTTTATGTAGTTTCTTATATGATATAAAGAATAGTTTATTTTCCTCAATTTTTTACAGAGATAGTTAACATGACAATCCCACTTAAGATGTTGATCCAAATAAATTCCTAAATATTTTACAGCTTCCACAATCTCTATAGGCTGGCACGTACATCCATACAGACACTGGTGGTTGTGACAAGTAAATTTATACATGGTTTGGAGATTGTCATTGGTCTGGTCATAGTCAAAAAATAAGATACATTTAGATTTCTTTACATTTATCATTAACTTATTTTCTATCAACCACTTAGAAATTCTTTCTAAATCTACATTAACACTTAACAATAATAATTCTTTACTTTGTGATGAACACACCAAAGCTGTATCATCTGCATATGCAAAGATATCTGAATACAAATCCATATCTAACAGGTCATTTATAAATAACAAGAAAATGATTGGGCCCATCACCCCGCCTTGAGCTGTTCCAAATCTTAGATCTAATATGTTACCAACAATACCATTTATTTTTACAGCTTGTTTTCTAGACCTAGAAAAAGAAATCAACCAGGCCAACACATTCCCCCCAATACCATATCTTTTAAATTTATTAATTAAGATATCAATATCCAGGGCATCAAAGGCCTTTTGAAAATCTAGATATATTGAGAGAGTGTATTTATTTTTATCAATTGATGAAACTATACTACTAATATGCTTTTCAATTGCCAGATCTGTTCCTCTACCAGGTAAAAACCCATACTGATTAGGAGAAAATATTGATCTATCAGTGAAATACTTTAACAACTTATTTTTTACAACTGTTTCAAGAATCTTAGCTATGGTATTTATCACAGATATGGGGCGATAAGAGGAAACATCTGAGTCATCCCCTGCTTTATATACAGGTGTTACACATGCAGTTTTAAATTCATCAGGAACAGTTCCCTGAGCAAATGACAAAGAAAAAATAGAATAAAGAATGGGTACAAATACATCAAGATTATATTTTATAGTTAGAATGTTTATACCATCCAACCCACAGCTTTTCTTGTTTTTCATATTTTTAATTACATTTATAATTTCAACATAGTTTAAATCAAAATTTTCACAAAACACATCATACTCTACACTATCTTCATAAAACATATCGGATCCAAACGTTTTCAACCTCAAATCAGATATTATGTTACAAAAATAATCATTAAAACAGTTACTTATCTCTAATTCATTTCCAGTAACATTCAGGATTGAGTCGTTGACTTTAATCTTATCCAGTACCTTTTTTTTACTTTTAACTACTTTTTTTACTACATTCCAATATTTTTTCGGGTCTCCATCACACCTTTCAATTAGATTTGAAAAATAATTTAGCTTTGCCTTCTTTACTTCTTTCGATACTATTTTTGCTAAATTTCTATATTCTAATCTTAACGCTAAATTGTTCACATCAAGGGACAGTCGCTTGTGTTAGCCGGTATGCTGGTGTGCGTGTGTGCGGTGTGCAAGTCGCGCTATGTGTTAGCCGGCATGCTTGTGTGCGCGTGTGTGGGTTTGCAAGTCACGCTATGTGTTAGCCGGTATGCTGGTGTGCGGGAGTGTGGGTGTACAAGTCGTGCTACGTGTTAGCCGGTATGCTGTTGTGCGTGTGTGCAGGTGTGCAAGTCGCGCTATGTGTTAGCCGGCATGCTTGTGTGCGCGTGTGTGGGTTTGCAAGTCACGCTATGTGTTAGCCGGTATGCTGGTGTGCGGGAGTGTGGGTGTACAAGTCGTGCTACGTGTTAGCCGGTATGCCGGTGTGCGGGTGTGCGCGTGTATGGGTCTCGCTGCGAGTGGAAGGAGGTGCGTCGGGATTGCATGTCTACAAAGAGTAAGCGCGCTGCCGTTACTGATTATGTTACTGATAAGGAACACGGCTTTTAAACACGATTCTAGACTCCATTTCTAAATGAAGTTCCGGGAAACCAATCCTTGCCAGATATTATCAGCTGTTATTACTTGACTATTAAATATTTCATATTTAAAAAATTACTATATCATATTATTTGGATTGGGTAAAATACAAGCCGGCAAAAGTGCTACGAAATCTATAAAAATAAATTTTAAAAAAGTAATTCTTTTCCGTCCTGAAATGTTATCTATAGATTTTTTGTGGGAAATGTTTGTTACAGGTTCCCAAAACACTCAGTACGGTATGCATTTACTAAATTATCACTACACACAGTTTAATTTACTTAGGTTCTTTAGGTATTTACTTAGGTGTATTTTTACTTAGGTCGAATGTGGATTTGTATTTATACTCAGTGTTTGATTATCAATAACACACTATAAATACGGTCCTATTGTGCAAATGGGTATGAAGAAAAATTAACTAGAGTCGTGCTCTGAGTGTTGATATATCTGTAAAACTCCTTGGAGAACATCTTCCCCTGTTAGTATTAGACATTTCATAGATTTTAATCCCAATGCCAAAGTTAGATTTAATTAGATAAATTAACTTGCCTAAGCTACGACATGAACATAAGTAGGGTCCATTTTAGTAATATTAGTCAAATTTTAATTGATATTGTAAATAATTACTAATCCCGACCAAAAAGTTTTTCAAACTAGGTATTGAAAAACTGCAGCAATAATAACCATAAAGCTAAATAAAACAAATTAAATATCAATACCTTGTTAGAAAATTTTTTTACCATGTAATTTTGATCATGCTTTACGCATTTATAGACTAAAAATAGAATAATAGATTAAAAATGAATTTTACTTTGAAAAAGTCAAAGTAAGTTAAATACAAACGATGGCATTTCATTAAATTATTTATTAATTTAATTAACAACATTTATGATATTTCAATATTGTCTTCAAATCGCAAAAACGTTTGTAAAGTTCATCGTCGTATGAACACAAAGATAACATTCACAAATAACTGGATAATTGGCTATAGCAGTAGGTAGTCAAGATCGGTGATAGCTCAGCAGCTTGCTAGTGAAAACACACTTCCATTTACTTGCTTTAATTAACCACAGCTCGGCTTGAAACTTTTATAATTCACCTTTGCCAAGTTGTTGGAGTTGGATGGGTGTTTTTGGTTTCTAGGCCTATGAAGAATAATTAAAATCCCTCCAAATATACAATTTGTCTCATCGATTCTTTTAATTTTATTAAATACGCAATTAAAATACCTATGTGTGATTAAAATTATAATGGGTTAGAGATTGTTCTACCATAAATCTCTTTAAATAACTCATATTTTTTTATGTTTTGAAAGAGACTGTTTAAATCGTAGCTTATAGTGTAGTCGTTGGATATGTTATTCATCACCGAACTCCATGCAATAAGTGGACTGTGAGCTTAGTTTTCAACAACTTTCTCTATATTTCTTTACCAAGAATGATTTGATCGCAAGAGACGGCGGTAACAGTCGGTTACACCAAGCGTAACTAACCATAATGGCCCTCGGCGGTTTCATTATGAGGCTATGTCTCACTGATCCTACAGCCTCCAACATTGTGGTTTTATTTATCCTCATTAATATTGCTAAAAAGTATAAAACATATGTCTTTAATGTCAATATTTTACATGTCTACATAATGTTTTGTTCGTAAAGATTGGGCTCAAATCGACTCGAACATTCTTAATCATCACGATAGCAAGAAAATCTACTTACAAGTACTTTCTCTCCATGTTATTCTTATGTAGAATAAGATAATCAAATTTATCGTCTTATTTAAAAACATATTGTCATAGAATTATTTACTGTCCGGCGTGTGCATAAAACTACAAATAATTAACCCTTCATGCAGAAACTCCTCGTAATAAGTAAAAATAAATAAAAAAATAATTGAAATTATTCTGATGGAGGCAGAGGCTATATAATCTTTTCGGTGTTATTTTTATTGTGTAACTCATTTATGATTAATAATGAATTTTGGAGTAAATTATCACAACTAAATTAATGATCCTTACAAACATAGTATTTTACAGCAAGTTTTCTTTGTGGAAAAAATGTAGTATCACAGACTTATTAAGAGTAATAGAATAGTGTATTACAGTTTCCCCTAATTTTATTTGGAACAATAATTAAACTGTGTTAAAAACGTATGAATATGATACAAACTTCTGATCACTCCTGTTTACCAGAAGTCTCAGTGAATCTATAATAGTAATATCATATGTTCACACAACATCGAGCAACGCTATTCACTGAGCACGATTCAATTCTCGCGCCATCACAGCTGGTAGAATTAACGAACCAACAGACCGGATATTACGGGAAGTGACGCCATGTATCGGCGGCGTGTTCCCCCCTTACAGCTGTTTATTGGAACTGTCCGATTTTATAGCTTCATTACAACATAGACAGTGGAATATCAAGTATTATTTATTCATTTTATTCATACAGCCAGCTTACGCGTTATATATTTCATACTGTTGTAGTGAGAATTAGCTCAATTATACTGTCCATCCCCTAAACGATATCGAAATTAAAATAGCAATATTCTAATCAGTTTGAAAATAAATAGCACTTAATAGCGTTCCTAAATAAAGTTCCTAATAAGTTCCTAAATAAAATAAATTCCTAAATAAGTGGACTGATACATACTTTATTCCTTAGTTAAATTTGAAAACGACAATCTGTAATAAAACTATCATAGTCTTTAAAGTTTATCTAAACATAATTTAATAATTTATCGTTTCAAAAATAATCATCTAATTTAAAAAAAAACAAGAGGCAGAAATGTTATTTTTAATTTTATTTTCAACATATTCCATCACGATTTTTAAGTAAAACAAAGTTTTACGACGTTTCGGGATCTGTAATCTGAACCTGTCCTCAGAAGAGCTAGTACCTAAAACATAACAAAATTGATACACAATCTAGACTAAGCCGGTATAAAGCTAAATACCCTCGTTGCAGCAAACTTGCGTACTCAGCGAATTTCCAAATCAATAGTATAATTAGACCAATTCGTAATTCAGAGACCGTGGTTTGGATTCCACACTAAACTGTAGGTTTAATAGTTGCCATCGGCTGTTGGGCTATTAAAAACAGTCCTGTCTAAGGAACATGTCAGCCTTAGTCAGTAACAAGAGAACAATATAGCGCCACAATCATCTTAGCACTCAATCCTCATTCATACTAGGCTTAAAATACCTACATTGTAGTATGGTTGCCATTTCAACGATTTAATCTAATCTAATAATAAAAATAATATATGACAAGTTTTATAAAAATCTATTCATGAATATGAGAATTATTTGCCTATTCTAATTAAGATTAACATGGGAAAGAGTGTGCAGGTTTGCTGCTAAGAGGAACACTGAAATTAGGCATTTCTACCATAAACAATTTTTATTTTTAACATTTATACCAGCTTTCATCAACATCTGTCAATAAATAAAAGAGTTTGCTTATTCCCTATGTGATTAACATGGGAAAAGAGTATGCAGGTTTGCTGCCATGATAAACACATAAACTATGATTTTTAAGCATAAATGGATGGATCTCAACCACATAAAGGTAAATACCAAGTTTAATTAAAAAATATTGATTGGTTTGGGAAGTATTAATTTTTACTTATTCTCCATAATATTAACAGTACCTGGTGACCGAGCTTTGCTCGTTTAGAATAATACATGTATTATAAAAATTAATTAGAAAAATTAAAACACATTTAATTAAAACACATAATTAATATAGCACTGAACAAAAAGTATTGCCCCTAATGGGGTTTGAACACGCTACCGCTGGACCACGGCGTCTGCCAAATGAGCGACGTCGGTTAAGGTGTTTTAGCCAACCTCAATTGTTTTAGCCGATCATTTACTGTTTAACTATCCATACAGTTATTATTAGCCTGTGATCAACTGATTTTGTTATAAACGGAATGAGGATTGAAAAGCAAAAGAGAAATTTAATTTACATCAATTAATTGGTTTGTTACAGTGGCTTCAAGCAATACAACGAATAAGTTTTCTATCAAAACACGGAAGATTTTGGAAATACTTTTTTCTGCTTTTATTTCGCACAGCTATGTTATCCTTAAGTTTTTACAGACTGTTTAGTAACCTGATAATTTTGCATTTATTTAATTCATAAAATAAATATTAATGCATAACCTCTATATTGTTCCCTGCAGTCTTCAATCAAGAACTGTTAAACGGTTATAAACAGCTGTTTTGGTTTGCATTGTTTACATTTTATTCTCCATAAGCGTAATGTTAAATTTTTAGATTTTAAACTTAATATTACAGTAAAACACGAATTTTCCTGGACATTAGACCTATCTAGAACTTATTTTCTACTCGGAAATTAGTTATTTCCAAAATTTAAAGAAATTCCTCGGTGCCGTTTTCGAGATCCGTGTGCAAATATATATATATATATATATATATATATATATATATATATATATACAAACCTTGCTCGTATTATAGTATTGGATTGGAGGCCAAAAATACAATGTTTAAATTGTTTAACATCTCGATAACCGCTGGAGATAGAGGAAAACTTCAAGGAACTAAATTGTGAAGTTTTTAAGCTGATACTAATGGACACACACACACACACACACATACACCACACACACACACACACGCAAACACACACACACACACACACACACACACACACACATATGTATATATATATATATATATATATATATATATATATATATATGTATAAATTTTAACGACTATTTTCTTGGTCTCTGGGCACCTAAAGAAGAAAAAATAATATGGTCCCGGGCTAAAGTATTGCCATGAGACCTACGGTAATAGCTTCTTCCCTATGGTAAATTTTCTAAAACAAAAAAGTTTAAAGCAGTAAACAAAGTGACAAACAAACAAGGGGGGGGGGTTCCAGGGGACACAACCACTTCAATTCAATTGTCTTTGAGTCTTTGTGACAAGTGGACGTGTTATGTTTCTTATGTGCGCAATTGTTAGTGAATTGTTTGTTTGGAAAATGTCCGCTATAAAAATCTAAATAACATAAATTCACCATCACCAATAATGAATTTCAAACGAATAAGAGAAACATATATAAGAGAAAGAGAGAGTATTTATACTGAGACAATTTTGAGTACTGCTGTATCTGAGATTCACATTTTATACCAGCTGTGAATTTTAAGTTACAACATCTGTAATCATTTATGTTTGTTATTGCTTACTTGTTGTTCTAATAAACATTATGTTTCTATCTTCTGACTTAATTACTTAAACCTATAAAGTATAAATGTTTAGAATCACTTTCCGTAAATATGTAGAGAATGTGTATTCCAATGTTTTCTGGAGTTTCGAGGGATACATTCAAATATATACGTTCAAATATACTTCAATAGAATGAGACGCAGTAAACGTCACTTGGGAAGATCAAAACAGTTTTAAGGTTTTTTTATGTGGCTGAAATATGAATTTGGCTAAGGGAATTTGATATCCTTACAGCCCACATACTCTTTACAAAGGGTTTATGCAGACAGGGAATTCATAAGGGAAACAAGGCAACGTGGCTCTTGGAAAATAAATTGTGCTATTTAATTTAGAATTGTGGTTGTCTATAACTACTTTCAAGTGATTATAAATAAAATCTTTCTTATTTTATATGTTTTAAATATTTCTTTAGATAATTAATTCATAAAATGATCCAAAATCCATAGCTTTATATCCATTCAGTAAGATTTATGATTACTGAATAATTTTGGAATGTAGAGACGCTGAAACGTCTTGTGGAGTAAAAAAGTAAAATAATTGGTTAAATAGTAATTTAAAAAATTATACAGACCTACTTATTTTAATATAGTTTTAATATCAATCTTAACATTAAATAAACCTTTTGAACACCAAACTATTTTTAGATTAAATTAATTTTAGCAAAGGGGATTAAAAATCTTCCTATACAACAAAAGTAACAGGTAAAACCTTTCTTTAACCTCTCGTAAGAAGCTTAAGGCGAATCTTTTTAATTTATAGAACCATATTTTAGGTTATTTATAGTTGATTTATTAGTTTATATAACCATTATTTTATGGTTTATGAACCATATCCTCTAGAATTTAGTAAAATATGATTAGTCTTTCTTCAGAGAGGAAATTACAAATAGGAAATAACAAGAGCGAAGAGCGAGAAGTCGAAATGGACGATTGATTTGCTTCCGCTTCTCGAGTGCCGGCCGTGCTTTTCAGCCTAATGGCGATTGGCGAGGCTATAATCTCTGATCGCCGCGACGGGAACTGAATGTAGTCATCGGTATTCTAAATATAGGTTATAACTGACTTGGCGAACCTCGTAACGCCTAACAGTAAATACATGATAAATTTAGGATTGGCCTTGTTCTGAAGTCAAATAGCATTACTGCTTCCATGTGAAAGATTAGATTAATATTCTGGGTCGTGGCATAGTTGGTAACAACACTTGAATGAAAAGACGTATTAATAAAATTCAACAAAACAGATAAATTTTAGCGGATCGATTCACAATTTTCTAATCCAACCTAAACCAAAACCAAACCTGACTGTAATACGTCTTTTATAGAAAAGATTAAATTTTCTGAATCGCGACATTTTTTTAAATAATACCCTAATAATCTAACATTCATTTATTCCACTTCTTTAAAAACAGCTAATAATTACACTGGGGCAAACAAACCTATTCTAAATAAATAAGTAATTTATAAATGAGTAGTATATTCATCTATAAAACAATCACAAACATTCACCGAAAATTACGAAAAATGATATACATACATTCATTTTTATTTAGAGATATAACATAATAATTAATACTAGCGTACATGGCGCACGAAATAATCGTGCGCTGTCCAGGAGAGAATCTGTCCATCAATAACTATGTTTAGAAACTAAGTTTAGATTTTTCCAAAAGATTTTCATTTTGGTTATGTTTTGGTTTTGTGAAAAATAAAAACTGGTGTTTTATTGCCAGCTGTACGATGATGTCTTCATTAAACGAAAAAAGAAAGAACCATGTTTAACTGTCAGATTTGATTTGTTATTATTTAACCACTTCCTTAAATAAACTGCTGATTTCTCGATCGTCGGTATTTACCTCCATAAGTTTATGGAGAAAATCGCGACTTTGACCCCATTATTTTCCATGTCCACGGTGAATTTTCAAAATTTTTTTCATTGATGGCAAAACTACATGCTAAGACCTTTATAACGACACCTTGGACATGGTGATTGGTAGCACCACCACTCCAAAACAATTATCACAAAAATAGGCCTAGTGTATTAAATATATAAGATTCTAATTGTAACCTCACAATTTGTTATCAACAAAGGGTAAAAGAATTTTTTCTACAAGTATAATGGAGCTTGACGTTTTCCCCGATGGTTACTATTCCTGTTTCTAAACAGAGTACATAAAAGAGAGTACAGTATTTGTTATAAATGTTTTATTAGATTCAGATATGTAAATCCATTAATATGATAAATGAAAAAGTTATGGATTGGGGAGGGGCTATATGAAAAAAATAGTATTTAAATACCTAATTTTATTCGGCAAAATCTAATATCTCTTCTGGTATAGATAATAATTATTTAAGGTAATTTAAAATGCATGTGATTATGGAAATAATAAAACGGTTAATTTAAATTACTACTCATTGTAATCAAGTATATCAAGTGAAAATTACAACGTTAAATGTGACAATTACAGCTATTTTTCATGAATACCAAAAAATTAAATAAACTTAGTAAGTAAAATAGAAATAAAAATAATACAAAAATTATAAAATAAAAAAAACTCCTGATATTGAGCTTATTTAGAACGAGGAATATTTCCTTCCTATGGTCTACACTGTCTAAAATAATTTACCTCTCCCCACCCCCAAAATTACTTCTACTTAATTTTTATCAGAGTTATTTCATCGATGATTACAGCATCTCGAGCTATGTTTCCGTAGTGGGGTGGTGCGCCATCTTGTTGGAACCACATGTGTTGTTGCCTGGACTCTGAAGCAATATCTTCCAACAGCACACCATACGTTCAATGACTATCTTCTCTGTTGATCAATCGCTTGCATCCAGTGAGGGTTTACTGGAGCCCAATAGTGCATGTTATGCCTATTGAGGTGTCCCGTGCTGAGAAATGTTGCCTCGTCAGAGAATAATACATTTGACAAGAAGGAAGGATTTAAATTAATTTGTTCGATCATCAATCTACAAAAGCCTAACCTTAAAGGGTAATCAGTTCCAAGAACTTCTTGGTTCAGTGTTACATGGTAAGGATGGAGCTTGTGCCTTTGTGATATTCTAGAGATGGAAGCTCGGCTAATTTGAAAGTTTCTTTCAATTTCCCGGATAGTGATGTGGGGTTAAACTTGAATTAATGCCAAAACATCAGCTTCAACGTCAGGGTTGGTGGCAGGATGTATTTTCCTCCGTTTCCGGTTAGTTAACATACTTGTTGTACGAGCTTTTCGTTCAAGACGGTAGAAAGCACTGCTGGATGGTTGTATTCTGTCAGGAAATAGAGAACCGTACAGTTCAGAAGCCTGTCTTTTGTTTTTGTGACACTCGCCATGTATTAATAACATGTTGTACTTCCATTGGCCCATGAGGGTACACTTGTATTATTATTGCCTTATTAATGATTTGAAAATTCGCTGAGTACGCAGGTCTGATGCGACGGGGGTATTTTTATCTCTTTTTTATAGTTAATTTATAATATAACTGAATAGCTATAAAACATACAGTAATAAAAATAAAAAGTTATTCCAGACTTTTCACAAATATTCTGTATAAATACACCATTTATTCTTAGTAAGTCTATGAACATAAACTGATAAAAAGGTGATGCTACTCTGAGCAAAAATTTTGTACATAGTTATTCCTACTCTATTGTTGATGTTTATTTCGGAGCACGTTACATAACTAACTTTATAGCTTGCGTTCCGAATGTCGTAAACCGATTCAGCCCTAGAGCCCCAAGACCTATAGAGCTATAGAGGTATCGTGACTGTTGGGGCTGATAATTACTGAGATAACCCACTACCACTCTGGTTGATTGTATGACTGCTCGTAAACGGGATCTCGTAGGCAGATACAGACGCGCAATCAACGTAAAACGAGCTATACATCCCTGGCAGTGGCACACACTGTCATTTAGGTATATGCTAGTTTTATAAACACTGTAAGCAACTTGTTTAAAAAGTAATACTTATAACTGAGAAAGTATCAATAAATCATTTGAAACATTCAAACTAAGAAGTATTCCGCGATATTAATAGTCGGTACTAAAAACTGTTTTTTAAGTGACAGTATTTTTCGTAAAAAGTGAAAAAATTAAGAGGCGGCAGGAGTCAGTCCAGGCGCTCACACGCTTGACATGGGATGGGTTTAGTTATCTTTTTTTGCTCGTAAAGGAAATTTATTAAAAACAATATACCAAATACAGTGTATTTTATAGGTCCTTATAAACATATTTATGTGTTAAACTACCAAAACTAAGGTTTAGAAATATTTTATTTTTTTGAAATTAGAAAATGAAAATTCCATAAGGATTTAACAAAACTAATTCAGTTGTATTATTTTTGTTTATCAGTGGAAATTTTCAAACTTTGGACCTAAATAAGCTTCACATATTCATAAATAAAATGTATTGAATAACGTTTTGTATTTGATTTGCTCTTAGCCATAATATTTTTTTAAGTTAGTTAACTGTTCACGCACCTACGGTAATAGCGTCTTACCTATTGGAAATTTGCTGAAAGGATAAAACACAATATA
This sequence comes from Nephotettix cincticeps, assembly GCA_023375725.1. NCBI lineage: Eukaryota > Metazoa > Arthropoda > Insecta > Hemiptera > Cicadellidae > Nephotettix > Nephotettix cincticeps. The sequence continues at coordinate 74,436,972 of CM041791.1, forward strand.
TACATAGAACACTGTGTTAATGATCTAAAGAAATACAAGTTTAAGGGACAATTACTATAATGGTATTAGCTATAAAAAGTGAGTAAACAGGTGAACTTGTCTTTCATACTTTGACACGTAAATATAAAGATTTTAAATATCACAAAACCTGTGCATTCTCCAAAGAGAATGTTTTATTTTCTGCTCGTAACCCTCATTATATAAGCCTGTTGCAACATTAGAGTTTCCTCGAACAAACCAGTGTATTCTTTCGTAGTTTGCATGGAACGAAAATAAGATTAAAATAATCTTTTTTAATTGTATTCCTGCTTCCTAAAATAAAATAAATTTTCTCTTTTCGCATAATAACTGAACAACAATAAAGGCTTATTTTTTCGATACGAAGCAACAACGTATTACACAAAAAAGTACAAAATTCGAAACCGCACAGCAGTCATAATTTTCACTCAAGAAAAAAATAAATCTCAAAGTAAAAAATACATCCATATGTTGTATCTAGTTTGTACTTCTCTAAGTATTTATTGATTCATAAAGATATATCTCATCAATACCATTCATTCAACAATGCTATCTCTCATAATATGGATTGACACACTATTCTTTGATTTTACTTTATATCACATTCATCTTGTGTGTTTTTACATATGATGTTAGCATCGGAAATATTCTTATTTATATACTTGTCAAAATTTTGATAAACTAATTAGCGTAAAATTGCGCATACTGATTTTGTAGGAAGGGAGCACTGTATTGTTTAACAATAATTAATCAGGAGGAAATCATTAATTCATTATGTACTAACACTACAAGTTAAGGTTTGAGACTCTTTGTCCAACCAAAAGTAAAACGAAACAATAGTAGAGCATGATAGAAAATATATTTAAATACTGAAAAATTATAAACTAATTTATTCGAATTTTATTGAAAATATCCTAAAATCTTTTTTATTCAAAATACATAATTCTCGTCCAGGACAATACTACAGAAGTACATTGATTTTTATACCAGACCAATACATATATTTATATAAATGACTTTGTAGTTGGATATAAAAATATTATTTTCACCACATACTAGTTAGTTTAACAATGATTTTATAAAATACACTCCTTTGAAACTAATTTTGCTTCACCGTTAGGCTGTTGCTTCATCCTGGTATTTTCTGACAAAATACCGCAATAGATAACATTAAAAGCTCCTTAACAATAAAATCTCACAATTCTGTATATTCTGTATGTATTAAATGAAATGAAATCAAATACCATAAAACAAATCAAATCTAATAAACTTTATAAAACACTAAAATATTCCTTTGTCTACTGGTTTTACATGGTTTGTGCTAGTAATTTAATTAATCATAGCTATATAATTATGTACAATAATTTAGCTTTATTAGAATTTACAGTTAATAGCTAATCTTCTTTAAAGAATAATCTTCCCATTTTCAAATGGTCTTATCCATAACTTAATAGGGAAAATCTATACTATAATATCCAAATATCTGGTGCAGTGTAGAGAGATATGTTGTAGTGTTCCTTTTAATTTTATATATTCAATATATAAACTTCACTTCCTTAGACATATACAAAATGTTGTATTTTGTTACTCAGAATTTAACTATGTTTTTTACTTTTGAAATAACACATTTTGATCGTATAAAGGTATAGTCTCAGCAAAATAGTTTTCATCTTAGAAATTTCTAATAAAGTCTAGCAGTTATGAGTTAATTTCAACGGGCTATGTAAATTAAGTGTCGGCCGACAACAGTAAATGTTGAGCTGGACGTACTATCGAGGGTGAAGAGTTATAAGTGTAGTAAAACACTTTACAGCCCTGCGAGCTGGGGCTCAATCCAATCTCAACACTGGCTTGTGGTACTTGAGCTGTTAGGGTCAGGATGGCACAATGGCACAATGGCACAATAGCACAATGGCACATATCGTTTGTTAATTACTCTACAAATCATCTTAATGCGAATCGAGTACTACGAAAAGACTTTTTTAAACACGCTATTGTATGATTTATAAAAACCAAATAAAACAATCTAGGCCTAAGCTATAATTTTTAATTTTATAAATTTTGACAAGTCAAATATCCTTCGTTACGAGGCTTCGCCTATTTTACTAAAGATTGCAAGTCTAGTGGTTACTCTACTTTTTGATGCGTGCATCCAGCTCTAGGTGACGTCGACCGCACAATGTCTCTCAGATACAAGTATAGCCAGTCCCCAATAGGTTTAATCATTCAGAACACGTCCAAATGAAAAATCAGGTTGTAGTTTCTTCTATAGCTCATCTCTGACATCTAATAATCTGATGGAGTATAGAAGGATGTGTTGTAGGGTTTCTCCTCAGCTTTAACCGCTTGACACAGGGGCAATTCATTAGTACTAGCTTAGTGGTTAGTAGAGCAATAAAATTAAATACCAAAATATCCATCTGAGTTCTCCCAAAAAGCATTTGTTCACAATCACTACACTTCTATAATATTTTAATTTTATATATTCAATATATAAACTTCCCTTCCTTAGACATATACAAAAAATGTTGTATTTTGTTACTCAGAATTTAACTATGTTTTTACTTTTGAAATAACACATTTTGATCGTATAGAGGTATAGTCTCAGCAAAATAGTTTTCATCTTAGAAATTTCTAATAAAGTCTAGCAGTTATGAGTTAATTTCAACGGGCTATGTAAATTAAGTGTCGGCCGACAACAGTAAATGTTGAGCTGGACGTACTATCGAGGGTGAAGAGTTATAAGTGTAGTAAAACACTTTACAGCCCTGCGAGCTGGGGCTCAATCCAATCTCAACACTGGCTTGTGGTACTTGAGCTGTTAGGGTCAGGATGGCACAATGGCACAATGGCACAATAGCACAATGGCACATATCGTTTGTTAATTACTCTACAAATCATCTTAATGCGAATCGAGTACTACGAAAAGACTTTTTTAAACACGCTATTGTATGATTTATAAAAACCAAATAAAACAATCTAGGCCTAAGCTATAATTTTTAATTTTATAAATTTTGACAAGTCAAATTTCCTTCGTTACGAGGCTTCGCCTATTTTACTAAAGATTGCAAGTCTAGTGGTTACTCTACTTTTTGATGCGTGCATCCAGCTCTAGGTGACGTCGACCGCACAATGTCTCTCAGATACAAGTATAGCCAGTCCCCAATAGGTTTAATCATTCAGAACACGTCCAAATGAAAAATCAGGTTGTAGTTTCTTCTATAGCTCATCTCTGACATCTAATAATCTGATGGAGTATAGAAGGATGTGTTGTAGGGTTTCTCCTCAGCTTTAACCGCTTGACACAGGGGCAATTCATTAGTACTAGCTTAGTGGTTAGTAGAGCAATAAAATTAAATACCAAAATATCCATCTGAGTTCTCCCAAAAAGCATTTGTTCACAATCACTACACTTCTATAATATCCCTAGTCTGAGTACAATAAACTACATTTACAAACCATGAGCCCTACAATGTAACATACCCTTTGTACTAAAGCTCATATTATTTAAAGCTGCATTGTACTGGCATTCTTTGGGTACTATAAACAATCAATATTGGAAGAAACTAGTTATACTGGTCAGCTATTAAAAATCAAGTCTTTAAATGATTAAAAATAATGAATATACTGCAACTCTAAACGTAAATTTTAACAACTTTTAATTTCATTTTATTAAATTTATTCTTTCAAATAAAAATATTCTTACTTGAGTTTGAAATCAAATACGTGATCTATGATTTTTTATTTTACTTTATTTTATTTTAATTATTTAATCAAAACTCATTTAATTTTCAGTTGAAAATTTCTGTTACGAAAATATTTGCGCAAATAAAGAAATAATACGTATTTAAAGAACACAGGGAGAACAATTTCTGTCGTGCCCAGATTGAAATCTTACTTAGCACAATATATGAAAGGTTAGGTTACTTTAATCTATCCAATAATATTATAAAGAAGAGGTGGTTTCTGTATGTTTGTTTGTTGGTGTGATTGTGGATTCGTTATGAAAATAAATGTTTAAAATACTGAAACGAAGGTTTGAAAATTTAGGCAAAGGTAGATCTCCAACTCATGCAACTCCTAGGCATATTCATTTCCTTAAAATGCTCTCGGGCTACGCCCCCTGAATGTCTTATGTTTCAATGTTTACATTTTCAAAGAGTGAAAACTTAAAATTATTTGAATTAGAGTTGTGGAAACTAAAATTAGACATCTTGGGAAGCAGAAGACACAGTTGCTGTAAATGTCATAGGTTTCAATGATTATTTTAATTTCAATTTTCATTAACTATTTACACTACTTATAACAGTCCAAATGGTAGATATTTTCGAAAATGGTTGACTGGGACGGTGGCGGCGTCCTGTAATGCAACTACTTGGAGATCTAAAAACGGGACAGACAGGTAGAAAACAAAAAAGTTAGGTAAGTCAGGTCGAATGCAGTAGGCTTTGAAGGGGGAAAATAAATGTTATACATATGAATGCGAGGGATTTTGTTAAAATAGGACAGATTGAGATTTTCATAGATGGGGAAAACCTGATTTTTCTGCTGAATGAAAATGGCTTGGGTGAGGAAAATCAAAAGAAATTTCAATTCAGAATTATGGTTTGTTAAACAAATGCAGTAGGGAACAGATGGAATTTGGTAGTACAGTTATTTTTAAGAGAAGTTACTAAAGGGTAAATAATAATAATAAAAAAAACTAGAAATAGGCAATGCTAAATATATCAAAAACTTTTGAAAGCTGTGAAGTAAAATTGGACATTAACGGACACTGTTTTAAAATCTCCTCGCTGTATAGGAGCCCTTAGATGGGAACTTAGACACGTTTTTCTTAATTAGACCACTATTTTGAAGAATGAAAAAATGGTGAAAATGATAAGACGTTTATCTTGGGATATGGCTTAGCCTTGACATGTTAAAAATGACCTAAATGTCGGTAGATAAAAAATTATTTAAAAAATTTTGAATTGTTCACCACCATAATTCCAGGAATTAAAAATTAGGCTTACGTATGAAAATTGGAGTGATGTTTTTTCCTGAAAATATTTAAACAAAAAATTTGAAATTTTTATTGAATTTTTTAATAACTACCATGTCCTTGGAAAGAGACAAAAAACAGTATAGACTCAAAATTTAAGTGGCTAAACGAAGAAACAATCAGGCTAAAGGTTGACATGACAACAAAATTCAATATTTAGGAAAATATTTTGACTGTGTCAAAACAGACATTTTGACTCAAAAACGTTCTCTGCTGGTGGTGGGGGGTTTGGCCTCGAAATGATTGGCCTCCTACCACAGCAACAAGCACCAAGTTGTGTAAATTTCTCATAAGTCTAAATTCAAAATTAAGTCTGTCTTGGCCGAAAGAAGATCCATTATCTGTGGAGTTCCGTAGGGATCGATTTTAAGGCCTCTATCCTTCCTAGTTTACATAAAAGACATGAAGCTGCCAGTAGTACCTGAAGGCAGTCTTTTTGTGTTTGCTAATGACACAATGGTTACTGCCAAGCATATGGAGACTGAAAACCTTGAAATTGAGGATTTTTTGAAAGCAAAATGTCTAGCCCAATATTTTCCAGAAAACAGCCGAAATGAGATCCTTGCAAAACCCAAATTTCCTGTTTTCAAACAAATCAAAGGAAAAAATACAAAGTTCTTTGTTGAACCAAATCTTTCAATTGGAGATGAACATCTACAAAATTTCAAAAGGTCAGTTTTTCATTTGAAATTTGAGAAAATTGACAAACATTGAGCTTCTGAAAACAATTTATTCGTGTCTAGTCGAGTGTCATACCTTGTACTCGGTCCAACTCTGGGGAGCCTCAGAATCAAAATTAAAGAGTTTTCATCTTTCAGAAAAAGACAATTCGTTGTATGTTGGATATGCCTTGACAGACTCACTGCAAGGATTTTTTTTGTTGAAAAATTTAACGGTGCCTAGCCTGTACATTTTTGAAATTTGCTCATATATTAAATCCCAGTTATTAGAATAACACACACAATTATAACCCTAGATTCAGGAACATTTTTTCACAACAGTATAGGCTATCTTTAATTAAAACACACCTCTTTATTCAGGACTAATTTTTTTTTAATTACCAGTCTTAGTTAAGGAACAACCAATCTTTAAATTTTTGAAATTTTCTCATATAGTAAATCTCAGTTATTAGAATTTTTAATAATAAACATAATTATAACACAATATTCAGGAACAAATTTTCACAACTACATAGACTATATTTTATTAAAACAAAACTCTATGTTCAGGACTCAATTATTTTTAAATTACCAGTCTTAATGGATCAAAATTAAAGTTTAGGAGCAACCTCAAAGGGTTTTTAATTGAACAAGCTTTTTTCATTGGAAGAATTCTTTTCTTTTATAGAACAGCGTTATGGTGAACCTTACCCCCTAATTTACATTATTGTCCTTACTTTCCATTGCACCATCACTAATCAGACATCAACCACAAACAAACAGCATCATCATCACCACAGAACTATATTTCGTGTCCCGGTCTTTACCGGGCACTAGACAATTCCTACGCCACTGCAGCCAAAGGAGGCGAAAATAGGAAGGAAGGACGAATTGTGGATGGTTGTGACGATGGTCGGTGTTCTCTTGTGTATTAACGTCCGCACTATTGAATACTACGTCAGTCCGCAAAGGCCATCCTCATAATTAGACCAGTTCGTAATTCAGAGGCAGTGGTTTTGATTACACGTTTAACTGTAAGCCCCTTAGATATGTCATTGACTGTTAGGCTATAAGTTACAACTTCTGTCTAAGGAACATGTTAGCCCTAGTCAGTAACAAGACTACAAGATCGCACCACAATCATCCTATAATCTTTTTCATTCATACTTAAAATACCTACCTTTGTGGTATGGTCATCGTTTCAATAATCTAATCTAATCTCCCGATGCCTGTCTCTATTAAGTTATTCCTGATAATTTCCCAATATTACTTAAAAGCTGGGATTTTCTCATAGTGACAGACACTCTTGTTTATACATTTTGGAGATCGTGTTTAGTATAAAGTACAATAAGTAAAAACCTATTTTAATCTGAATAGTATTTTACATCAAATAAAGTATAGTTTTTATTAATCAAATTTTCATTTTTTTAAATTTCATTTAATGCCGAAGAGAAAAGGTAACCTCTCTCTAAACTTTTTTTACCCGAGCGATGATGGGTACATTAACTAGTTTATAATATAACACGTAATAATTATAGTGGAACGGGAACACTAGTGAGGAAGGTTGTGTGCTGCGACAGGTACCAATAAAGCGGTTTATCGTCCACAGAGAGATACTTATAGACCATGTAGCTTGTACACTAAAACATGTATTGCTTTCAAACTACTCTGTAAACTATGCAAATGTTACCAATTAGCTGCAAATAATTTACAACTTACTACGAGTAATTCCCTTAATAATTCATATACCTATGTTACATTACTTTAAATTATTCAGTTAAACTTTATCCTAAGAGTTTTTGGCAGTGGTACTATTTTGGATTTCAGTCAGATATTGCAATTTTTCTCCATTATTCCTCACTCAACAGTCAATTAACATAAAACTATCTTGTTTTACAATAATAAAGCAAGAAATTGAATTTTGTATTTTCCTATATCATCGCTAACTTTAATTTACCATCAGGGGCCTGTTTCACATAATCATGCCCATAATATTAGTACAAGTTACAAATCCACAAACTAAAAGCTTGTATTCAAAATGTTTCATAATAAAAATACGTACTTACCAATATTATGTGTAAAATTTATTAGTAAATTTTACAAATCTACAAATCAGCTGGTTCAAAATACAAGTTACGAGTAAAAATCCACAAGTTCTAATATCTTTGGTTTCAAAAAGAAGTTGCCTATTCTAGTATTATTAGCTAGATTTTACAAGTATGTTTGTAATCAGCTGATTGAGTTTAATGATATTTTGTGGTATATTTTACATTTATTTAGGAATAAGACTATTGACAAAAATCTACTCTCAGTTAAAAGCTTTTATACGGTGAATTGTTACTTAGAAAACAGGAATAATTTATAAATCGGAGACTTATATTGCGCATATCAGAAATACACAAACATACAGTTCATTAACTGAACATCGTGTCTGGCAATATACTCTTGTTCATTGTCCATTGCTTCATCAATTAAAATGAAAATTCCATAAAGACCACCTAACCTCTGAATGGGGAACTAGTAGAATGGAGGTTTTAATCTAGCCAATGAAGAGCTAAGAATATCAGTTGCCTTACTCACTAAGCTACGTAATTTTTTTAGGTCTACATTCTAGGTAATTTTGAATTATCATACATATTTCTTTAGGTTTCTAAGGCTAGTTTGTAACCTTTCTTTGTGTTAATTTTACATGAGCCTCAAAAATGAGTAGCTGAATTATAACATGATAAGGTCTTTCCATTAGAATTCCTTAAAAATAACTCACCACAGATCTAATAAAACATGAACAGGGTGAGTATCTCATTTAAATTTATCTTAGAGATGAAGAACATAATAGCAAATAGATAAATAAATCAACATTTTTACCTGAGTTGTCAGTATTGAACTATGTTGCTGACTGCTCAATTTATTTAAAATTTATTTCATTAATAGTTAACAAAGAATTAATTATACAATTAAAAATATAAACCTAAGATTTTAAAACTGAATAATAATTAGAAATACCAATACTGTACTTAAAATAAAATACTTTACTAATAATTTAAAAATTAGGTAAATTCATCTTTGTAGAATTTCCACTTGTAATATTATTAATTTAACTACAAGTTAATATTATTAGTAAGTATTATGAAACAGGAATAAGAAAATCTACTTGTATTTTGGCTTATGATAACTAATAGTTTTAAAATTAATAGTAAATCATTATGAAACAGAATTCTACATCTCACAAGTAGTTTTCAATTATGAAACAAAATTTTACAAGTTACAAACTACAAAACTAATAATATTAGTTTGTAATTTGTAAATTGGTATTTCGGCATTATGAAACAGAATTTTACAAGTTTCAAGTTACAAAGCTAATAATATTAGTCTAAAATTGATTATGAAACAGGCCCCTGGTTTCTCTTGCCATGACTGTCAGGTTACGTCCAATAAGTTATAATCATCAAATTAACGTATACATTTACGTTTATGTCACAGTGAAAAAAACCTTGATATAAGAACCTTTTTTAAGGTTTAATTGGTTTTTAAATAATTAAAATTTTTTTACTTGGTGTTTAATGTTTTCTTGAGTTGTTATCACCAAATATGCAGACACGTACAGAGAATGAATATAAATGGAGTTGAAACTTCAACATATTTAATTTAGTACCTTGTGACCGAGCTTTGCTCGTATAAAATAAGACATGTATTATACAAATTAATTAGAAAAATTAAAACACATTTATTACTCAATGTGGTTCAAATAAAACCGATTTAATACAGTTCCGAGTTATAATAACCACTGGACCACGGCGTCTGCCAAGCGAGCGACGCCGTGTAAGGTCTTTTAGCCAAACCTCAATTGTTTTAGCAAATCATTTACTGTTTAATCCATACATTTATTATTAGCCTGTTATCAACTGACTTTGTTAGAAACGGAATGAGGATTGAAAAGCAAAAAAGAAATTTAATTTACCCTTATTAATTAATTGGTTTGTCACAGTGACTTTACTGATTTTCAAAACAGTAAATCATAATGTTAATTAATAAAGTACAAGTTGATTACTTGTATTCTTTCTTCTAACGAAACCCCCATGACGAAGTCGCTAAAAATCTAATCCAAAACACAATACTTTAAAAGAAGAAATGGTGAACTGTGCAACAATTGGTATTATAATAGCTAGTTTCACATATCAGCTGTTATTCTCAGCTGGGAGAATTCACACAGCTGTCGAAGTATGATTAGCTTTTACTCAGAGATATGCGTTTCAAGGAAATTGTTCAAAGGTTGCTGATAACAGTTCCTACGGTGAGCTGGGTTTTTTCCAGACATTTTTCCTTCTGCTGCAATATAATCAAGAGAAAATATTGCCTTGATACAATTAATTCAAAGTATTCATATATAATAATTTGTTTGATTAAAACTCTTAAAATGTTTTAAATGGATGAAAAACATCTGAATGGCAACCTGGATCTCCCTCTGGTGTTGATCCAGTTTGCCTCCACACTATGCTAGATAAGTAAAGGACACTTTTGATACTGAATTTCCTAATCATTCGAAGGGTCGAAGGGGAAGTATCAAGGCCTGCCCGTTTACCAGACCTAAATCCATAAGATTTTTTTCTGTGGGGTCATTTAAAGTCTGTGGTTTATGACTCACAGCTAAGATCCCTAGAAGAATCACGAAGACGGATTGAGAGAATACAGAAAAGTAAACAATCAAACTCTCCAGAATGTAAGGATTAACCAATGTATCTATCATATTGGAGAAGTTTACCGCAAACCGAATTTAAAGAAACAAGATATTAAAGAGTTAAGGGGGTGTTCAATTTATCAACCTGTATATTGAAATTTATTATGTTCGTAAAACATGGAGTATAATGATCTTTATTTTACAGATCACTTCTTTGCATATTTAAGTTTGATATTATAGCTATATTTTCGCTTAATAATATTCAGTTTATTATTTATTTACTTAGAGACTTGATATTTTACCATTCAGTAACCTCCTTGGTATTTGATATCGCTAAACAAACGACGATATATTTTATAATTAGTTATAACTATTATTAGTGTATGATTAGATAAATTGAATTGTAATTTTTTTGTAATGAATTATAATAAAAAATAGTGCAAATGAAGATTAACGGAGGCTAATTATATAATTATTGACACGGGTAATTATGTGTCATAGCGTGTTTTGTAAATTGACAAACGTCATTAGTGTTAGAATCATAATATTGGATCTACTAGGTATTGTGACAACTTAATTAAAACTACTAACACGATGACTACTATTAGCTGTTTTGACAAAATAATTAAAATAATATAATTGCTAACCTTCAGTTTATTGTACCAAAACATACTGTTAAGATATGTATTTTTATGTATATTGTGTACTATACAGGGTGTATTTGAAATAAACCAAAATACTTTGGGATATTATTTCTAAGGTCAAAACTAATAAAAAATGACCTGAGAACATATGGCCTATCTTACTCCATTTTTAGCCTAACCTGCTATAACTTTAGAACAACCTAAGGTATAAACTTTAAACTTGTTACGTGTATGAGTACTAATATGACCAATTATTGTGAATAGTATCAAACTCTTATTTTTTACCATTTCAAAATAGTGGTCATTTATACTTTTCACAGCTCAATGACTCAAACACCATGGGATAAAAAACAAGAAATAAAACAGCTGAGAAATTTAATTTGATTTAAGAAAATGTAAAATTTTAATAGGATTATAAAACAAATAACAAAGAAAATCTGTTTTAGTGAAGTTACTACTAAAACAAATTGCCCATTAAAGCCCGAATCGACAGATGTAGCTTTGGAAAAACGCATTTTCTTGTTTATTTGTGTTATGATCCTACTGAACTTTAACATTTTAGTTTTCATACAGATAGAACAGATTAGTTTCCATATTAAGTTTTCAAGCTAGTACTTCTAATGGTTCCAAAGTTATTGCAAGATATAACACGCACACCGACAGACGAAAAACAGAGCGAGAAAGGCCATACGTTCACAAGACGTTTTTTGTTTGTTATCACCTGAGGAACAATATCCCAAAATTGTTCGTGTGTTTTAGATAATCCCTGCATAGCATACCCCATCGTGCTGCTCGTTACTCAGATATTTCAATTAATTATTGTAAATGTAAATCATTGTTGTTACTGTATTTGGTTATAACATCCATTATATTACTAATGGTCGTAATAAAGGTTTTAATCTTGCTTGAACTATAAACTAAGACTCAAAGATTACTAGATTATTGAAATGACGACCATACCACAAGGTAGGTAATTTAAGCCAAGTATGAATGAGAGTTGAGTATGAATGAGAGTTGATTTAAACTTTTGTTTTGATTTACAAAACGCCACACTTACTTGTTAGCGAATTTCCCATAGGGAAGAAGCTATTACCGTAGGTCTCGTGGTAAGACTTAAGCCCGGGACCATGTTATTTTTTCTTCTTTAGGTGCCTAGAGACTAAAAACAATAGTCGTTAAAATTTATATATATATATATATATGTGTGTGTGTGTGTGTGTGTGTGTGTGTGTGTGTGTGTGTGTGTGTGTGTGTGTGTGTGTGTGTGTGTGTGTGTGTGTGTGTGTGTGAACACGATAACTCTCGTAAAAATGGTCCGATCGAGACCAAATTTGGTAGAGACGTGTATTCCTACAAATGCTCGGACGAGTTCGTAAACCAGACATATCGGTCAATGGGAACGGGTAGTTTGGGGGGATTTTGTACCCCAAAATGGGTTTTTTTGCGTTTTTCACATGTAATTTTTAAAAACTTCTAATTTTATATTTCACCATTGGAATCAGCTTAAAAAACTACACAATTAAGCTCCTTAAGGTTTTTTTCTATCTACGTCGGTTACCGAGATATTAAAAAATCTAAACACAGTACGTTGTATTGTGGGGCTCCAATGTTAATCTTATGGAGGATAGGGAAAATTAATATTTCCCATATGAATCAATATTTTAGGATAGAACTTGATATTTAGCTTCATGTGGTTGAGATCTATTCATTTATGCTTGAAAATCATAGTTTATGTGTTTATCACGGCAGCAAACCTGCATACTCTTTTCCCATGTTAATCATATAGGGAATAGGCAAACTCCTTTATTTATGGGCAGATGTTGATGAAAGTTGGTATAAATGTTAAAAATAAAAATTGTTTATGGTAGAAATGCCTACTTTCAGTGTTCCTCACAGCAGCGAACCTGCACACTCTTTCCCATGTTAATCTTATGTAGGATAGGCAAATAATTCTCATGTTGTTTATTGACAGATTTTTATAAAACTTGTCAAATATTATTATTATTATATTATTGATTTGGAAATTCGCTGAGTATGCAGGTCTGCTGCGACGGGGGTATTTTCAGCTTAATGTTAAATTTGAAGTTTGAGTGTGTATCATCAGTCTATTAAATAACACAACAAACACTGTACATAGAAAAGTATTATCCTTTTGTTTCTTTACATTTATATATAATATTTTAATCGTTAAACTTTCTGGAAAGGTACAATTCCAATGAAGTCATAAAACTTTTATTTCATAATTTTTTCATAGAAATTACAAGAAAAGATTAGTTTTAATATCAATATAAACCACTATATTTTACCAATCCAAATGGAATAAGATATTAATTAGTAGCATGAAAATAAAAGGACTTTGTAAACTTAATCTTAGAAGGTCGTACTCTTTACATGTCAAAATAAAAAGGTAGCCTGACCTCTAGAGACTTTATTTACATTTCAGTCTTCATTGTTCAGCATAACAATGTGTATCCGAATATGCCGGGCCACGGGAAAAGACTGTCTTCTGGAACATCTATTGATGAAAAACTTATAATTATAATTAAAAATTAAAGTATAAAAATATAATAAAAAACAAAAATAAAATTAAAAATTATAATATTACGTTACTATTGGTTTATTTTCACTATTATAAGTTAACATAAAATATCGTATGCCGAAATATTTTTATTGTATTATCCGATGTATGAGGCGCGATTATAGAAAACTTCTTAGTAACTTATTGACAAGATTATATACTTATTTCCTTTACACTATTACTAGGTTTTGCAAACCAGCCATTAACAGCCCAGAGACGTTTTCAATAAATTATCGATACACAGAGCTTATGTCATTAGAATATTATAAGAGCGGTTTGGTTGATTGTTGGTGGATTGAAGATGAAGGTTTGGTAGTTTTATATTGTAGTATAGTATATTTTATATTACATGCGGGTGGTGTCAAATTATTTATAATTCTGTGCACTATAAACTGTCAAATTTATTTAAAATCGTTAGAGCAGTTTTTGAGAGATTTGGATTTTCACGGTTTTAACCGTTTTAGGGGTGAACTACCCTTAAAAATCAAAAACTCAAAAAAATGAAAAAACGCCTGGAGATACGTTGAATATATATGTACTTGCCAAGTTCCATCTAAATCGGACCAACGTGGTAGGCTGTTGCTCTGTACACATCTAGACACACACACACACACACACAGACAGACACATGGACGGACATACATCACGCCGAAACCCACTTTTTGGATTCAGGGGACCCCAAAACGGATATATCCACTCTCAACTCAAATTCAAAAGCTTTGTCGAAAAAAATTCTTTCTTCATATACTTTGTAAAAGGGGAGAAAGTAAAAGGAACGAAACCTCTTTTATCTAATTAAATATCTGAAGAATTTTATAAGGGTTGATAAACAAATTGCTAACTGTGTAAGCTATAAAAAGGGTTCTTCAGCATTTTTTATTTTTATAATCTATCTAAGACTTATTAATCTTAGATAGATAACTTTAGTCAGACTGGCTACGTATCCATCATCATTAATCTATCATACTTGATATTCAACTCATTTGACAATCAAGAACATATATTCAATAACAACACTATGTGAGTTCGGACAATTCGCACTAGTGCTTTAAAATTTATATACTGTACCAAATAATTAAATTCTAAGGAAACTAAAAACTAAGACGCATAACTTAAATAAACTTAAAGGTTAAAAACAATTTTTTTTCTTTGAACGTGATTTTAAGTGAGGACCAGATAAAGGTAATAAAGGAAGCAAGAAGTAATAAAGTAACAAAACGCGTAATATCTGAAAACAAATATTTTTTACTTAGTTAAGAATTTCACTATTACAAATTAGTAAGTTTCCGTCTAGTTCTGATTTGTAAAATGAAAACTGAAAGAGGCAGTGCACCTAGTAATTATTTAAAAAGTCAATGATCTGGTAACGTCCAATCGCATCTTAAAGGAAACTTGCCCTGAGAGGCTGCAGTCTGGAACGAAAGTAAAAGTAGCTTCAATATGAGACATTCGCTATGGCTTGTATCACCTTTTCCTTTGAATAAGTTTAAGACATTTTTTGATCTTTATTTGTGGGCTGTCAACGGAGCTTTTCCTCTACTTAATGTTAAGAAGAAAACCAAGGTGCTTAGTAATAAATGGTATACGAATGAATTGTATGAGTTAAAACAGCACTGTGAAAAGCTTTATAGTTTAACTAAAGTTATCACAAGTGGCCCTAGGTACATTGAACTAAAAAAACAACATCGACTGTGCAAAATTAAATATAGAAATTGTGTTAAGAGTACTAAAATTAATTACTATTCAAATATAATAAACAAGTCAAAAAACAAAGGAAAAGATACTTGGAGAATTGTAAATTGTTTAATTAATCCAAATAGTAAGCAATCATTAGAGCCAATTACAATCGACTGTGAAAAGTTCAACGATTTTTTTATAAATAATATAGATAAGATTAGTAAAGATATACCAAAAAGTGTTCAAACTAGTTCTCAATACCTAAGTAACCAAAATAAACTTAATTTTTCTTTCAGTTTTAACTTAGTTAGTACGGAACGTGTATACAAAAATATATTTAAATTAAGTAATAGTAAGTGTTTGGATATCTATGGACTTAATTCTGAAATTGTAAAGCTCTCAGCTATCCAAATAAGTGAAGTTTTAACGTACCTGTATAATGAATGTTTAGTTAACAATAGTGTATATCCTAGTCAACTAAAAAATGTTAAAGTATTGCCTGTGTTTAAGAAGGGAAATAAGAGTGAGTTAAATAATTATAGACCAATTTCAATAGTTCCAGTACTGTCAAAGCTGTTTGAATCCTTATTACACGATGATTTATCAAATTTCTTTGAGTTAAATAAACTATTTACCAATAAACAATTTGGTTTTAGGCCTAACAGAAGTACAAACCATGCAGTTACTAAACTCGTTAATGATACCATCAATGACATTGAAATTAATTACCGTGTTGGCTTTAGATCTTATGATATGTCAAAGGCGTTTGACACTGTCAAACATGAAATTTTAAAGACAAAACTCTTTCACTATGGACTAAATACAAATTCTGTCAACTTAATCATGTCCTACTTAGATGGAAGAAGGCAGTTTGTTTACATGAATGGTCGTTTCTCACAGGGTAGAGATGTCACTTTTGGGGTACCTCAAGGATCAATATTGGGACCTATCCTTTTTAATATTTACATAAATGACCTACCTGTTAATATTGATGGTGTAAACACAGATGGATTTTTATTTGCTGATGACTTTGGGCTCAGGATAAGTTGCAATTCTAAGTTTGACATTTTTAATAGTTTGACTGATACATCGGTAATAGTAAATGACTGGTGTGCTGCAAACAATTTATCTATAAATACTGAGAAAATTAAAGATATTTATTTTACCTTTGACAGAAAAAATTCCGATGATTGTAATTTGAAATTTCTTGGAATTTGGCTTCAACCTAACCTGTCTTGGCTCACACATGTAAACTATGTTGCATCCAAAATGTCAAAAGGAATCTACTTGTTAAGAAGACTCAGTCCCTGCGTCCCTCATGATGTCCTCTTAAAGGTATATTATGCGCATGTCCATAGCATAATGTCTTATGGAATTGTACTTTGGGGCAACGGTACACATAATAAAAAAATTTTACTATTACAAAAGAGAGCAATAAGGTTAATTCTCAGTGTTCCACCCCGTACCCATTGTAAGCCATTATTTATCCATCTTGGTGTATTGACATTTCCATCTGTATATGTATTGGCTTCTCTCTGTCTTGTCCATGGAAATTTAAGCAGTTTTGACACAAACAGTAAAACCCATTCTTATAATACTAGAAATAAAGAAAAAATTAAAATTAAAAAGTACAATTATACCACTTCTCAAAAAAATCATAGCTATATGGCAATTAACTTCTATAATTATTTACCTACCTCAATAAAAACATTGCCAATGGAAAAATTTAAAATTACTTTGAAAGAAATTTTTACCCAAGAATGTTTATACGAAGTAAAGGATTTTTTTTCTATTAACTGGAACATTCATCTTAAATGAGAATATTTTAAATGTATTGGATTATAAATATTTATAATGTATGTATTGGATATTAGCTTAGTTAAAATATCTTAGTTTGTATTTTAATCTTACTGTTGACAATGTCAATGCATTTTGCAATGTTTTACGACAAATAAATTTCTTATTCTTATTCTTATTAAATAACACAACAAACACAGTACATAGAAAAGATAACAAATGGAATCACTTCTACAGTATTATTCTTTTGTTTCTTTACATTTATATATAATATTTTAATCGTTAAACTTTCTGGAAAGGTACAATTCCAATGAAGTCATAAAACTTTTATTTCATAATTTTTTCATAGAAATTATAAGAAAAGATTAGTTTTAATATCAATATAAACCACTACATTTTACCAATCCAAAATATGGAATGAGATATTAATTAGTAGCATGAAAATAAAAGGACTTTGTAAACTTAATCTTAGAAGGTCGTATTCTTTACATGTCAAAATAAAAAGGTAGCCTGACCTCTAGAGACTTTATTTACATTTCAGTCTTCATTGTTCAGCATAACAATGTGTATCCGAATATGCCGGGCCACGGGAAAAGACTGCCTTCTGGAACATCTATTGATGAAAAACTTATAATTATAATTAAAAATTAAAGTATAAAAATAGAATAAAAAATAAAAATAAAATTAAAAATTATAATATTACGTTACTATTGGTTTATTTTCACTATTATATGTTAATATAAAATATCGTATGCCGAAATATTTTTATTGTTTTTGTAAGGCGCGATTATAGAAAACTTCTTAGTAACTTATTGGCAAGATTATATACTTATTTCCTTTACACTGTTACTAGGTTTTGCAAACCAGCCATTAACAGCCCAGAGACGTTTTCAATAAATTATCGATACACAGAGCTTATGTCATTAGAATATTATAAGAGCGGTTTGGTTGATCGTTGGTGGATTGAAGATGAAGGTTTGGTAGTTTTATATTGTAGTATAGTATATTTTATATTACATGCGGGTGGTGTCAAATTATTTATAATTCCGTGCACTACAAACTGTCAAATTTATTTGAAATCGTAAGAGCAGTTTTTGAGAGATTTGGATTTTCACGGTTTTAACCGTTTTAGGGGTGAACTACCCTTAAAAATCAAAAACTCAAAAAAATAAAAAAACGCCTGGAGATACGTTGAATATATGTACTTGCCAAGTTCCATCTAAATCGGACCAACGTGGTAGGCTGTGGCTCTGTACACATCTAGACACACACACGCACACATGGACGGACATACATCACGCCGAAACCCACTTTTTGGATTCAGGGGACCCCAAAACGGATATATCCACTCTCAACTCAAATTCAAAAGCTTTGTCGAAAAAAATTCTTTCTTCATATACTTTGTAAAAGGGGAGAAAGTAAAAGGAACGAAACCTCTTTTATCTAATTAAATATCTGAAGAATTTTATAAGGGTTGATAAACAAATTTTTAACTGTGTAAGCTATAAAAAGGGTTCTTCAGCATTTTTTATTTTTATAATCTATCTAAGACTTATTAATCTTAAATAGATAACTTTAGTCAGACTGGCTACGTATCCATCATCATTAATCTATCATGCTTGATATTCAACTCATTTGACAATCAAGAACATATATTCAATAACAACACTATGTGAGTTCGGACAATTCGCACTAGTGCTTTAAAATTTATATACTGTACCAAATAATTAAATTCTAAGGAAACTAAAAACTAAGACGCATAACTTAAATAAACTTAAAGGTTAAAAACAATTTTTTTTCTTTGAACGTGATTTTAAGTGAGGACCAGATAAAGGTAATAAAGGAAGCAAGAAGTAATAAAGTAACAAAACGCGTAATATCTGAAAACAAATATTTTTTACTTAGTTAAGAATTTCACTATTACAAATTAGTAAGTTTCCGTCTAGTTCTGATTTGTAAAATGAAAACTGAAAGAGTCAGTGCACCTAGTAATTATTAAAAAAGTCAATGATCTGGTAACGTCCAATCGCATCTTAAAGGAAACTTGCCCTGAGAGGCTGCAGTCTGGAACGAAAGTAAAAGTAGCTTCAATATGAGACATTCGCTATGGCTTGTATCACCTTTTCCTTTAGTATAAGCTGCGAAGCTATTTTTTTAATTCCTTAGGAAAGTATAAACAATGTCTTATTACCGTTGTTTTGTTGTTTTCAATTGGCTAGGTTAGACAATGTAAATAAACTGTATCTGTGGACTCTAAAATACTTTCTCCCTTAATTCAAAAACTAAAACCATTAATAAAACCATCATATTCTTTAGAGTTTGTCTAAATATAATTTTTTAACTATTGTTTCAAAAATAGGTATATCACCAAGTGAAAGCAAGTTAAATTATTGGGAAAATCTTTTTGGCATAAACCCCCTCCCCTGAGTATACCAATCCTTTTAATGTGGGTTTTATTAGCTGTTGGGACTTCACACGTTATACCATGTTTCATGGAAAAAGGCTTAGAAATCAGGAAACAATTGATTTAAAAATAGCATTGGGCACTCTCAGACAATGTACTGAATTTACAACTTAACTTTTCTCTGGAACCATTAGTCGTAGACTGATGATTTAAAATACCATTTTTTTATTTTAATAGTAATAGTAAAATTATTAAATAAGATTAATGTTTTGGAAGAAAATGTTACACATTTTTTACATTTAAAGCGTATAACCTTTGAACCATTAGTTTCAGACAGGCATAAATATTGTGTTGTATTTTTGTGACCCTACTAACTACTAACGATGAAATGTCTATCGAAAACGTTTGAGCGGATTTTGACAAATTTAGTTTTTTCAATAGAAATTTTCAACAATAAAAAATAGTCTAGAGACTTAACTATAAAGTTATAGTCGGACGTTTGGTGTGGTCACTGGGTTAATAACACACCCAGTATCCTGAACTAAGGCATGTAACCTGTGCACTATCAGTCTGTCTGCACAGGCAGACAAACATCAGTCCGAAACCCACTTTTTGGATTCAGGGAATCTCAAAACAGAAAACCCACTTTCCACTTAGATTCAAGCATTTTTACAAAAACAATACTTTCTCTATATTATTATAAGGGAAGAAAGTAAAAATTAATAAAAAACCATATTTTAATTTTCTCATAATTGCAATAATAATTGTAACTTAGGGCTTTAAAATAGCCCTACTTCTTGAATACTTGACACCTGTTGCACAGTTATAGTATCATAGTGATACATTCAATGTAGCTCTCACAATTAATTAATTATTGCTGTCTGTACTTTTCTATTCCGCAATAATACATTTCAATCCGTACAAACTGTTAACTTTTACTTTTATTTATATAAAGTTACTTATTGGTTACATTGGTAAAATGTTTCTGAAGAAAGTGACAAATGCTTCAATAGTAAACATGATGATTCAACACAATAACAAACGATTTTTTGACGTAGCAGAATACTAAAGAATCCTCAATAAACCTGCAAAGTAAAATGAAGTTTTGAAACTAAATAAAAGGTAATGTATATTATTCCTCATGCTTGTTGCCGTCTATCAGCAAAACTTGAAGATACGATGCACAGGCAATGCATATACAGTATTACAACTGATCCAAGTGATTATTTAGTGTGTTTATAGATATCCACGTCGTTTTCTTGGATATTATTTTAGAAAACTGCGTGGTAAGTTAAGCAAAATGTTTATGATTATATTATAGTATTTACTACTGTATGTGAAACAAGTATAGTTGTTTCAATTTAGTAGAAACTAAATTATTTTTAAGAGGAAGTGTAGCTCTTTACTTTGTGGTGTCAGACCGACAGAAATATATAATGTACATAGCCTCTCCCTGGGGAGAAATTTAATGAATAGTTTACAAGATCCGGAAGGCCGTCTTGTAACAAACCCTACATCACTCGTCCTTACCCCAAACAACCCAACATTACAATCAACAACTTTTCTCTTGTCCAATGTGAGAGTATCATAATTCCTTACATAAGTATAAGAACATTTTTTTCTACAAAAACTAAGATTTACTCTTATTATTATTTTATTGTTTTAGAATACAACATCAGCTTATATAAGCACTTAAATACTATTTCCTTTATTTTCTACAATTGTTTTATGATAATAACATTCGATACTTGATCCAAATATAATTTTATAAACTCAATTAAAGGTTAACTACTTTAAATAGTTTGATATATTATAAAGATAATGTGATAGCATCTAATTCTATTTCATTTTATGCCATTTAAAATTACTTAAAAATCTGGACATTGGACATTGGGCACTATTCTTCATTTTAAAGGTTTGATGGAAACACAATTTTTTTCATACGAAAAATAAAATTAATAAGACTGGTCATATAATAAAAATATTTTAGGAGATCCAAAGGAAATATAGCTAATATTTCTCTAAAATATTTTGAATTCGTTCTGTAACGTAACTGATTATGTATTATTTATCATTCACTCATTATTATATATAATCAATAAATAATTAATATTGATTAATGATTTATGGACCATTCTGTTTTCTGTTTATACTGGACAGGCGTAGTCCAGTATAAACAGGTTACTTCTTCAGAATAAAGGTTCTTCTTCAGGTTGTTTCTTCAGAATTATATTATTCTGTTGTCTTTTCTAAGAATAAAAAGAGAAAATAATAGTAATATTTTTTTAAATATTTACTTTACTGGGAACAACTTCCTAAACTATCACGATTTTACCACATGATAATGGTTGTAAAATTTTTCGTTTTGTGAGTCTAATGTGACTGTAATTTTGTATATATTTAAATAGTTATACATATAATTTTATTTCACTTTTATAGTTTGTATTTTTTTGTGATTTATTGCTATAAATTATTTACTGTTTGATGCACTAATTATATTACTACCGCAATTGGAGACCATTATTTTATACGTGAACAGAAAAATATATTGTGCAAAAATCAAACATAACTACAAACTAACACAATAAACCATGTTCTAAATATATATATATATATATATATATATATATATTTCACTATTTAGTTCATCAAGTAGGGCTACTAATATAATTATCTTTAAATAAGTCAACCGAATACCCTTAGAAAACATTTTAATTATTTCTTCGACATGTTTCGGGAACCATCCCATCTTCGGAAAGATGGGATGATATATATATATATATATATATATATATATATATATATACTCTTAAACAGGAAATACCGGAAACAGTGCTGCCGTTTGTACTTAGCCCACCTACGTATGCTAGTAGGCGAAGTGGTAGAAGGTCATTATAATGATAACATAAACAGGGAAATTTCGAAAACAGTGTTGCCGTTTGTACTTGGCCCTACCTACGTACACTAGTAGGCGAAGTGGTAGAAGGTCATTATAATGATAACATAAACAAAGAAATACCAAAAACAGTGTTGCCGTTTGTACTTGGCCCTACCTACGTACACTAGTAGGCAAAGTGGTAGAAGGTCATTATAATGATAACATAAACAAAGAAATACCGAAAACAGTGTTGCCGTTTGTACTTCGCCCTACATACGTATGCTAGTAGGCGAAGTGGTAGAAGGTCATTATAATGATAACATAAACAAAAAAAAAACGAAAACAGTGTTGCCGTTTGTACTTGGCCCTACCTACGTATACTAGTAGGCGAAGTGGTAGAAGGTCATTATAATGATAACATAAACAAATAAATACCGAAAACAGTGTTAGCGTTTGTACTTGGCCACTAGTACACTAGTAGGCGAAGTGGTAGAAGGTAATTATAATGATAACATAAACAAGGAAATACCGAAAACAGTGTTAGCGTTTGTACTTGGCCCTACCTACGTACACTAGTAGGCGAAGTGGTAGAAGGTCATTATAATGATAACATAAACAAGGAAATACCGAAAACAGTGTTAGCGTTTGTACTTGGCCCTACCTACGTATGCTAGTAGGCGAAGTGGTAGAAGGTCATTATAATAATACTTGACCTTAGATGGTTGTCCAGTGGATAGAAGGTTCATGGAACTTCTTTACAACAGGACGGTTTTTTTTTTTATTGAAAGGGGCGGATTATTCCCAAAGCACTTCAGCCGTAGCGGCTTTTTGCGCACCCCTGTGCGGGTTGCGGCATTATCACATAGCGAAAAGCCATTGGTGATTGGCGGGATTTGAACCCGGGACCTTGAGAGCCAAAGCCCCGCGCTCTACCCCTAGACCAGCGCGCTCCCCTAACAGGACGGTTTTTGTTATCAGTGACGTCATCAGTTCGGCGCGGCGTGGCGCAGTAACAGCTGTCTGACAGGCGAAGTCGACTCTCAGCTGACTGTATAGCGTGTGTTGTTGTAATGACTACATCAAAAACGATTTGTTATTAAAATATACAAAACTTTGAATCTTGGATTATTAGTTAAATTTTTTTTACACATAATCTCGATACCTCCACCACTATATACATGTATAACAGTTATTTCTTGTCAACAGCATTCAACAAAGTTAACAAGTTAATAACTAAAGTTAACAGGTTTGAACAAAAAAAGAATGTGTATATAGTATATATAAATATATAAATAGTTATTGATAAATAGTAATAATATAGTAACGATAGCATTTAATAGTAGGCCTATACTTAAAAACATTATAACAGACCAAATACCTACTAATGTGAGGGAAATACACATATACGAGTACATATACATAACTAGTGTTACCCATTGCGCCTTGTAGCAATGTACAAAACAGTGTTTTATTAGATTTAGATTCACTGGAAAATTTAAAAATATTATAATAATTATTACCTTCATGAATTTGTGGCCTATCCAGGTATTTTAAGCCAAAAATTTTAAGAAATGAGTATAGTCTATTCATATAGATTTGAAACATTACAAATATTAAAAATTGATACAGGCTATTTATCATCTTACAATAAAGTACCTTTGTTATTTTTACAGCCCGGTAAATACACACTCTTGCATATACAAGCACTCGCACACAAAATTAAATTTTCGGTAATAATGCACAATATTAACCTTTGATACGTTTGAGATAGCAAAGTAAAATTATTAAATATATACAACAGCTGATTAGTTTGATAAACATTGTAATTTTTTTATTCGGAAAAAAATTTGATTTTTTAATTATAAAACATAATCCCTAAAATCTGTACTGAGAAAAATTCTATTCATAGCGTAATTACTATATACCGTTAAGTACTATTTTATGCTTGCTTCTTCAGCTTGCTCAATCGATCAAATAAAAACAGCTGCTGCCGCTTATACCTCAAGACAACATATGTTGGAATCGGAAACAAAATTATTTCCCCGAAAAATTTATGGGAAAATTTTAACAAAAACAATTAGATTTTTTCTTATATATATACAGGGTGTTCATTAAAGTTGGGGACAAACTTCGAGGGGTGATAGTACTCATCAAAATAAACAAAAAATTTCTAATAAACATATGTCGAAAAATCCTTCGTTTAGCCGAAAGCCGCCATTTTGTATTTTATACAAAAAACTTAATATATCCTCAACTTTAATGAACACCCTGTATATATATAATACACATACACGTGTATATCCGTAAACTGTAATATTTGATATAATGATAAAAATAATAAGTTTTACTATGTTTGTAAACAGCAGCAAAATTGAATAAATCACTACACTAGAAAAAGAGACACAAGATTCACGTAAGCTACGTGATCCTTAAAGGCACCACCAAACACATATTATGTGACCCTTGAAAGGTGCCAACAGGACACGCTTTGGCACTGGCTCAAAAATCAAGAGGAAGATCGTCTCTTAAATGTGGAACGAACCCCTGTGTTGGAACACATCGAGTTCTTCAGGTATATTGTTTTCTAACTTTTACATCCTCAGGATCGGTCTGTTCCTCCCATAGTTGGTTGTTGTGGTATTATTGCAAAAACATCTCTGGTTATCGTGCTAGTAGGAATTCTGATAGAGATCCTGTTGAGAAAATCCTGACAGTCTATGTCGGATACCACCAGTAAACGATACAGAAACAGGACATCCTGAATACGACGTCTGCGTTCAAGAGATGGCAGGGAGAGCATGGAGGAAACCTCATTCGGAACATCAAAGCAGGAGTAGCCTAGGCGGATGTCAACAATACTCAAGAATCTATGCTGAACTCTCTCCAGCTCCTCATATACCTCATATACCGTTGGTATGATGACCAGACCATACAACAAAATAACCTTACGTACAATGTTAAATAATAGGTAATAAACACTTAATTATTGATTAATTTTTTGTAAGGAGTAAAATATATGTGCATTGATTATATTAATGTACACGGTGTCCCTGGGCTCTTTACTGACCTTTCAAAATCACAGACATTCCTGGACCACAGACAAACCAATATATCAAAAATTCAGAAACTTAAAGTTTGCCCGAATAGCCGCTATTTTGTTTTATCACATTAAAAATTTTAGTTCGTGAACGGGGTTTAAAATTAAATTTAACACGTAACTTAAGCTCAGAAATACATAATTACAGATTAAAGAAATAATAATTTGAAAATGGTGGCTGTCTAAAAATTTTAAACATAAATAAAAAAACTGCTCTTGAGAAAAAAAACCTACAGTGATTGCCATTTCTTTAGTAAGTACAATTTATATCTAACGTCACCAAATTTAAGGGAATCGGTTCATAAATAACCGAGAAAATTTATTTTTGTGGGTGGGCGGCCTCGGCGCGACCTAGCAAGCGGGTGGGTGAATTGGCGCGACCCAGCGAGCGGGTGGGTGCCTCTGGCGCAACCCGGCTAGCGGGTGGGCGCCCTGGCGTGATACGGCGTACCTTAACTCACAGGAACAACAGTGAGCAGAAATATTGGTTTTTATATTAACTGCTATTTGAATATTCTTTTTTATGTTTTAGTTTCCAAACGTTTATTGATAAGTTATTAAGTTTGTAAATTT
The DNA here is from genome assembly GCA_023375725.1 of Nephotettix cincticeps. Lineage (NCBI taxonomy): Eukaryota > Metazoa > Arthropoda > Insecta > Hemiptera > Cicadellidae > Nephotettix > Nephotettix cincticeps. Next base: position 74,463,013 of record CM041791.1, read on the forward strand.
TTGTTTTGCACAAAACCCAAATTTTTCCTAGAATGTGGGGAACCAGCCTCGAACCCATTTTCACTCTAAAATTATATATTTATTAAATTTAAAGAAATGTTCCTACTGCTTTGAGTTCTTTTGCAAATCACAATTTTAAGCTTGAAGAGGTTTTACTCAAATCAATACAGAATTAAATAAAAAAGGATTAAAATCAGCGGCACTGAATTAATGATAATAATAACGCCTTTATTTCAAGAAATATATACAATTACAATATACAATAATAAAAATGAAAAAGATACTGACAGGTAATTTGTCTACGGGCTCTTTATCACTTTCATTAAGGTTTGACATCTTTATACAAAATTACGATTACGTACTATCCTATTTATATAACATTTTAATGTAAGTTTCTTTTTACATTGAAATTTACTCTAAAATATCGACTATACTCAACTTTGATTTCCTAATAGTTAGGGTATATACGTTTATAAGTATTTTTTCTTTCCTCAATCAAAAATAATTGAAATAATATATTTCGTTACTAAACTGGGGAATACGTAATTGGTGTTCGAGTGTAGGTGAAACTCTCTCAGCTGTCCCTCACCATAAGGCCTGTGTGGTGAATTAAAGGCAGCAAAGTACCATAGCGCCACATAGGCTAGCCAGAGGTGACAGGAGTCGCCGGCCGCTGGCCATCGCGTTACCCCCGAGCTACCATGTCGACAAACAGCACGGTGTCGGAGGCGAAGTTAAGTGTGGTAAATTCTTTCGGTAAATATATTTCGGAAAAGTGACGTACGGTACACTACTGTATCATAATACACAAATTTCTACAAATTTCACATTTTCGCACGGTTTTGATTAACAGTTTTTTCAAAGACAAGTACAGGAAAATCATTGAAATGGGTAGTATGGCGTAAAAATATGTGTTGTGGTTTAATAAATATTTTCATCGTCTGTTAATCTCGAATGTCACTGATCGCTTAGCCCTGTTCAAGGCTTCTGAGGTATCTGAAACCCCCCTCCCCCCTCCACCAGGGATGTTGTGACGGTGGTATTTTGCCCACTTACGCAACTCGTTACCAAGATCAACAGCAGGCTACCTCGCATGCTCCCTCATTAAAACTTTCACTACCGTACTCCCACATAACAAATTAACACAAGATTCCAGTAAACGTTACAACTACAAATTAAATTTACTCTTGTTAATTATAGGCCTATCTGATTTTACAACACACACATTTTAAAAGTGATAATAAACTTAAAATAATAATGAGTTGCTTAAAATCTATTAAACCTTTTAAATAAGGTTTTATATTACTCGAATGAAAAAAACCTCTTGAATCTTAACGAATGTAGGAAATAAATTAATAAGTTACTGTACTTATGTTAGAGAAGACAGTGTGATAAGACAAATAAAATATAGCGTAACTTGCTACATCAAATTGTATCGTAGATAAAGAAAAAGTAAGTATTTTTCTGACACTTAAATTCTACAGTTCTGAATTATTGACCTAATGACACTTTTACCAATGATTGGAAATTCATTGACTCCACTGACCAACTGGCAGATGTATTTTCAATGAGGTTTGATTTTTTACTGTTGCACCTTCCCACTGATTTGTTAAAGATGTATGTTAAACATGGTTCATTTATAAGTGTAAGCTACAAGATAAACATGTTTGATGTTGTCTAACAAGAATGAAGGTTGTGTTATGATTAGACTTGCGGATCTGCGGCCATAGACCACTCTAGGAGAACTTGTGCATAATAAACTGAGAACTGATTTACTACTCGCTTATGCATTTACATGACGTGGGTAGCTGTTGAATCTGCATAATACTAATGGTTTATAGCGCTGTGGTTGCAGCTTGGTAATGTGCTTGTAAAATCAACGGAGTGTGAAAAAAACTTTGGGCGTTTCGAATAAATAAAAAAATCCACTCAAACTATTAACCGCGATTGAGAATTTCTGTTTCATTTTATTTAATCTGATTCAAACCCATTTACTTATAAATTATCTGAGAAATATAGTTTGTTCTTCATAAATAAATGAACTTTTAGATATTTTGTTTTTCAAACATTTCAATTTTCGTTTTTATTTTAAAAATAATAATTTGAGTGCTCGATAACGAAAAATTTCGTACGAAATAAAAGTTAAAAAAGGGTCATTGCATAATCCATACCATATGTTTAAGGAGCGAGATTAGAGATACAGCATATTGAGAATAGTTGTTCATAGTTCATTATTATTGTGATGAGCTATGCTGTTCTTGCTAAGGTGTTGTTGATAAATAGTGGATGATTTGAATTTTTAAAAGATAAATAATTTTAATAAAAACCAAATTAGACCAAGTTCGAAATCGACATCTTTTCAAGGTAAGGCAATATACAATTTAAGTAATCTTGTATTCTTATAAAACCTGTAACCATGTAACCATGATCGTAACCTGTAAGTTATATGACAAACATTTTAAATTATTGTTTGTTGCACATTTTCAGAAACCATGCAATAAATTGCGAGGAAAAGTATGATAACGTTGCCATCGTCGCTTGGTTTGTTAATATCGGTAGATTGTAATAGGATTACAACGTATTACTTCACGCATATTAGACTAAGTCTGACTAATCGGACTGAAATAATTAAACACCATTTAGTCTACACTATTTTGAAATAAAAAATTTAAGACAAATTAATTTATAAAATATTTTGGAGCACGATATACATTTATTAGAACTGTAAAGTTAACGTGCTAAATAATCTATCGATATAATATTGTTCTTTATATTATATTATTAATATAATTATAATACTGTAATTAATTGTAGTAAATATATAGTGTCATACCTATATTATGTATAGTTAGTAGTAAATACTGCTTATCAATATTTTTCAGTAAAGGCCTTATTTAATTAAATAGATTGGAAATTACAGACAATGCAGAATGTGTTTTCAGAAAATGTAACCAACATAAATTGTTATTTCCTTATAAACATCATATTAAAAAAAACTAACTTCATACGCCATATTGAAAATTACTATGTTTCATAATTTGTATAATGAATTACCTATTTGTCTATGCCCTGGGAAATACGTCGATTCAGTCGTATTTTTTATTATTTTATAATATTAGTAGATGCAATACCCAGGGGAGTGCTTGTAATCGCACGTTTTCCCCATAATAATAACATGGTGAGCAATGTTTGGACATCTGGTTTTTGCTCAGTTCAAAATTTTAAACTTTCAAAAACTTCTATTTAAAATATAAAAGTGCATAGCCTGTAGCATGGCCGGTGGTGTAGTTGTGGTGGTCAGAGATTCTTGGTAAGTTTATCCCATCAACGTACAGTATTGTCTCCTGGACACACACAGGGATACTGCAGCCATTATGTGGAGTCGTTTAAGCCTCTCTGCAAGAGTCAATATGTGTAAGACCACTACGTCCTCTTACTGCTTTCATTTGGAGGAGCATTATTCGATTCAGATTACAAAAACGTATAAAACTTCAATATATAAATTTATTCATGAGAATGTTAGAAAAAAACTAATTTTCGACAATTGAATATAAATATATGAGAGATATGTGTTGGAAGTTCTAGGAGACGGCTCACATGGTCTCCGTGACTACAAGTATATTATTATATTATTACTATGTAACTATATTACTGAATGTGTAAAATACTACTTACAAATTACGGAACATGTATTTAATAGAACTATTTTCTACCTTTTTTACTATTGGTACTATTGGTACAAATAATAATAATGAATGTAAATCTAAAAATTTAAAATTTACCTTTAAATTAAACGAAAAATATAACGTTGATTGTTTATCTATAGCAAAGGTGGAGGAATAGGTAAGTTGCTGTCAGATCCGGTACGTGATCGCCAACTTACAAAGATTATGTTCTGTGTCGAACTGGAACACTGGTGTGTACGTGAACAGAGTGTAGATAGACGATAACAACTATTCTGTTCTGTTTTAGGGAGTTTTGGATATGAGGTATCTTTGCTCGTATAAGATATGTACTATACAAGCTGATTACAAAAAATTAAAACTAATTTATTACTCAATGAAAACATTTATGTAGTTGAATAAAACCGATTTCATACACCTTAATTAATATAGCATAAGCACTGACCAAAAATATAGTCCCCGGGTAGGGATCGATTTCTCAAACGTCAGCACGTGAGACCTGAGCACTAGCCACTGTGTTACAGCGTCAGCCAAATTCGCGGTGTCGTTTAAGGTTTTTTTGCCAACCTCAATTGTTTTAGCTGATCTTATACTGTATTTAATTATCCATACTGTTATTATTAGCCTGTGATCAACTGATTTTGTTAGAAAAGGAATGAGGATTGATAAGCAAAAGAGAAGTTTAATTTACACCAGTTAATTGGTTTGTTTCAGAGGCTTCAAGCAATAAAATGAATACGTTTTCTATCAAAACACGATAGATTTTGGAAATACTTTTCCCTGTTTTTATTTTACACAGTTATTTCACAAATTATAAAAAAAATGGAGAATACACGATATGTTTAACATGTTAATACTTTGCACACTCTGCAAAGTACACACACTTTGCACACTCTTTGCACACTGTGAATTTATACTAGCTTAGGAATTATGTGTGTTGGTTAATACTGATACAGCTTCGTTATAGTTATCATTTTTTTTATAATTAATAACCAACGCCATTATGAATTTTCAAAACTCAGTTATTTCACACTTTAGTTTTTACCAATTGTTTACTAATTTGATAATTTTTCATTTATTACACACATAAAATAAGTATTAATGCAAAAACTCTATTCACATATTGTTTGCCACCATCTTCAATAAACTGTCAAACGGTTATAAACAGATGTTTTGATTTGTTTTGTTTACATTTGATTCTCCATAAGCGTAATGTTAAATGTTTGGATTTTAAACTTAATATTACAAGAAAACAAGAATTTTCCTGGACATTAGACCTATCTAGAACTTATTTTCTAGTCAGAAATTAATTATTTCCAAAATTTAAAGAAAGTCCTTAGTGCCGTTTTCGAGATCCGTGTGCAAATATGTATATATATACAAACCTTGCTCGTATTATAGTATTGGATTATAATGACCTTCTACCACTTCGCAACTCCAAAAATCGTATGTGAAATATCTGGTTTTGGCAATGGCTGTTTTTAACGTAAAAAACAACTGGTATAATTCGCATTTTTTTTACATTGTTTTTTTAAAATTGAAAAATGTGTTATGTTTTGGTTTGACATACGGCATTTTGCAATTCCAGAGTCGATATAGTGTTTCAAAAACCTTATAACAAAATATATCTTAGAAAATAAATTGAGAATCGTTGCATTGGAATATAACAGTTTATAGGACTACAGAAATATTAAGCTTATTAGTTTCTCTCCGAAAAGGTTAATTAAAAAGGAAATGTAACTATCGTATCTTAATGTAGTTGAATAATACGAGTAAAACATAGTAAATGAAACTCGCGAAAGAAATTAGAAAACAAAACAAGCCTTTATACAATTGTAATTAAACAAACTTCACAATAATCCTCTGAAGAGGCAGATCTTTGCACACTGTGAATTACAAACAAACTTCACAATAATCCTCTGAAGAGGCAGATCTTTGCACACTGTGAATTACAAACAAACTTCACAATAATCCTCTGAAGAGGCAGATCTTTGCACACTGTGAATTTATACTAGCTTAGGAATTATGTGTGTTGGTTAATACTGATACAGCTTCGTTATAGTTATCATAGCCAAATAAAACAAACCAGAATCAAATGTTATAAATCGACACCCCTCTACAGTATCATTTTTAAATAAGTTTTAAATGAATACGTTTTGCGTACGTAATATAAAAATTGCATTATTCTACATTATTACGTAAATGTATTTATATAAAGTTAATTATAAGGAAAGTAATTTAGGTATGCTTAAATAATTGCAACAAATTTTCTTTTTTTATTAAAATAATTTAAAATTATAAATAAATATAATAATTATAAAATAATTAAATATAAAAATGTATAGTCTTATCACACATACCAGAGGTAGATCTATAATAATAATAATATAATTCCTAATATAATAATAATAATATTATATATTATTATAACAATATTAGTTCGTAATATTTTTCATAGTAAGTAATTCATTTTATAAGAAGTAGTTTCTTTCATAATTGCCTATATTTAAGGTAAGTTTAAAAACCATTAGGTTTCGATAAAATTATTCTAAGTATGCAAAATTGGTGATTGTCATTGTAGTAAGTAAATGACAAGTAAGTGTACGGTGTTTCTAAAGTTATAACATAATACTGATTAATATTAAGCCTATATTGCAGTACTACCAGTAAAAAATACGTGGAAAAAGACAAATAATTGAAACAAAATTTAAATATGCCTATAACCAGGCTAAAATGAAAGTAACTTCATATAATTTTTTTAAAGAAATCATTAAAGTCAAATTTCAAATTTAATTTTTAAATAAATTAATTGTTTGTGACAAATATTAAAAGTAATCTTGTGCAATAATTTTATTAGTATTTATCTATACGCTATATAATAAGTTATAAAATGTGTTCTCTTCCAAACGTAATATTTTGAGTAAGATTCAACTTAAGCATTCTACTCGTAACACACGTCAACAGAAGTGCATTAATCATTCTCCAGATCAAATTCATGCTGAGCATGCAACAGAGCTATTCGTCACTTATATTATATGGCTTCTCTCTAACTCAGCAATAGGTCATTTGCGTTGTTGAAAACAAAACTAAAAGATTGTTTTCTACGAAAACATATTTTATCTATCTCCAAGATATTTCTGCAGAGGCACATGTTTTGCTAATTTTAACGAACTGTAGATCAGCTTAATGTTCAAGAGCAAATTTTAATTACCAGACAAGAAGATACATAAGATTAAATATTTATGCTTTTTGAATGTGTAAGACTAAGCGTATTCCAGGTCTACCTCAACATCAAATTCTCAGTTTATCACGCAGCCATCGACCGCGTCAGGCCACGCCATACGGCGATCAGATCTCTTGTATTTCATTCAAATCTATTTTTGTTAAAAGAAGGTATTCTAAATATTGAAAAGTCATAAACTAACAATAGTTAAATGTGACAGTGAAAATAGTAATGCATCTTTGATTTAATTGTTATTAAATCAAACTCTTATCTAGGTAAGTGTAGTATTGTTTGAAAAAATACTACTGTATCAATTTGTCTACAAGATACAAGATACAAGATACAAAATGCTTTTATTAAGTTATATACAAAGTATACATGAATGGTGTCACTTTTACAAATTTTTCAAGTTGTACTTAAAAAGCTAACAGAGCAGACTGACTACATATATTTACAAAAAAAGTCAAGAAAGATAGAAAATGAAAAAGCAAAAAGCACAGTCTACAAAAGAGTTGAGGTTACTGAAAGAAATCGTTAAATGAATATAAAGGTTTACTAATCAAAAACCGTTTAAGCTTATTTTTAAAAACGCAAAAATTATCTATTGATTTTATGTCAGGAGGAATACGGTTGAAGAATCCAATGCCAGCATATGAAGGTTTTTTTCATAAAATGTAAGATTATGACGGCTGAAAGCAAAATTAGAATTGTTTCTTGTGTTGTAGTTGTGATTTTGGCCTAAAGTAGGTAGATGTAATGAATTATTTTTCATGAACAAAACTAACTCAAAGATATACAGGCCATAAACAGTAAAGAAACCTAGCTCCACAAAACGCTGTCTAACAGTCTCATCCCAATTCAGCCCCAAAATAATTCGTATTGCTTTTTTTTGAAAAATAAGTATTTTATTTAAGTTTAAAATTGAAGTGCTCCCATATAAACTTATACCAAAAATGATATGTGATTGAATAAATGCAAAATAAATATTTCTAAGAGTTGACAAGTCAGTGTAATCAGGAATTTTCTTTAATGCAAATAACCCAGATGCTAATTTTTTGTAATATGTAAAACATTACTGTCCCAACTTAGATGTTTATCAATGATTAAACCCAGAAATTTCGACTCCTCCACTTCCTCTATGTAGTGATTATTTAAGAAAATATTTAATTGATCAGGAGATCTGCTTTTCGAAGTGGAAAAAATTGTAAATTTAGTTTTGGAAGGATTAAGTAGCAAACCCTTATCATTCAATATTTGTTCTAATACAGAAAGATGACTACAAGCTTTAGCCTCTACATCGCAAAAGTTTTTCCAGTGATTTTTAGATTGATATCATCGGCGTACAATGTTATTTTATCAAATTCCATTGTAGAAGGTAAACCTTTTAGATAGCAGAGGAACAGTAATGGTCCTAAAATGAATCCCTGAGGGACTCCGTATAATTTATTAACTGGTTATGATTATTTAGGTAAGTAATTTCCACATACTGTTTTCTGTTTCCAAATACGAATTAAACCATGAGAGAGCTCTATTTTTCACCCCTAATTTTTCAATTATAGAAAGAAGTTTGGAGTGTGATACACTGTCAAATGCTTTACTATGATCCATAAATAAACCAACCGTCCTCTCTCCCGCATTAACAGAATTTATGACAGATTCAATGAATTCAGTGCTAGCGTTTATAACTGATCTCCCACTTCTAAAGCCATGCTGGTCTTTATCAAGTAAACTGTTATTTTTTAAGAAGGTTAATAGTTGATTAGCCATGATACGTTCAAAAATTTTTGAAAATATAGGTATAAGAGAAAGAGGGCGATAGTTGGATACATCTTGACAATCATTTGATTTAAGAAGAGGTTTAATTTATGCAATTTTTAATTTATCAGGAAAAATACCTGAAATTATTGAAGCGTTAATCACATGACATAATGGTTTTATCAGTTCAGATTTAGCAAGTTTAATGATGGTCATGGGAACATCATCATACCCTGTAGAAAACCTATTATCAAATGACATTATAAATTTTTCTAATTGCTGATCATCAATGGTTTTTGGAATGAATGATTTTTCCGTGAAATCAGGCAAATCAATGTCATATGAAAAAGTCTTAAGGTTAGGTGTAATTTTTGAATCAACTAGATCAGCATAGTGATTATTAAAAATATTACTAACGACTATGGGATCATTTATTTCAGAACCTTCAGAAAAAAGACTTATGTTTTTATGCTTTTTCGTCTTACCACTATTCACCTCATGGCCGATAATTTTCCAAGTGGTCTGACATACATTAGATGAATTATCAATTAATTGAGAGTATTATTTATTTTTTGCTTCTTTTACTTTACAAAAACACTCTTTCCTTTTTGGTTTTTATTAAGCTTTTTATCTTTAAATCTGGAACGTCTCTACTAAATTTTGTTAGATCTCTAATTTCGTCTTTTAAACAATGCAAATCAGCTGAAATCCATTTACATCCACTTTGGCTAGCAGCTCTACATTTTAATTTAGGAAAACATGAATCAAAATAAAAAAGGAATGTTTCAAAAAATATATCAAACTTATACTCTACATGTGCATAGTAGACATTGAGCCAATCTTCCTTTGACAGCATATCCAAAAATATTTTATTTTTTATTTTTAGTAAGCTGTCTTCTATGATAAGTAACATTTATATATAGATTTTTGCTATTGTTATGAAAATTATCTATGTTTAAATAAAGAACTTGAGCATCGTGGTCAGACAAACAAGATACAATGCCGTCTACTTTAGTTTTATTCAGGGGGACATTAGTAAAAAAATTGTCTAAACACGTGGCTGTAGTCTCACATATTCTGGTAGGAAATTTGACTAAATATCTCATCCCGTGGCTTTTTAACATGTTACTTAATTCAATTTGTTCCCTAGAATTAATCAGAACATTAATATTAATATCTCCTGCTATTATTATAAATTTAGATTTTTATACAACAAATCAATCAAAATATTTAACCTATCTAGAAATATATAAGGATCAGAGCTTTGCGAGTGATATAACAACATAAACAATTTCCTACAACTATAAAATTAAAATTAGAACACTGATATTTAACCGCACAGAACTCAAAAACTTTTTTCTCGGCTAATTGAACCTCCACAGGCAAAACCACCTGCCTCCAAGAGAGTTCCTCCTTACTGAGGATCATGACTCCGCGCTTAGACTATGATTCCCTACCATAAAAAGCATTAACAACTTAGCCTTCAATATTGAGGCATTTTACCTCATGTGTTTTTATATTGTGTTCTGTAAGAACTATAACATTAGGATTAATTTCAGCTAAAACAATTTCTAATGACTCAATTCTTGGGATCAAATTTTGAATATTTTGGTGAAAAACAGAAAAATCCTTACAATTAGGTATTGAACCAATGGTTTTTAATGAAGTAGAAGTTTGATATTGAATTTGTGACATGTTTAATTTGGATCGGTCAGATAGTTCACCAGCAAGTTTAAAGAGGCATGTGGATCATCCCGTGAAGCCTCAACCGGCCACCGCCCCACATGATAATTAACACCAGAAGAACTTTCATAAAACACTGGCTCGAGAGGTGTAGAGCTATGAGATGTGCCAGAGAGGGGAGGGAAGTCACCAGAGAGTACATAGGCCCTTGAGTCTCCGGAGGTATGTCTTCACCTTTTGCAGAGTCTACAGATGTTGGAACCTAAGAGGTGGATTGAGCCTCACCAACAGCAGTGGCAGCAATTGTGGTGTCATCAGATGCAAGAACAGTTGCATAGGCCTCATCCAGAACAGTTATCACAACTTTTATCACAGAACCAGATGCATGAGAAATGGCCAGTTGTAATTGTTTGAGGTATTCTGGATAGGTCAGACCTATCCTATTTATTGTGGTGATAAAAACTGTTCTCTCCTTACTCATTTGAATCATCTTGTCTTCCAACTTCATATACACTTCTTCAAGACTATCGTCTAAGCTGTTGTTTGTCCCACCTATAACAACCAGTACTATCCTTCTTTGCGCATGATAAAAAGCATCAATCATTCCACCACTGAGTCTATCAATGAATGTGTAAAGACCCCTCCCTTGACTATCTGAGCTGAGAGAAATTTTTAATCTTGGACACAAAAAAGGACATAAATAAAGCCATGCAGTTACGGCCTTAGAATGAACCGTAGTATCCCCGGCTTGTCATAAGAGGTGACTAAAAGGAGGGTGCATTTCCTGTCCTACCTCGCGTTCCTCGTCAAACTTCCACTTTCCGTCTTAACTTAAACTGGAACGGTGGTGATGTCCTGTAATATAGCTACTACCCTATCAACTGGCGAGAATCCCCCTGACCATAGCAGTACCGGTTTGCGACCGGATGGGGCCATGCTGTGGTCTTGGGGGAGCTCTGTCCGAGGCCACTACTCCTCCTGGGCATCGGTGTTTCGGGGGCGGTCGACCATGGGTTAAGTCACTTTGAGGTGGTGCTGGTCTGATCATTCACATTGGGAAGACATTTGGGGGCGGGATTCATACCCAGCATTGGGGGCCAAACCAAGCAAAATGGAGGAGTTCCCAACTCTCTCGAACATGAAGGAATAGCAAATCCCTTCGAAAGAAGATCCCGTCTATTGAGATTGCCAGCCAACATCAACCGGACAGTGATCGTTAGAAAACCTTCGCCCTCTTCAGTGGCCGTATCACCAACGGCTTTCGACCCCCCCTCAAAATGGCGTCAGAAAGACCATCGCCTTTTAAAGCAGTCATTGAACTGACTAGAGAGGAAGAAAAAGAACGTCTCCATAAATGTCCGGACACGATCAAGGTGATGATGCCCACAGCAACGAGGCAGATAAATATGAGTCAGGACGTAATCAATGAAAAAAGCCAGTCTACTGGTGGACAACTGAAATTGTGGCACTGCGGAGGAAATATCTTGCTTGGTCTGCGAAGAGCGGCGCAAAGAGCAAGAAACCGACCCAATGCGAATGCCAGATCCACTGAGCACAAGGCGGCCAGGCGAGAAATGCGCGGAGCCATCAACCAAAGCAAGGTTAGGTGTTGGAAACAGCTGCGTCAGAAAATTGAAACGTTGAAAATATGTCAGAACGTTGAAAATAATCCCTGGGCGACGGGGTATAATTGTAACTCAGAATCTAGGAGCTCGCTCTACACCTACGTTAATGGAACCACAAGCCATGCCCGCTGTCGTCGACACACTGTTCCTAACCCATCCAATGTGACTTTTTAGCGAATTTCCCATAGGGAAGAAGCTATTACCGTAGGTCTCATGGTAAGACTTAAGCCCGGGACCATGTTATTTTTTCTTCTTTAGGTGCCCAGAGTCCAAAAACAATGGTCGTTAAAATTTTTATATATATATATATATGTATATATATATATATATATATATATGTGTCTGTTAGCACGATAACTCTCGTAAAAATGGTCCGAACGAGACCAAATTTGGTAGAGACGTGTATTCCTACAAATGCTCGGACGAGTTCGTAAACCAGACATATCGGTCAATGAGAACGGGTAGTTTAGGGGGGTTTTGTACCCCAAAATGGGGTTTTTGCGTTTTTCACGTGTAATTTTTAAAAATTTCTAATTTTATATTTCACCATTGGAATCAGCTTAAAAAACTACACAATTAAGCTCCTTAAAGTTTTTCTCTATCTCCAACGGTTACCGAGATATTAAAAAATCTAAACACAGTACGTTGTATTGTGGGGCTCCAATGTTAATCTTATGGAGGATAGGGAAAAATTAATATTTCCCATATTAATCAATATTTTTTTATGAAACTTGATATTTAGCTTCATGTGGTTGAGATCAATCCTTTTATGCTTAAAAATCATAGTTTATGTGTTTTATCATGGCAGCAAACCTGCATACTCTTTTCCCATATTAATCATATAGGGAATAGACAAACTCCTTTATTTATGGACAGATGGTGATGAAAGTTGGTATGAATGTTAAGATAAAAATTATTTATGGTAGAAATGACTACTTTCAGTGTTTCTCACAGCAGCTAACCTGCACACTCTTTCCCATGTTAAACTTATGGAGAATATAGGCAAATAATTCTCATGGTTATGGACAGATTTTTATAAAAGTTGTCATATATTATTATCATATTATTGATTTGGAAATTCGCTGAGTATGCAGGTCTGCTGCGACGGGGGTATGTATTTGAGATTTCAGAGATATATGTGGCTTTACAGCTTTCAGGGAAGAGGAAGTTACCACTACTGACCGATTCCCCCGTACTAGAAGAGATTGGTCATTCCTACCAATTGTTGATTACCAAAGGTTAACTTTTTTTGAAGGTGAGAAAACTTCTAAGGTGCGGATTTTTGAGGTGGTCATTCAGGCTTCATTGGAGACTGAATCTTGTCAGTAAATCAGTTATGAGCCAGTCAGTGAACTCAATCTAATCAGATAAACCGAATTAAGACAACACTTGTTGGATGTGTCACTGACTTGATGAAGAAAGCATTAATATTATTCATCAATGTCTGGGAAGAAAACATTTTAGGGACACGTACCTAAAATATTTTATAATGCATGTTATTTACCCTTAACATATTGTTAAAGTCGACTCCCTCTAGTCCGGACTCGGATGGACCGGGCTACTTCTTGGAAATGGGTCGTCAGCGCGCGCTGACGACGTGTGTATTGAACGTGTTTCTTTATTTCCGGCCTAAATATAAATAAATACCATCACAAACATAAGTTTACAATTAGGTCCGATACGGAACTTCAGTGAAAATGGAAATGGGGCAATGTCGGTGTGGGAATTTTGATTAATGCGGATGAGAGCACTGGAGGGAGTCGACTGGAAACAATTTTACTGCATTATATTGGTGTGAAAAATTACATTCATTAAAATAATAGGCATGATGAACAAAAACATACTTTTCCCTTATAAAATAACCTGAAGGTGCACATGTAACCCTTTGCAAGATGAAGTATTCAGTGGGCTTTATTGTGTGGTTTAACTGCATACTAAAATTCATATAAAATATAAAATAGTTGAGAAATAAGTAAGAAATTGATTTTTACTTTTTCATCCTGTACTTAGTATAAATATATTGTGTATAGATTTTAGTATGTAGTAGGTACATGATATGAGGAGAAAGTATAATTTTTGAAAACATCCTTTTAATTTAAACAGAAGGTGGGAATATTGAATTTTTTTATTACATAATCCAAAGGATTACGTTTTGGATTGGTATTCATCAGTCTGACTATTCATGAAGATTTGCGCTTTGTTAATCACCAGTTTTCTTTTTTTACTTTTTACAAACAGTGGTCCTTTAAATATTCACAAAATACAGTAGCATTATCGTCTATTGCAGAGCCATGGTTTATAGTACCCCGGCTCAGGACTATAAATAGTTTGCTTATGATCTCTTGGAATGTGACTCAGACCTGTATGTCTGTAAAAATATTGGTTCAAAGGCTATAGGCTTTTGAACGTCAAATATATGTGTTTACATGAAAACCGGCTCAAAATAAAAATAAACATTTGGTTTTATTCGTCTACTAGAAATGACAAACGATAGCTTAAATCTACTACAAGAGGGAGTAGCAGAACGTTGTTTAACCCTTTCGCTACCACTGGGACATATATGTCCCAGCAAGGAAAAAAAAATTTTTTGACGCTATGAATTGCCAAGTTTGGGGGAATTTTAGTTATTGTGAGCTATGTTGGGTATTTTCACTTTGTTGTAGTGGTACTACAACCTGCTGCTGCAGTCTGTGTTTTTGTTGTTGATGTTTTGTTTCAACAGTGTTGTTACACTTTAGAGGTTATGTGTTTGTTTTTGTGAGCAGTTACAGTTTACAAAGTTCTTCCAGATTTTTTTTGTTCACTAATACTTAAGTTAACTGTAAAATAAGTAAAGTGAACTGTTTTTTACTAATGAATATTTTTGTTTTGTTTTTGTGCTGGGACACATGTGTCCCAGTGGTGTGTGAGAGTGGGATATATATGTCCTAATGGTAGAGTAGAGACCAGTAGTAAAGTAGCAAAATGGATCGTAATTTACATAATAAAGACAAAGTTATAAATGAATTACTTGATTTACCTTCTAGTGAAATTGATACACTACCTTCAGAAAGTGATATTGTGTATGATAGCGACGAAGACCCGGAATACAAACCTTCTGATTGTTCTGAAAGTGGAGAGGAAACTTTCTTTGTAAATAATGATAATGATGGTGACCTATCAATTGCTTCTGGAAATAGTGAGCAGTCCTGTGGAGATTGTGAGCAGACGGCTGTAGATCCAGGCGAGGAAACCAGTACCCAGCTTAGTTCAAACAGCAAGCAGCAGAAGAAAAAAGGTAAAGATAATAATTTATCTTCCAAAAGGCAAAATGCAAAACCTCTAATCCATTGGAAACGAGTTGATAACACTTTCAAACCTAGAAAAACTATACCAACCAAAGTACAACCAATGGTTTTGGCGAATATAAACAGAAGTTCCAATGAACTCGCAGTATTTTCACCGATTTTTCCTAAAAGCCTTTTTATGTTCATTTCTCATTGCACAAATGAAAGACTGGAGATTTTACAAAAACTCAAGAAAATAAAGGTGACCAAAACAAATTACCATGATATTATGGTAGTAACTGGCTGCATTCTTATCATGTGTTATAATCGCCTACCTACTATCTCTGACTACTGGTCTATGCACGAATCCATGGGAAATGTATCCATAAAGCGAGCTATATCTAGGAATAGGTTTCAATTGTTGATATCTAAACTATATTTTAACTTGCCACATAAACCAGAGAACAGTAGCAAAACTTACTACATAGATGAGTTAGTTTCATGTTTAAAGTCTACTTTTCCTAAGTGTAGAACGGAAGCGACGTACCAAAGCATTGACGAGTCCATGGCTAAGTTCAAGGGTAGGTCAACTCTCAAACAATACGTCCCTCTAAAACCCATAAAAAGGGGAATCAAGATTTGGGAAAGGTGTGACTCTGAAAGTGGTTACTGTTATGACTTCAATGTTTATGCTGGTAAAGATCTAGAAAATGCTGATGGTTCTCTTGGTGAAAGAGGAGTAGAAAACTCTCATCGACTGTTCGTGGTGACAAAGAGGAAGTAGTGTTGTCTTTTGATAGGTTTTTTACCTCAGTCCAGCCCCAGTGTTGCAACATGTATTGGAAACAGGATAAATGTTCCAAAGTTTGACAAAACCCTGCAAAAGTATGAAAGTGAGTTTTTATGTTGCGATCAAGGCGTACTAGCCGTAACATGGAAGGACTCCAAACAGTTTGTCGTCCTTAGCAACTGCCATACAAACAAGGAAACATTAGTAAAAAGAATGCAACAAAACGGGCAAAGGAAGGATGTTCCGTGCCCTAGTGCCATTGCACTGTACAATGAGATAATGGGCGGCGTTGATATTTCTGATCAAAAGGTTGGTGTTTATGATTTTGATCGGAAGTCAAAAAAATGGTGGAAAAAGGTGTTTTACAAACTTCTTATGACTTCAGTCGTAAATGCCTGGATTGTATACCAAGAAGTTCAACACAAGAAAGTACCTCTTCTGTCTTTCCTCGTCCCCCTGGCTGAGCAGCTGCTTGCCGAAGGTACCAAGAAAATGTCTTTGAAACGTGGGTCTAGTATTGGAGAAACAATCTCAAAACGAGTGAAAACCATGTCCAATGTTGGTACTCATATGCCCATTGAAGGAAAAACCAGAAGAAGGTGCAAGCGTTGTGCAGATATGAAGATTGAACAGAGAACAAAAACCATGTGCCAAGAATGTGACCTGCCACTTTGCAAGAACTGTTTTGCAAGCTATCATACCTAATAAGTGTCACTTATGTTATGTTAGTTTATTGTGGAATTAATTTTAATAAACAGAGAGTTGAATAATTGACTAATCATTTTTTGCCTCAATGTACCCGGAAAGACATACACTACCAGTGGGACATATGTGTCCCACACTAATATACCAGCGGGACACATATTTCCCACCCAAATAATAACAAAAAACGTTAATTAAAAATAGTAAATATCAAATAAAAAATTAAAAAAAAATATATTCTGGCATAATTTGATACAGGGAATCAATTAAAATCAAAATTTTAAAAATCTAAAACTGGTAGTGAAAGGTTTTAAGGATCCGTTGTCTGCGTTTGATTTTTACGTGTTCTTTGTCTTATTTTTGTATATGTAAAATGTATTATTGTGTGAGTGTGTGGGCGTGTGTATCAGTGTGCGCTTGGCTTGTTTTAAAAGTACGCAGCATAAATTAATCAGTCATTTCATTATAGCTATAAGAATCTATGATTAAAAAAATCATATTAGGAATCCTTTACATTAAAAAGACAATACATTTTAATGAATTAAGTATACAGCAAGATGTTAAACAAGCTCCAAACTATAATTGTGGGATTATTAAAAAAATTATATTCCAAAAACGTAAATTAAATGAGTAAAGTAGTGTAAAGTTTCCTTGCAAATTAATGTTTTGCCTACTTATAAAGTGTAAGTACTTTGAATACTAAGTGGCCCAAACCACTTTATTTGTAATAATAAACCATATATAAATTACTAAATAATATATCAACTAAACCAATACATCTATTACTCAAATTGAAAACTTTCGATTCAAACACAAAATGATGTTATAATTACTTGTATTTCCAGAAGCCAAGAACACCAGAATTTTCCCAGCAGCCACCAATAGGTGCAGGGCAGTGAACATGCGAGAGGTTCGTTAGGAAGTTGCCGGGGTCACGTGCTAGCTTCAACACTGCTGGAACACAGAAGTGGACGTGAAGAGCTTGTTGAGCAACTGCTCTAGCCTCGTCGATCAATCAAGAGCACAGTGGTTAGCGTGCTCGCCAGCAGCCACCAATAGGTGCAGGGCAGGGAACATGCAAGAGGTTCGTTAGGAAGTTGCCGGGGTCACGTGCTAGCTTCAACACTGCTGGAACACAGAAGTGGACGTGAAGAGCTTGTTGAGCAACTGCTCTAGCCTCGTCGATCAATCAAGAGCACAGTGGTTAGCGTGCTCGCCAGCAGCCACCAATAGGTGCAGGGCAGGGAACATGCGTTAGGAAGTTGCCGGGGTCACGTGCTAGCTTCAACACTGCTGGAACACAGAAGTGGACGTGAAGAGCTTGTTGAGCAACTGCTCTAGCCTCGTCGATCAATCAAGAGCACAGTGGTTAGCGTGCTCGCCAGCGGCCGGCGCAGGACCAGTCTGTTGACGTGTTAAAATCAAATATTGACGTTAACTTGTAAAAGATACACTTTCTCTTTTAACGTCCTCTAACTTTATATTTTCATAAAAATTGTATATTTCATTGCTTGGGCTTAGTAATGCCTTTCGTAGATTTTGAAGTTAAAATGAACAATTTTTTACAGAAAATTTAAACCCGTGTGATAAATATATGTGACCCCAAAATATTGTGATGTGTAACACATTTCTATAATGTATTTCCATAACATATTTAAGCCAATTTCCTCAATTGTACTAACGAATCCAATGCTCTTTAAGCTTAAAAGGTTTCCATATAGGCTCTCCCAAACATTCTTAATTGTATGCAGTATTTGGCTGCCCTGTATGGCCCACACTATATTGATCCTGCATAGAGCGTAGTAAAAAACAGCAATGGATTGGAAAAATAACCAATAATGAACTACAATCAATAGAAATAATCGATTGCATTATCCTCCCAACACGTTCACGTATTTTTTTAAGGGAGAGGCGGAATAAATGCTTTATGCACACAGGTGGCTAGCCTGTAGTGTGGGACTCACCTCAGAAGCGGCGTTAGCCACTAAAAAACCTCTACTCTTTAGGAATCTAACCTTGAACCACAATAAAAATGATAGGCCTAAATTTGGCTTACGCCCTTAAGGCTCATTCCATGTCCAGGCACTTCTTTAGAGGATCTGAGCCTCTTCGCGGTCTAGATCGCTTTTCTTCTCTAGAAGGACATACCGGACGAACTGTGACAAACAATACCAGTTTCCCTCGTCCTCAATAATCCTGTGGCAGACCGTGTCCACCGAAAAACACCAAGTTTTCGTGCAGACTCCAGTCGGGGCCTTTCCCAACGGGGGCAGTGGAAGAAAGTGGGCTTCCCATCGTCCGGTGAACCGGATCTGCCCATCCGATACAGGTACGACTTGAAATAGCTGTGGCCTGTCAGAAACTAAGTGAGGAAGTAATCTACCTCGCCATGCCGTTAGACCTGCTCTATGAGTCACACAGTTCATAGTCCTCTGGCGTCGTGTTCTCAGCAGTGTTGCCACTGCTGAAAAGTTTGGGAGCGCTCTTCAGATCTTGCAGCATCCTTGCCAATCTCTCCTTATCTCTGATAAATCGCCTTCCTCTCCCTTGCCAAAAGTTTGAAAGGAATAACTCCAGCGACCACCAGGACGGCAGGCTCGGATACTGTCCGGTATGCAGAACACACCCAAAGCGCAGCTTGACGCTGAACCCAGGTGAGTCGCAACCGGTAGGTGTCCTTGGTGAGAGCGTCTTCCCACATCTCTGCCCCATAAAGGAGCACGGACTTGACTGCGGACATCAAGAGACGTCTTCTGCTCGACCGAGGAGCACCAGCATTAGCCATCAGCTTACTAAGGCCACCTTAGAAGCCTCATCCAATGTACGGAAGATCTGGTCTCTCCAGCTTAGTTTGTTGTCCACCATGACTCCAAGGTACTTTTCGGTACGCGTTGTCTGGACCACTTCCCTCCCCACTCACATGAGGACAACGGTGTTGATCCTCTTTTTTGTGAATATCAATATCTCCGTCTTGCTCAAAAAGTGAAAGACCGTAATTGGCCATCCAGGCAATAACCACGCACGTGACCTGGTTTAGCTTTAGCTGGGCCAGCTCAAAGTTGCGTGCGGTGATAAGTGCCACAACGTCATCGACCTACCAAATTAAGATGGTTTCTTCTGGCATCTCGGATCTCAGAAGGCTTTTGTAAGCGACATTCCAGAGATCTGGGCCGAGAATATAATCTTGCATGACACTAGAGGTGACCTCAAGCGTCCGCGCTCCTTCACGAGTGTCGTAATTCAGGTGTCTGGAGCGGAGGTAGTTTCACGATGAGCCTCAGCAGGTATGATGGAGCATGAAAGGTGTTATGAAGCGCATGCAACACATCGACCCACCTCGCCGAGTTGAAAGTATTCTCGACATCAAGCGTAAAAAGAAACACCACTCTGCAGGAAAAATGGTTGTGGCTCTCGGCCCTCCCCGTGGCTCTCTGGACTTCGGTGATCGCATCGATTGTTGATCATCCCTTTCTGAAACCGTACTGCTAAGGGGACAGGCAGTAGCAGAAACAGAGGTCTCCAACTCATCTGTAATGAAGAGTGGGATGTAATCTACTCGTCCAAAGTCAACCAGCAGACGCTGCGAATGTATAGGAGACAGAGCATTAACGATCCTCTCAATGGTGGTACCTTCCATGATGGAGGGTGGAGCGCGGGTGCCGAGATGTTGGGTCATGACTTTGTAACTCAATCTCCACGAATTGGAATCGACGTCTTCCTGCAGTTTCTTTCATCTGTTTGCCTTGTTCCTGTTAATAGCCCGTCGGAGAGACGTTCTCTCAGTTTTTGGGCCTCTGACTTAAGAACTCTATCATTATTATCGCTTTAGGAATTATCGCTTTAGTGACGGTTTGCATGGCTCTAAGGCATGTTCTTCAGAGGTCCACAGTCTCTTTAGTTCACCAGTAGACGGATTGCTTATCGCGTCGGAGTCGCCTTTGCGGCATAGACTGATCGCAGGCCAAAACAATTAGCTCGATCGTCGATGCTACTAATTCCTCGGCACCAGCCTTTCCAGGATTCTCCTTCGCTCCCCGAGAAATGACCTGGGTGAATTTGACCACAATCAGTTTGTTGGTATTCCAACGGCGTGGTTCTCCCCGAGATGCGGATACTCTACGGTGCGTGTCGTGTATCTCTAAAACTATGTACTGGTGGTCACTGCCAGTATAGTCCTCCAATACCCTCCAGGCAGAGATCCTCGGAAGAAGCAAAGGTTACGTCAGGGATCGTGCCTCTCTGCCAGGGATGCCGGAACGTAGGCGTGTCACCCTGGTTAAGGAAGACCATTCCGGTCCTGGCAATAAAGTCCAGGATGTATTTTACCTGGTAGTTAGTAGAGGTCATTGCCCACTCGACTGTCCTAGCGTTGAAATCGACGTGCCCAGTGCTGCCGAGCACGCTCTCCTCCAGGCAGTCAGTTTCGCTGTGGAAGTCCTGGATGGCCTTGTTGGGGGCGAGGTAGCAGCTAATAAGTGTTACACCTTGCCCAAACGAATCCTCGGCCACTCCCCTGACTCCGAATTAAGACATTCTGTCAATTACGTGCCCAGAAGGTGGCAGTGCCGAGACTGTCTGGACTCCAAGTGTTCGGGTCCCTGTCCCGATACAGTTTACTGATCAAGATCGCGTCAGCACTAAGTTCTTGGGAAAGCTGGTCTAAAAGTTTATCAGCTCCCCATGATCTCACGCTATGCCGGAGTATATCTCCTCCGGCTTGGCCTGAGATTTTATCTGCTCCAGTTTCTGGCGACATTTCCTGAGAGGCTTGCCAGGGGCCTCCCTAGCCGGCTTAGAGACTTCAACCCTCTTCTCTTTCGCCGGATTTTTCTTTAGGGCTCCCTCAGCACGTTTCAGCTGTCACTTCTCTTTTTTCGTCAGCCGTTTCTCCCACTTCCCCAATGGTGTTGACGGGTTTACAACCTCAGTAGGTTGAGGCGTCGGGATTCGGGCATCCTAAACGGGAGCAGTTGCTGGAGCGGAATCAGCCACCAGAATGAGACTGGTCTGCGAGGTCGCAGAAGCATAAGTCCTTCTCGGCACCGGCTTTCAGGTTCCCCAACGAGGAATCCCTCTGTCGCTTCCCTCACTTTCTGACCTGGGTCTGAGACTCAGACAGATGAGCTTGTACTTGTGGTGGGCCAGAGAGGGCTCTGTTAATGACGTTGCGTTCTTGCCTTACCGCCTGCAGAATTATCTTCCGACACTCCATGATTTTACCGAGAAAATCCTGGAGTCTCGGAATGCCATGAGGAATCGTTTGGACTAGAAGGACCTTTGCCATCTCCTTCAAAAGAACGGACATGTTCTTTAACATGGATGCCTCCTCCTCGTTGGCGTCATCCTGCTGCAGCCGAAGCGTTTGCATTTCGAACGTCACGCGGAGAGGACATCTTCTGAGAAGGACTCCCTCGACCTAGTGAGGTATCCGATGTCTCCATCACCAGGTCAACTCCACGTTCTCGGTGACTGATCTGTCATCACTTACTGCCCTGAACGGTGCCGTTGGAGGGGAGGTTTTAATTTCCCCTCTGGTATTCCTGATTTTCAGAAATCAACGCAAACAGATTTAATTATAAATACCCCTGTCGCAGCAGACCTGCGTACTCAGCAAATTTACATATTAAGAACATAATAATAATAATATATAACAAGTTATCATTATCTGTCAATAAATATGAGTATTATTTGCCTACTCTGCATAAGATTAACATGGGAAAGAGCATGTGAGGAACGCTGAAAGTTATTATTTCTAGCGTAAAAAATTTATATTTTGACCATTTATATCAAGTTTCATCAACATCTGTCCACAAATAAAGGGGTTTACCTAAACTATTTATTGATTAACATGGGGAAAGAGTACTTAGGTTAGCTGCCATGATAAACACATAAACTATGTTGTTTAAGCATAAATGGATAGATCTCAACCACATGAAGATAAATAACAAGTTTTATCCAAAAATATTAGATAATAAGAGAAACATTAATCTTTCCTTATCCTCCATAAGATTAACATTGGAGCCCCAAAATACAACGTACTTTGTTAAGATTTTTTAATATCTTTGTAACCGTTGGAGAGAAAAACTTTAAGGAACTAAATTGTGTAGTTTTTAAGGTGATTCTAATAGTATTTTTTTTAAATTACATGGGAAAAACTAAAAAAAAACATTTTTTTAACATGTATTTTAATGACTATTTTTTTGTCTCAAGGCACTACGAAAATAGTCACAGTTTCATGATTCATATAACAGTTCCTATTGATTCACTAAAACAAACAGGTAATAGCCTCTAATTCTTTACCCCTAGGGCTAAAAAACTGTAATAATCCCCCCGTATCTGCATGAAAAAACCATTTTGTAACAGTATGGAAATCAGTTTTTATAAAAAATGTACAGTAACGGCTGCTTTTAACAACGGTTGTTAAATCGTAGTGCAGTCATTAATTATACATTTTTAAATAATAATATTATAGTGAGTATATTCTGATCATAGTTCAGTAAATTTTAATCAATTGTCGTCAGCATAATAAGACACAAAATTTTAAATTTTGTGAAGCACTGTATAAGATCTTCAAAATATTGAACAATGTACAAAATACTTTTACGTACGGTAGTGTTTTACATAATAGTACCTGGTGACCGAGCTTTGCTCGGATAGAATAAGACATGTATTTTACAGGTTAATTAGCAAAATTAAAACAAATTTACTGCTCAATGAAAACCTTTATGTGGTTTAAATAAAACCGTTTTCATACCCCTTAGTTAATATGGCATAAATACTGAACAAAAATATAGCCCTCGGGTGGGGGATCCATCACGCGACCTTGATTACGTGAGATCTGAGCGCTCCTACATACAGTTTGTTATTATTATCCTATGATCAACTGATTTTGCTAGAAAAGGAATGAGGATTGAAAATCAAAAGATAGATTTCATTTACACCAGTTAATTGGTTTGTTACAGTGGCTTCAAGCAATAGAATGAATACGTTTTCTTTCAAAACACAAAAGATTTTGGAAATAATTTTCTCTGCTTTTATTTCGCACAGTTATTTTACCCTTTAGTTTTTAAAAATTGTTTAGTAATTTGATAATTTTTCATTTATTTCATACATAAAATAAATATTAAATGCAAAACCTCTATTCACATATTGTTTGCTACCATCTTCAATCAACAACTGTTAAACGGTTATAAACAGCTGTTTTGATTTGTATTGTTTACATTTTATTCTCCATAAGCGTAATGTTTAATTTGTAGATTTTAAACATAATATTATCACAACAGCTGATTATTATAATAAACTTAATATGTATAAACATTGTAATTATTTTTAGGTGGCAAACATATAAACACGTGAATTTTAATTATACAGAAAATAAAAAATATAAATACAGTACATAATTCCCAAAAACCGTAAACTATTAACGTGGCGAATAATGCTGTTCATTTTGTACACTTATTTACTTCATAGTTTTACATTAATGAATGATAAATGACATTGCTTTACATTGGATAGTAAATCATATTGCTAACGGAACGTAAAACAACAGCTATGGCTTAATAAATCAAATGTTTTTATTTTAGAACATTTGTAAACAAACTTAGTCTCCATAAGGTTAACATTAGAAATTTTAAACGCTATAAAATGGAAACTAATTGAATTTATGGAAACTGAATATGCCTAAAGCATGACCGGAGCAGAGACGAATCCGAAAAATCAAAGATCATTAAAATCGGTCCAGCCGTTCTAGAGTTATGCGTGTAACTAACACGACTTTGTTTTATATATTTAGATAATTCGAGATCCTAGTAAACATTCCTCAGCACTTGTATAGTATTATTCGTAGAGTAACCACGTTTGCAATGTGGTTTCCACATATCCGAAAACACTACTTTGCAAATGGGTTCATTGTTATTGGAATCTGATATTAATACTAGTAAACGACTGAGGGTTTATTTATATTTTTAATATATTTTACCAAGCACAGAAGCTATTGCTGGGTGTTGTACAATTTTCCCATTTGGTTATAATACAAAAAATGCGATATTGTATCTGATAGCTGTTCAATGGTCAATGGTTCAAGTATCCAAGGTTGTGTGTATACTATGCCATGCAAAACCTAATAATTTAGAGAGAGTATTTCTGGGCGTTATACAATTTTCCCATTTGGTGATAATACAAAAAAAGCGGGAATCGTAGCTGATAGCTGTTCAATGGTTCAATTTTCAATGGTTCAACTATGCAAGGTTGTGTGTATACTATGACATGCAAAACCTAATAATTTTTAAAACTCATAATAGCGGAGGGTTTCTAATCATTTATTTAATTCCTTGGACTTTTCCTTCCGCGTCAAGTGTTTAACTACAATACGTTTTGGGAGTTCAGGAAACTCCTCCCGTCATCAAGTGACCTTAATTTAGAACCTACATTACTCTACTTATCCTAAATTTGTTGGGGTTTCATTTTTTATTATTATTTTTGATAAACATCATCCATCCATACATTCATACACATGGAACACGCGTACGAAAATTCACACAGTTACATATACTTATTGCAAATCTAAAAAATATGATAATAAATCAGTTGTTCCTTATCTTTAGTGATTTATTACCATTAAAAATGTAGTAGTGTAGTGTAATTAAGGTCACCTAATAACGGGAGGAGTTTCCTTACCTCCCGAAACGTAGTGTAGTTTAACACTAGACGCGGAAGGAAATGTCCAAAAAATTCAATAAATAATTAAAGGATTAGAACAATACTCCTATATATTTAATAATATTTTAATATTTTTACTAAATTAGTTATGAAGATCGGCTTTTAAGTTCATATAGGAATTAAATAAAGATAAAATTACTTTTAATGCAGTAGCCTACTTACTTGTTTTTCACGTTCCATGTGGAAGTTAAGCCATAGTAGTTGGTTATTAAAATATGTCGTTATATAAAATATGTCGTATATATCGTTTGTTTGAAACAAGTAAAGCTGTAAATCTTCAGATCGGTATTGTTAAAGAAGTGATTTGCTCTAACATTTTCTATGTCACAAATTTTAGGGATAGAGCAAAGGCGCAATAACAATGCATGAAGAAAAATATGTCATCTAAATACAACAATGTTTGTATATATATATATATATATATATATATATATATATATATATAATTAAATATAAATATAATATATCTTATAAAATATTTATAGTTGTTAATAATACATACAATTCCATTAATTTACAATCTGTATTAAATTCTTCCTCGGCCATTTTTAGATATGTTTTTACCAAATAATTAACCGATATGTGTGAGTTTGCATGTGCATGCTGGTGCGTGTGTGCGCGCGCGCGTGTGTGTGTGTGTGCGTGCTGGTGCGTGTGTGTGCGTGCGTGTGCGCGCGTGTGTGACTGTGTGTGCGTGTGTGGGTGTGCGTGCTGGTGCGTGTGTGTGTGCGCGCGCGCGCGTGTGTGTGTGTGTGTGTGTGTGTGTGTGTGTGTGTGTGTGTGTGTGTGTGTGTGTGTGTGTGTGTGTGTGTGTGTGTGTGTGTGTGTGTGTGTGTGTGTGTGTGTGTGTGTGTGTGTGTGTGTGTGTGTGTGGTGTGTGTGTGCGTGTGCGTGCGTGAATGTGTGTGAGCTGGAAGTCAGGTCTCGGATGTTTTTTTATATATTTTTTTTATGTTTTTATTTTTTTTATATGACTTTTTCCCCTGTATCCGCTGGCATAACACTTCAGCATATTATATATTTAGTTTTATGTATGTTGTGTTAATTTTATTTTCTTTATTTTAGTTTCTTTATTTCCTCCAGTGTACCACAAGTTTGTCTATAGACTGTTTGACTCTTTCCCCACACACAGGCGGTAGCCCATGTGGGGAAAATTTCAGTTTTTTACATATATATTTTTTTGAATATTGTGCTGTACATTTTTGAAATAAAGATGTTATTATTATTATATTGTTTCGATTAACACTCAGTGGATTTAAAGTAATCAAACAAGAGATAACCACAGTAAAAAGTGAACTGATCATTTCATGCTGTATTTTATTTTTTTCCTATTTTGAATAAATAAAATAAAATTTAAGTACCAGTTAATGTGCTAGTTGGAATTGAACCTCCCAAAATATTGTGTTTGAAATCAGGAAGCGAAATCAAGAGGATACAAACATGCATTATGTATACAAGGGCCCAAGGGTGAGATTTACTTAGCTTATGCATTTACAAGAGAATGTCACACAACTCTGAACCTCCCCTCCGTGAGAGTTAGCTTCAGTTAGGCTACAGCGGTGAATTAAGATAGTGCTTAAATTTCACCACCAAAAAGTGGGGCTATGCAATTACAGAATGATTATGATTATTTTACATCTGTTAATCTGTACTACACTCGTATTAAGTCAAAAGTATATTGTTTCAGGCCCCACCGTAAAGTAGACTGTCTCACGGACTGTAATACAGTACAAATTGATATTCTGAATATCACATAAACGGTTTATATCTGGTAGTTATATTAGCTAGTGAATAAAAATATTCTGTGTGATGAATATTCCGTGATGATATTCCGTGTAAATACAATTTAACATTCCATTATAATTTGGGGGTGTTTCGCAACAAAATATAGTTAATCTAACTATAGTAACAGAAATTGTCATAACCATATCAAAGACGTTTCGGCCAATTTATCAATGATTTTAATAGTAAAACGTTAGTTAATTTTAACTTTTTTTTATTCAAACGCTAAAAATGTTCTCTTACGTAACAGAGGATTTACAAAACATAGTACAAATCATGGTAATTGAGCCTCCACAGTTGTAAAACACACAGTAGCTGCTCTTTTGTGGAACATGCTTCTGAATATTTATGGGCTCTGTTGTCTCTACGTTTGTGAAACCAATCTTCCACCAGACTTCCTTTCAACGTTGAGACATTGCAATTGTGCTTCATTAATACTGCTAACCATGCGTTATTCAATTCAACCCTACCACACTATGTTTTATTAGGAGCTGAAATCAATGAAGGATCGAAATTTTCTTGAGTTCAAGGATCCTCGATTTTAAATATTTGGAAAATATTTGCTGAATTCATGAGTTTGAAAACAAACAAATGCTGGATGGATAAAACGTTTAGTTGTTGATAGAGTGGAAACGAGATTGATCTTTTAGGATTAGATAAAAATATACCTCTACTTTTCTCCAGTGTCTATATTTTGTGGTTCTTGACTTAAAACAGCTTTAATGGGCCATAAATAAACCATTGTTGTCTAGCATAATCCCTCATTGCTAGTTTGAGGCACGATTATCAGGCTATTGTTACGATTTAAAATGTCACGTGGTCTTTTGTTTATTTATTCTCTTGCCCAGCAGTGCTGCTTGCCGTTTTTCATTTAGCCTATCAGCTGACGTAACCATATGCTATAATAGAATAGGGTTATTTGGCAACACCAAACTGACTCTCATCGGACCTTTTTCGCGCGTTTTACTCTAGGTAATTTTACCTTACACTTCATTCAAAGTGTCATGAAAAACGGTTGGAAAATAAGGAAAAACAATTTTTTTAATATTCTCCATGAGAATAATATTGGGCACTCTCAGACAACGTACTGCGTTTATCATGTAGGGCCTACAGTAAAATTAACTTTTCTCTGGAACTGTTAGTCTTAGACAAATAATTCATTTAGTTTTTAAGCTGGTTCAATGGTGATACTAAAATTATACCTTATCTGAATTGTTTCCCTGAAAATTTAAAAAAATTATTGTCCAACATTTTAAAATCCATAATATTTGAGCCGTAGGTTTTACAGACATGCGGGTGGTGTTGTTATTTAGTACTCTTTGCAATATAAACTTTTAAATTTTAATTAAAATAGTCTGGGCATTTTTTGAGAAATTTTGTTTTATCATATCTTTAAAGTTTTTAGGGGTGAACTACATTGAAAAAAAAAATTAGATTGATTGTCTATTTTTTATGTGGGAAGAGTCCATGTCAGATTTAATTAGGTTTAGAGAACATTTAAATACCCAGTTTCACTCTATTAAGTTTACTATAGAGCTGGAAAACGATAGTGAACTTCCGTTCCTGGATGTATTGATTAAAAAACACATTCATGACTCATACAAATGATTATAGAAAACCTACCTCAACTGGGCAGTACCTTAATTTTGACTCCAATCAACCTTTGCACTTTAAAGTGGGCTTGGTCTAATAAAGCGCGTGAAGTCAATTTATAGATCTGATAATACATTAAAAATGAATTGAAACAAAAATACCCCCGTCGCAGCGACCTGCGTACTTAGCGAATTTCCAAATCAATAACATAATAATAATAATAATATATGACTAGTTTGATCATTATCTGTCAATAAATATGACTATTATTTGCCTACTCTCCATAGATTAACATTGGAAAGAGTATGCAGGTTTGCTGCTGTGAGGAACGCTGAAAGTAGGTGTTTCTAGTGTAAACAATTAATTTTTTGAGCATTTATATCAACTTTCATCAACATCTGTCCATAAATAAAGGAGTTTGCCTATTCCCTATATGATTAATATGGGAAAAGAGTATGCAGGTTTGCTGCCATGAAAAATACATAAACTATGATTTTTAAGCATAAATGGATAGATCTCAACCACATGAAGCTAAATATCAAGTTTTATCCAAAAGTATTGATTAATATGGGAAATATTAATTTTTCCCTATCCTCCATAAGATTAACATTGGAGCCACACAATACAACGTACTGTGTTTAGATTTTTTTATATCTTGGTAACCGTTAGAGATAGAGAAAAACTTTAAGAAACTTTCCCGCGTGCGGGAAAAAAGACCCTGAGGACGCGTTAATGTTTCGGTCCTGCCAAACGTCGGACTATAGTGACTGGATCAATGTTTGTGTGTGTTTCGTGTATGTTGTGTGTTACTGATAATATCCAGCCACAAAAATAAAAATAGATGAGTGTGCTCAATAAAACAGATAATACGGAATATACCTCACCAAAAACATGTCTTTTAAAAATAAACAAAAACACCTGGAGATACCTTGAATATATACATACATGCTAAATTTCATATAAATCGGACCAATGGGATAGGCTGTGGCTCTGTACAAATCCAGACACACACACGGATGGACAGACATCACGTCGAAACACACTTTTATGGATTCAGGGGACCCTAAAACAGATATATCCACTGAAACAATACTTTCTCCATATACTATGTATAAGTGGATAAAATAAAAATAGGGTCATCTAATACTTTTGATTTTATTACTATGGGTATAAATGAGCCCACTAGAGAGGCGGGTTGTAGCAAGACAACCATTGACCACATGTTTATAAGGTGTTTGGATTTTAAAGCACTGAAATTTGCAGTGCTGCCATCACTGACCATTACACAATTTGCCTACAGATTAATTTTCACACACATTCCTCAAGACGTGTTCCATGATCACAAAAACATGATTAAATAACGATGATAAAACATTCTAAGCGTTTTGATAAAAAAAACTGTGAATGGACCGAAATCACAAATATGAACAAATATGAACCAATGAAGCAACTAATATATTTTTTGATAAAATTAAATAAAACGTTAGTCGAACTGAAAAACAAACGGTTTAAGCTAAGTTCACACAAAGAAAGCTAAAGCCGTAAAATAAGGCAGCGAGACAAATTAAGTAAGGTTTTAAAAATACAAATATTTAACACGCAGTTTAGTAATGAATTCCATGGATTAAGATGGATAAACGATATAAAATATCAGTAAAGGCTAGCGTGCTCTGTTGGTATTCTTTTAATCTAGCCAAAGCTTCTGATTTCGTGGATAGATGAATACGTCTCAATACACTTAAATTAATTGGAGTACACGGGTCAGCATTGCAGTGGTTAGGTACATATTTCGAACACAGGCAACAATTTTTTCAGTAAATGGGGCCAAGGGGAATTCAAACCATGTCTATTATGGGTTCAAGCAAGTACATTGGGTCCTCTTTTATTAGTAATTTACATAAATAATTTGGTTAACTTAGACGTAAATGGAGAACTTTATTTATTCACAGATAACACACTGGTTTTGTGTGAAGGTAACAACTGGGAAAATGTTTTTAGTAAATCATCTTCCCAGAAGAAGAGGTACATAAAAATTGTGAAATGGTTTGACCAAAATCTGCTTACTTTAAATATTTAGAAAAAAACTAAGTTCATGCCAATATCCCTGCGAGCACAAGGTGGCCCACTCAACAATTAATTGAAAATTCTCTCTTGCAGACCAGCTTCAGAACAGCACGTGCAACTGCCCGGCGATTGTAAGAGTTGAGAAGTATAAATATCTTTGAGTGGTCATGGACTCTAGATTGTCCTAGGCGGAGCATGTCTTTTATATAAATAAAATTTTGAGAAAATGCATATTTGCGTTTCATCAACTAAAGAAAGTTCTCAAATTTGACGTAATTAAAATTTCATATTTTGCTTATGTACAATCGCTTATCGAGGGGGGGATTATTGCCTGGGGTGGCGCTTGCAACAGCATACTGCAACCCCTTGTGGCTACGCAGAAGGCGATATTGAAAGCAGCCCTAGGTAGGTGTGGCCGATATCCTTCTGATGCCTTGTTTAATGAGATAAATGTATTCGTCATAAAACCACTTTTTGTCCAAACAATGGCAATTCATATCTTCAAACACTCTGTTGACATGTTTGAACTCACGCTACATGACTATAGGACAAGATACGCACTGCACTGGACGTGGGAATTCAAGTGCCGAGACTTAATAGGACTTTTTCAACAAACAAATTGTTTTTATCTTGCCCACACTTTATACAACAATCTGCCACAAAATCTGCTAAATTTTGACATATCCTGAGAATTGTACAAAAAGCTATTCTTACAGTGGTTTAGGGTGATTGAACGAGACGGTGTTTATACAATTTTATATTCGACTTACAGACCGAATTAGCTGACACAATGTGCGAGTATGTTCTTGGGGGTGAGTGTGTTATACGGTCAGTTGACATTGGTTTGTTTCTATGGTTTGTTGTGTCCGATTGACCAAGGACGTCTCGTTGCTCGGCCATGCAGGAACAGAGCTTTTACGGCCCTGTTTAACAGGGCTACCAGCCGCCTGATGGTCTCTGTGCAAGGTAGCGTCGATCCCGGAAGCAATGCTGTCTGGGATCAAGGGTCCGGTGAGAGTTGTGTGATTGTGTGCATGAGTTTCAATTGAAGGGTAGTACAAGGTGATCCAGCGTGGATGGAGGGGAAGGGGGTGAGTCTATCCGTACAATTTGTTGCTTGCTAATTCTCTGTCTAGCCATGACATCTAGTTTGCTAATGTTTGCATGGATGTTGAGGCAAATGCATGAGTTTCGAGTGAAGGGCAGTACAAGGTAATCCAGCGTGGATAGAGGGGAAGGGGGTAAGTCTATCCGTACAATTTGTTGCTTGCTAATTCTCTGTCTAGCCATGACATCTAGTTTGCTAATGTTTGCATGGATGTTGAGGCATATGCATGGGTTTCGAGTGAAGGGCAGTACAAGGTAATCCAGCGTGGATGGAGGGGAAGGGGGTAAGTCTATCCGTACAATTTGTTGCTTGCTAATTCTCTGTCTAGCCATGACATCTAGTTTGCTAATGTTTGCATGGATGTTGAGACATATGCATGAGTTTCAAGTGAAGGGCAGTACAAGGTAATCCAGCGTGGATGGAGGGGAAGGGGGTAAGTCTATCCGTACAATTTGTTGCTTGCTAATTCTCTGTCTAGCCATGACATCTAGTTTGCTAATTTTTTCGGTAAAAACGACTAATTTTTTCACACACGGGATTTTCCTATGTAGAAATTAATTTTGCATACGTTTGTTTCCTTTTTAACGTACAATTTTTATGCAGTTTTTGTGACTTATTTTTCTTTTTTGTATATTAGGTTGATCACTTACTTTCAGTAATAACTGTAACTGTATTTTGTGTCTGTCGTAAATATGCTGTTAACGCTCGTGGCTTGTGAACCCCTGAGGGGACATCCGCCCTGTCGTTTGGCCTATTATAAGGAGAATGGCTTCCTGCGTGTGTGGTGGTTAGTGCTCTACATCACCTATGCTAATCAAATGTTGAGTTTTTTTTTCAATTTCACCATCAACAACACCATCACACATAAATCCTCGCTAAAAGTGAGATAAGGTCCCGGCGAGAGAGGGACTGATTGCGGTCCCGGATGGAAGTGGGGAGAGGTCCCGTTGCACTTGTCATCTGGGCTCCTCCCGTCCAACTCCATCCGTGGGTGTTGCAGTGAACCTGGCAGATCATCCGTACTACCGATGGCCACATACCGCAAGTTTTATGTCAAATTAATTTTTTTAACATTTCCACCATACTTTAGAACGACAACTTTAGTGATGCATTCTGGTGCAACATTTTACTTTTTGGGGACCCACATTTAAATCCTATACAGTAATTAAATCATAACTTGTGAATCTGGTCGATTCATTTTTTTTAGTTTATAGGTGATAAAATGTAAGCATCAGACGGTTTCTAACTGCAGTACGTTGGATCTATTCTTCGATTAGACTATAATTAATGATCAATTAATTGTTTACTCAAAACAAATCATTCACCTACAGTCTACAGAATGATTAACAACACTTCAAAGTTAAATTTATATCACCTCAAAAATAACAGAACAAACAGTTATGCGGTCACCCGGTCATGTAACATTTTTTGCCATTTTCATATTACAACAAATAAATTTGAGTTGTGAAATTTCGATAGTAATTCACTGTTTAGTTTAAACATGGGTATTTAATCATTAAACAATGAGTAAATATTATATGCTTAGCATATAGCATCCATATTCATGAAATTAACTATCCATTATTAATATATATATATATATATTAGGAGTTTGGTTAGCGTAAGCATTTGCACTAATATAATTAATAGTTAGACTAATTATCGTATGCCTGAAGTTGTTATTCAATCGGTTTGAATCCAATTTAAAGTTAATGTTTTAAGTTTAATAGTTAATTAATAAACCCCTTTTCGTGTAAATGACATTAGAATTTAGATAAACGGTATCAGTGAAATGACACATAGTTCTTTCACCATGCAAAACATATACCTCCGTTGCAACAGACCTGCGTACTCAGCAAATTTCCAAACCAATAATATGACAATCTTGATCAATTATCTGTCCATAAATAAGATAAGGTTAGGCATATCATTCTCCTTAATATATAAACATTTTATATTGTTACTAGCAGTAAGCCCGTCCTTTGTACGGGTTGTAGGATTCAGTTTAAAGAAGAAAGATCTATTACACCAAATTGTAATCCTGAAATCCTAAACAAATCAACACAAAAAAATCAATACCCAGATTTATTATTTAGCATTACTTCACAATTAAATGGATTAGAATATGCATAACATTATTATAGTTAGTTATACGTTAAAATAACTTTTGAATATAGTATGATTTCGGAATGGGTATAAAATCAATGACTAATATAAACTAACTAATATTAATTCGACAGCTGTTTGTTATTCTTTCTATTAAATCTCAAAACTACAAAGACAGCTGATTTTTAGCAGTAGGTTATTAATTGAAAACTGAAGCAAATTACGACCAATATCGCGTAAAAGTGGGTTTTTAAATGCGCGCTATTTACCTTTCAAGGGGCGCCGGGGGATTTCAAGCATTTACAAACCTTCTCTGGAATGAAGAGAATACATGAAATAAGTTTCATTATAATCAGTTCTCCCGTTTTTTTCGGAGAAGACGGCGTAAAATGCCTCCTGTAGCGTCACAGACAAACAGACAAAAATTGAAATAAGACCAGTTTCGGCTTCTCCAACGCACGAAAAGTAAAAATAACTAAAAAACAAATAATTCTGAGCAATGTACAGACAAAACTATAATTTTATTAATATAGATTAATGAAATAAGAAACATTGTATGTGAGAAGAGATTGACCTTCTCTAGTACACCATACATTTATTGTACTATTGTTATGTTATACGCACGTTGTAATCCACCTCTGTGGCAAATGATGATAAATTTCTTCACGAGCGCCTGTTCCTCCAAACTTTATATTCTAAATTAACCTTCTCTTGTACGCCATACATTTATTGTACTATTGTTATGTCATGCGTACGTTGTAATCCACCTCTGTGGCAAATGATGATAGATTTCTTTACGAGCGCCTGCTCCTCCAAAATTTATATTCTAAATTAACCTTCCCTAGTACGCCATACATTTATTGTACTATTGTTATGTCATGCGTACGTTGTAATCCACCTCTGTGGCAAATGATGATAAATTTCTTTACGAGCGCCTGCTCCTCCAAACTTTATATTCTAAATTAATCTTCTCTTGTACACCATACATTTATTGTACTATTGTTATGTTATACGCACGTTGTAATCCACCTCTGTGGCAAATGATGATAAATTTCTTTACGAGCGCCTGCTCCTCCAAACTTTATATTCTAAATTAACCTTCTCTTGTACGCCATACATTTATTGTACTATTGTTATGTTATTCGTATAGTGTAATCCACCTCTATGGCAAATGATAGTAAATTTCTTTACGAGCGCCTGCTCCTCCAAACTTTATATTCTAAATTAACCTTCTCTTGTACGCCATACATTTATTGTACTATTGTTATGTCATGCGTACGTTGTAATCCACCTCTGTGGCAATTGATGATAGATTTCTTTACGAGCGCCTGCTTCTCCAAAACTTTATATTCTAAATTAACCTTCTCTTGTACGCCATATATTTATTGTACTATTGTTATGTTATGCGCACGTTGTAATCCACCTCTGTGGCAAATGATGATAAATCTGTTTACGAGCGCTCCTCCAATCTTTAAATTCCAGATTGATCTTCTCTTGTACGCCATACATTTATTGTACTGCTCTAATGTTTTGTGTACATTTTAATCCATCTCTGTTGCGAACGATGATAAAACAATTTATGCATACCTCTTTCTCCTCTCTTCATATCAAGAGGAACAGTAGTTCAGTAAACATATGACGTATACACGTACAATGAATGTACCGACCTGACAGGTTATGCGTACGTTGTGGTCCATATCCGTGGCTTATCGTGTAGACGATAAAACAGTTTACGGGTACCTGTTCCCCCTCACTTCATGTCAATAGGAACAGTAGTGTAATAAATATATGACGTATACACGTACAATGAATGTACCGACCTGACAGTTTATGCGTACGTTGTAGTCCATTTCTGTGGGATAGCGTGTAGACGATAAAACAGTTTACGGGTACCTGTTCCCCCTCACTTCATGTCAATAGGAACAGTAGTGTAATAAATATATGACGTATACACGTACAATGAATGTACCGACCAGACAGTTTATGCGTACGTTGTAGTCCATTTCTGTGGGATAGCGTGTAGACGGTAAAACAGTTTACGGGTACCTGTTCCCCCTCACTTCATGTCAATAGGAACAGTAGTGTAATAAATATATGACGTATACACGTACAATGAATGTACCGACCTGACAGTTTATGCGTACGTTGTAGTCCATTTCTGTGGGATAGCGTGTAGACGATAAAACAGTTTACGGGTACCTGTCACTCCTCACCTCAGGTCGATACTGAGCTTTCACGTTTTCCAGGTTATTTACGTAGGTAGTATACGGTTACTTTACGTTGAGTTTGAGTCTTTTGGTTCTGAAAATATTTTCATGGCAGCAGAATGTAACTAGTTTACAGAATTTGAAAAATAATTGTAGATTTCATATTAAGGTCTTGAAATAATTGTGGTTACTTTTTGAGCAACCCGTTCCGTCATTTTTCATTGCTGAAGGCTCTAGAAAATAACTAAGTTTCAGTTGTCAGACGATTTATAACAAACACAAATATTAAACTAAAATAACGAACTGTTAACTATTGTTCATGTTTTGTGGATACGAAAAACCGCTTTATCAAAACCAACTAAAGCTGGTCTTGAGAAAGCGGATCGTTCGTTATTCTATTATTATGTTTTAGCGAATTTCCCATAGGGAAGAAGCTATTACCGTAGGTCTCATGGCAAGAGTTAAGCCCGAGACCATGTTATCTTTTCTTCTTTTGGTGCCCAGAGACAAAAAACAATAGTCGTCAAAATTTATATATATATATATATATATATATATATATATATATATATATATATATATATATATATGTGTGTGTGTGTGTGTGTGTGTGTGTGTGTGTGTGTGTGTGTCTGTGAACACGATAACTCTCGTAAAAATGGTCCGATCAAGACCAAATTTAGTAGAGACGTGTATTCCTACAAATGCTCGAACGAGTTCGTAAACCAGACATATCGGTCAATGGGAACGGGTAGTTTGGGGGGGTTTTGTACCCCAAAATGGGTTTTTTTGCGTTTTTCACATGTAATTTTTAAAAACTTCTAATTTTATATTTCACCATTGGAATCAGCTTAAAAACTACACAATTAAGTTTCTTAAAGTTTTTCTCTATCTTCAACGGTTACCGAGATATTAAAAAATCTAAACACAGTACGTTGTATTTTGAGGCTCCAATGTTAATCTTATGGAAGATTAGGAAAAAATAATTTTTCACTTATTACCGAATATTTTTGGATGAAACTTGATATTTAGCTTCATGTGATTGAGATTCATACATTTGTGCTAAAAAATCATAGTTTATGTGTTTATCATGGCAGCAAACCTGCATACTCTTTTCCCATGTTAATCATATGGAGATTAGGCAAACTCCTTTATTTATGGACATATGTTGATGAAAGTTGGTATAAATGTTAAAAATAAAATTTTTGATGGTATAAATGGCTACTTTCAGTGTTCCTCACAGCAGCAAACCTACTCACTCTTTCCCATTTTAATCTTATGGAGAATAGGCAAATAACTCTCATGTTTATCGACAGATTTTGACCAAACTTGTCATATATTATTATTATTATATTATTGATTTGGAAATTCGCTGAGTACGCAGGTCTGCTGCGACGGGGGTATATATATATATATATATATATATATATATATATATATATATATATATATATATATAAATTTTAACGACTATTGTTTTTGGACTCTGGGCACCTAAAGAAGAAAAAATAACATGGTCCCGGGCTTAAGTCTCACCATGAGACCTACGGTAATAGCTTCTTCCCTATGGGAAATTCGCTAACAGCTGACAGATGCTATTGGGGTTTGAACAAACTGCTGAGCAGCAAACTACTAAGTAAGACGACAAAAATCAGAATTTATAAGACCATATTACAACCAATAATTCTGTATGGCTGTGAAGTTTGGGCACTTACAAAATCTTCAGATAAAAAGCTTATAACTTTTGAAAATAAAGTTCTAAGAAAAATATTTGGACCTATTTATGAAGCAGGAGTTTGGAGAATCAGGAAAAATAGAGAACTAAGAGAGAGCTATCATGAGCCGGACATAGTTAATAAAAAGTTAATAAAGTAAGTTAATAATAAGGTAAGTTAAGTAAGTTAATAAAAGAGTTAATAAAAAGCAAGCGCCTAAGGTGGCTGGGCCACATATTGAGAAGAGACAACTCCAGCTTGATAAAACAGGTTTACAACGGCAGGCCCGATAGTAAAAGACCTCTTGGAAGACCGAGACTGCGGTGGAGAGATCAAGTGTTAAAGGACACAAGATTTTTGGGAGCAACAGTGGAATTGGCAGAAGATAGAGAAGAATGGAGGCGAGTCGTTGGCGAGGCTAAAAACCATCTTGGGTTTACACGGCCACAGGAGTAAGAGTAAGAGAGTAAGTATAATTAGTATAAGAACCAGGCTGTACCTTATACTATTTTAAGAGTCTAGGCTGCCCTCACAAAAATCTAAAATTATTTTTAAGCCCCTAAAAGATTTTTAACTACACAAAAAATTAGCAGGAACGTTTAATTGTAACTCCTACTTCTTACTTAATAATTCATGCAAACATCCGACTTCAATAATCCCGACCACAGCACTATAAAGCTGTGGTCAGGATTTTAGATGGAGGCCTATTAATTTTTTTTGTGATATGTCTTGTATGTGTATTTAGTGTTGGGGTGTGTGTGCTTTGTGTTTGTTGTCAATCTCCTGACGACTAGAACTTCGCATCAGCTCTGAGAAATAACGGTGGGAGTTACACAAAATAACCAAGATTATCAACCACGTCACTGAAAATCACCTCATTCAGAAAGAGCTTTGATTAAATTATTTCCATAAAAATTGCAACACCTTTTTATGGAATTTTTATTAAAGGCAGCCTTTAATAAGAACTACAGATGTGATTTATCAATGTGTTATGTGTCTAGGAAAATAAATTGTGTTGTACGAGTTTTCTTTGATAATTTAACAAATTTTATTTATGTGCAGGAATATGAAAGACATGATGAAAAGTTATTTCAGAGTACCAACTCTATGGTGAGAGTATGAGGGTTCTCATAGTTATTAGTAATTTTTGATTAAGGAAAAACGCATCAAGGCTTAGCCTGACTATTTATCAAGGGACCATTTATTTATAATTTTTTTCACTAACTACGTCCTACATACATAATAATTAGTGAAGGTTGATAAAGAGTACTTAAATAGTTGGAAGATATAAAATAACATAATCTTCAGTTTAAGTGTAATGAGGAAAACATTATTATTATCGGACCGTTTTAGAGACTAAGTAGATTAGTTAAAAGAAACTGTTTCTATTGAGTACCAAGCTAAATGAATGTAGCGGTCGCCTTTCTTGGGAAATCAGCATTTATCGTTTATTTAACTACCTCCTCTAAAATATAATCTAACATTGTAATATTAAGTGTATTTTACAGTACTGATAATTTTATATTGATATTGAACTGATTGAAATAAATTATTTTTCAAAATAATTGTAGTTTTTAATCTTTATCCTAATTATATAAATAACTTGTTTTCATGAAATATTAGTTTTTCAGCAACAATAATTATTTTACATTCTATTAAAAATTGATCTATTACTATCTAAATTTTCGTCTATAAAAAAATCGTTTTGCTTATTTATTTAAAACATTATATAAAATAACGCAAGGGTAATTTAATTATTTTTTTATAGTTTTAATCATAATCCACTGACGCAAAGCTACAACGTACAGTAGTTGTCCACTAGCGCTTCATCTCATTTTCGTCGTCCCGCTCATTATCACGCAGAGCTTCGTGTGAATCTGCTTCCTGCATCTCCACTTTTCCATTTTCTTTCCTTGATTAGTTAACAAGGGATCTTCAAGACATTTCAACATTACGAATCCACAAAGTAGAGTGAATGAGCATTTTGTATTTTTGTTAGTTTTTCTGTTCTTTGTTTTTTTTTAGAAAAGTAGACTATTCAAAACATACAGTTTTTTACAAACTGTGTTTTACTTACTACTTACGGGTTTTCCTGGGTTTACTACTCTAAGTTCCAAGATGAGTTGTTTTAAAAATATCCGTTTTGTTTTTGAGGTACCTAGGAAAGTGGTGGCAGGTAAGATAGGGTGATTATTCTGAGGTATACATGCGCCACCAGCCGATTAGTGTAAGTATGCACAAGAGTAAGGCCGTAAATTAATGGGTGGTCATGTAATTTTGTAATTCTGAATTAACTAATTATGTAGATATTGTGATGTGGATATAGTGAGAATTACTCTCACTATTTAAATCAATCGTGTCTCATTGTTTTATAAACGAGTAATACTTTTCATGCTTATTCACCCATCAAAAATATTTTTTCCTAAGGACAACCAGATTTAATTTCTAGGATCGATAGTCTCGGAATACCTATATCTACATAATTAGGTAATACGACAGGCTTTAGGTAATATTTTACAAATAACTTTCCCTTCATTATATTGAGTATAAAAACTACAAATGAGTTAAGCAAATACTATAATTGTCACATATATGAATATTAATAGTTACTTTTCTGAAAGCTTGCCTTAGATATTACAAATAAATTTTTAAGGGGGTTTTTAACCCTTTTCTAAGAAACACTTCTTTAACAAGAAAATATACACAAATAAATAAATGTATAAAATATAAGAAATGTTTAAAAATAATTTTTTATTTGTTAAACTTTTGATGGTAAAAGAGCAGTACATTTTTTTTGTATATTATAATACTTGCTTATAGCCTACGTTATGCATATTGTCTATAGTTGTGGCAAAACTGACTGGAACATTTTCGCCCACATGGTGACACAACATAACATAATGAATGCATGCATTTGATTCGCTTATCCCGTAATAGCTTTAATGAACAGTAATGTTAAAAAAATCAACGTTTCAACAGAATTGTACATTCAGAAATCTTTATTATGACAAATTGGTTGTTATGCTTCTCAACAAGGTTTTCCATAAAACAGAGAAGCTTGTTAAACTTCTTTAACAAGTTCAAGAACTGACTTGAAAATAACGTCAAAATAGTACAGTTTACAATGAATTCACAAGAGTTTTCAAATAAACGGTATCAGTGGACTGCCTGCCAGATACTTTCTCCCTTAAGTAAATTAAAAAATGACAATTTGTAATAAAACTATTATGTTCATCAAAGTTTATCTAAATATCATTTATAATTTATTTTTTCAAAAATAATCATCCCAATTTCTCAAAAATAAAAAAAGATAGACAAAGTTAAATTAATTGTTCGAATTGTATGGGGGGATCAATCCTTTTAATGTAAATTAAATGTATAGTCTTCATTTTTATCAATCAATATCATATACGATACTAACATAGGATTGAAAATAATGTTATACTGAACGTTAATTTGCAAATCTAAATTGAAAAGTGACATGCTTTATGAGTGAGATAGATGACTTAAAATGATTAATCACAATCTACCTTGCCTTACCTTGGCCTCTCAAACCTAAGAAGGACTTTGGTTTTACCAACAATATGCCTCTACTGCTGTCAGGCTGACGCTAGGTCGAGGAATGCTCCCATTCGATCGAGGGCTTTCCGAATCTGGTCTATTTATCTTGACTCTATCTTCCTAAAGGCGAGTGCCTTGTGGCTTGTCCCTCGGTGATCCTCTTAATTATCCTTCCCTATTTTCTCCTTTCTGGGTAGATATCCTTTCCATTGCAGTCATACAGGCGTCTACCATTTACTAATATTACAATGTCTGGGTCCTTGTAAAGTTCTCGGAGCTCGTTTTTTTTATATTTCTGCCTTTTTTATAATTTGCCTTCTTCATTAATTGATCCAAAGATCTTCCTTAGTCTTTAGTATCCTCGAAAACTATGAGTTTGTTTTCGTTTTTTTCAATATTTAAGTTTCCGAATAATACAAAAGAATTGATTTAATTATAGTTTTAAAATCCTTAATTTTGTGTTTTTTATATAATATTATTGAACTCATAGCTTTTGATTAGCTCTAGAAACGTATTGTTGCACGAATTACTCTCTATTTATATACCACCCTCGTTATTCCGATTAACTGATACCACAAGGTAATTAAATTCAGATACTCCGTCATTCAATGAGAAGAAAATTGAGATTGTTCTAAATTTCTAATTTGTTCTAAATTTATTAAATAGTCTTCAGCCCTAAGTTTTTAATACTATAACAGCCTAGAATCTGGTAGTTCACATAGTATCTCTTTTTAGGGGGTTTGAAATAGAACTTTTGAACGGATTAAATATTTATTTTAAAATACTTCTTTAATGAGGCGAAGCAGGAGGAACATTTGATCATTTTTACATTTAACAAAGTACTTTACTAAAAGACAACAAATAATAATAATGAAACAAAAATAAATATTAAACCATGACTAATTTAAAAACTATACGTAATGATAATTATTTAGGTTAAATAAAAATCAAATAGAAATTAATTGATAAATAAATTAATAAAATAGATGAATGAAAAATATGATTTGAAAATCTATTGACTCACGCATCACACCACCTGATTAACATAAGCCCTCCCACCACGCCACATTCGTACGGTCAGGGTAGTATTTTTTCAGTGCCACCGTCAGCCGGGAGTGGTTTTCTACGGATTGGATATCATTGGCTAGGGAATTCGAAATACAGTACGACTAGCTGTAACTGTAAACGATCAATTTTAAACTGCTGCTCTATGTTGGAGAAGACGAAGATTTAACGAGACCGAGCGATTATGTCTTGCACGTCTGTTATCCAAAGTTATCAGCCAAATAACGAGAAATACTATAATTATAGATCACAGATTGGGGAATTTTGAGTTGCCTTAAATCGGATGGTTTTAAAAAAGAAGCGTGAATGTAATAGGACGTAACCCGACTGTCTCGACGAAGATTAAATACAATTAGGATAATTTGAGTTCAAAATTCAATAATTTTGAGTCCGTTGTAGTTTTGTTTGCAAAACTACAGTTATATCATTGACCAAAGATTTGCATTAGCTAAAATGAGGAGAGACAAGTGATTTGGCCACTAGCAGTTTGATGTTGAAGGGTAAAACAGATGCATCCTTTTCAACTTGTAAATAGCATAAAATATATTTTTGAATGTATTAACCACTGCATGTGTACAGTTAGTTTGGGTGGGTTATCAATGTCGATCCTATGAATTAAGCGTACATGTCTAATTATGGGGTGATTTTGTTTTGTTTGCATTCGGTTTTATACCATTCCTGGCTGCCCGAAATCGATTCTATTAACGTCATGATTCATTTAGATGATAGCTTCATCAGTTCGATGATTTTGAAATAAATTTGTAAGTAAGAATGAAAATTTGAACCTTGTTTAACGACAAAGGTTTTAGATATGAAACAGAAGTGGGCCAAGGATGGAACCCTGTGGAACAACATGGGAAACGTTTTTCCAGTCCGAAGAAAGTTTGTCAAGACACACACACTACATATGACCGTGAAGATATCATCCAATAAAGTGAATTACCTGAAAATCCTATAACTTTTAGTATAAGGAGATAATCTCATGGTTTTACGGTGTCGAACGCCTTACTGAAGTCAAATAAAGTTAAAACAGTGTACTGACTACGATTTTTTGCGTACCGTATATCATCAGTGACTTTTAATAGTGCAGTTTCAGTGCTTTGGGATTCCCTGAAGCCTGATTGAAATGGGTAAATAATACTGCTTTTCTTAGGAAATCAGATATTTGGGAAAACACTAGTCTTTCTATGTTTTGCCTTTGGGCAAATAGAATACATTTGTATTAACTATGCCTTTTCATACAAACGTTATGTTTGATATTATGTTTCTCATAATTTATTTAGTTTAAAATAACAACCGTAAAAGTCGATTCCTTTTTGGTTGTTTGGACAAAGGTTAGTTGAAAAATGTTTATTTAGTAC
The DNA here is from genome assembly GCA_023375725.1 of Nephotettix cincticeps. Lineage (NCBI taxonomy): Eukaryota > Metazoa > Arthropoda > Insecta > Hemiptera > Cicadellidae > Nephotettix > Nephotettix cincticeps. The sequence continues at coordinate 74,507,020 of CM041791.1, forward strand.
GAAATTAGGATTTTAAGTAATAACCTTGGTTGAAAAATAGTACATATATATATATAATGACAACGCTTAAAAGTGCAGCATAAAAGTATTTGAATTACTGGTGGGCAAGGCCAGGATCCGGCAGAATATCATAAAATTTCATATTCAATTATTTCATAAAATGTAAAAAAACATTCCCGGCCTATTTTTGAGGGCTAAAATTGTTTCATGCCTACAAAAATAATTTTGAGCATTATTTTACAAAAGTAAAAATCTGCAAATGTAATTCTTGTAACTAAATTTGAGTATACACACACACACACATATATATATATATATATATAATAACAACGCTTAAAACTTCAGCATAAAAGTATTTGAATTACTGGTGGGCAAGGCCAGGATCCGGCAGAATATCTTGTAATATTTATCTGTTATCCGACTGCAGGGAATTCTCCTAACCAACATCCGTTCTGTTTAACATACCATAAACAATACGGCTAGTTGGTTTGGATCCTTAATTTTTGTGGTGACTGAAAATACAGTGAACTAATAATTATGAGTTTTTCATTTTAAATACGTTTTATCCAAATATTCCATATTCAATTTTTTCATAAAATGTAAATAAAACATTCCCAGCCTATTTTTGAGGGCTAAAATTGTTTCATGCCTACAAAAATAATTTTGAGCTTTATTTTACAAAAGTAAAAATCTGCAAATGTAATTCTTGTAACTAAATTTGAGTATATATATATATATATATATATAAAGTGTTTAGTACTTTTTAGCCAAACGGAAAACATAAATGGCAAATTAATTAACACTAATTTAAAAGGTTTTCATTTAAATCGTGATTGTATTGCCACTACATTATCCTAACTGTTGTATTTAAATATTTAAAATGTCCGTCACCACCCGCTGCATTAACTTCACCTGTTGATTCTGCTAATTAAAAGGGACAACAAAATTCTAACACCCGTAGGTCCATATCTGATCTTAGTCGTATATTTGTTAGGGCACATTTTGTGATTATTAAAAATGCACTACTTATTCTTTTGGTTTGACGATTGTTGTTACGACATGGAAAGTAATGTCATTTGAAAGAGCGATTCATTTACTATAAATAAAACATAAGCCCTTCTTTATTAAAAGATCCCTTACAATAGTTTTTAAATAATCTCAAAGTAAAACAATATTTTTTACTGAGAATTTACAAAATCGAAGGCTCAATTAAACTAGTTAAATGTGTTTTATTCTTATGTTCAGCTGTATAAAAATCATCCTTATATATTTAGGTTTAAAATAATGAAGGAGGATGAAAAATTCAGAAATTTAATAAAAACGTCAATAAAGTATTTTGAACTGGTGTGGGATAATTTTGTGGTGTTGCTTGAGGTGACCTCAAACATAGTAGTCGAGAGGTCCGGAGACCGTGAGTGCCAAGCGATGGTTCCTCATCTTCCAAGCCACAAGTAAAGTAGCGCTGATGTGCAGGTGATGAACCTCAAAATTGAAGTATGGGGTGTGCCATCTGGAAGATGATGCGCTGACGCAATTCTAACTGTAATGGTAAGGTTTCAGTTAGAAATCCCAAGTATTGAATGTCATTTAAGGCTGTTGGTAGGTCGAGGTAATGCCCTATGAGCCGGCTTCCAATAAGTCCAATCCAGACGTTTACTTTGAACCTTACATAGTAAGAAGATCATATACTTTTATAATGTCGGTTAAGCTAAATTTATATCTGTTTCAATCAAAATCATATCAAGTAATTTTATTAAATAAGGTTCTCAAACGATTTATTACTTATCATGTTAATAATTTTAATCATTATTCTAATAAATTCGAACACTATTTAATTGTTTCGGGTTTGTTAAAGCTCAATAATTATAATAACCAACCAATTACTTGGTGGTTCAACACTATTTTTTGAAATGGCATAATTTATAAAATGATTGCCTAATGAAGTAGCTTATCATTAATTAAATCAGGAAATACTCTTTCTGATACAATAACCCACGCCACCGAGTCTTTATTGATGGTAGTCATTTACTAGCGGCCACCTAATTGCTTCTGTTCAAATGGCATTTTACATTTTGCGGCATTTCATTGACCTTTTTAATTTATAGCCTTAATTATGTCTATATCATTATTACCATTTTCATTGAATGTATTAAGATACCAAGTGAGCTTATTTAAAATAACAAATATTTAATTTGAAATACCATTACACACCACTCCAGTCTGCCAATGTATAAGTTTTAGACAATTTATGTAAATGTACTCAATCATATTAAAATTATATTTTATATAAAACATACTTCCATGATAAATTTGTGTATGTACATATGTATATACCTACATATATATATACAGAGTGTTCATTAAAGTCGGGACAAACTTTGAGGGCTGATAGTACTTATCAAAATAAACAAAAAATATCCTTTAAACATACGTCGCAAAATCCTTTGTTTAGCCACTAGCCGCCATTTTGTATTTTATAAAAAAAACGTTAAGTATCAAGAACTATTGACGTGGATATGTCTTAGCTATTGGGGGAATGTTAGAGATTAAACATGTATAAAATCTACCAGAGCTATTGTATTGAATTTTAAATATTAAAGAATAAGAACAGCTGTTTAGATGAACTTAACACATTCCCTTTAGACATATCCGTGATCTAACCTGTTTCCCACAGGGAAGTAAATATAATCATTTTTGAAATATAAAAACCAAACTTTGCACACATATTTATTTGCCAAAGCGAAAATATTCTCAACGTATCAATTAGTTTGCTTTTATATTTTCAATATGGCGGCGATTATAAATCTTTTAATTTAAATAACAAAAACCATTAACTTTATAAGATTATTTATATATTGCAATATTTTATACTTTATAAAATATTGCAATTTTAATTTCAAAGTAACGATTTTTTGGTGAACGAAATCCGTCCACGGGTAAGCAAGACAATGCAGATTTAATGTTAGAATACAGGGTCTATGTGCCACCGCGGCGCGGCCGTCGGTAAGAAGCGGAGTTCAGCTGGCACAAAGCGGCTTCTTTGAATAAGGCCACCTTGTCGGCAATAAAGGTCTGTCATTTATGGGAATATAACTAAGCTATGAGAAAAGGAAACAGTGTGATTATTTAAGCCTGATTTGTTACTCTATAATGCAAAATATAAAGGTTGCGAAATAGCCCTAAACCAAACGTAAGCACATGTGACTTTTGGTGTACTGTTAGTATTTTTTTAAACTAACATACCACGAGGTATTTTTAACGAAAAATATATTAGTTCTGCAAGCAAAGGATTTAAGAAATCCAATATGAGTAAACAAGAAAATGAAGTCTGTCATAAGCTTTTCCACAAAAACTTCAATCCACTTGCTTAGGATTTCTTCGCTTATTTTCATCTTCTAGCGTAAATTTGATTCATTTAAATGTAAATTTAATTTTTCATTGTTTATTTAAAATCCATAGGATGATAATTCTTACATAAGAATGATATATGGTTATTAAGTTTATAAAAATGGCTTCATTACTGCCTAACAGTTTTATACATAGAGAAATGCGTCAAAATATTCTTTTAGTTTCTTTTTATGGGACAGAAGTCAGAATTAAAATTAAAAACTAAAACCCTTGTCCAATTATAAATGATATAAACTAATTTATAATATACACTAATGCCCCAACTTAGTGATACGTACATATTGCAGTTGGTAACATCACTTTTCATAATAATTTAATACCTATATTAAATTTTTTTCAACCTCTTCAAGATAATTTTTTACTTCGTTTCTTTTATTAAAACCATTAAAATCCCCTAGTATCGTATGTTTTTTTACAGTTTTATTTTATATTTCATAGATTTATTCAATTAACGATGTTTTTAATAACGTAGATTTTTCCAATATATTAAGTATAATTCATTTGTAAAAGATAAACTGCGTATCTAATTTGCTTATGAAGACGTATTTTCCAATACTCCAATAGGAGTAATTCCAATAGCAGTGAACCTTCTGGAAGACAGTGTTAATGAATAAAATTTTGTTTTTGTTTTCAATAATATATATATATATATATTTAATATGTGTGTATATATATATGTATATATGTATATAACACACACAACACACACACACACACACACACACACACACACACACACACACACACACACACACATATATATATATATATATATATATATATGTATATATATACACATATATATATACATGTACAGAAAAATCTATTAGTTATCCTTGGTCCTCCGATTCATTAATTGAAATTAAAACACTCCCCTACATTTGGATATTAAGGGTTGATTCATGCCAAAATAATTGATTATTTGCAGAGTTATATGTATACATATGCACCGCTTTAATACAATAAATGTTACGATTTTATATCTAAAGCAACATTGGGTTGAATAAAATCATGAATAAATATTTTGTCAAATATAGTTAATGAAAATTATAATAACTGAAACGTAAATTAATAATCTTAAATAAATACATAACTGTGCATAAAACACATATGATATGTTAAACATATACCTCAGCATACATCACCGTACAGTGTAATAAGACTTTATTGAACTCTTTTTATTTCTCAGAGAGAATGAGAATGTCCAGTGCAATACCGTAACAAAGAATGCGTTCAAAAACGAAAACGTAAAAATCTTATAACAATAGGTTATTGTTAGTGAATAAATGATCTCAAGACACCGAGCGTTTTTCGGTGAAATATTCACACGTGCGTTGAAAACCAATCATATAAATTATGATAGTTTTGATTATTTAATTTAATGAATTTAAACCAACTAATCAAAAGTTTACAAAACCAATTAATTAAAAAAATATTCAAAAACTTGTAATTCCCGCTACCTCTGAGCCTGCACCTACAAATGATAACAAACATTTTAGACGTGATCTGATCACTCTGCTTTTGTGGGTATTTCGCACAGTTACTTCAAATGTCCTCTCATATTTACAGTTTATGCAACGTTTTTCTTTTTTGGGTTTCTTTCATTTATATATATATATATATATATATATATATATATATATATATATATATATATATATATATATAATATTCGCACATACACATCCAACAAATTACATTATATACACCATCTTCAATCAATATACCTGTTATCACGGAAATTAAGTTTGTTTATAGCCTTTTCCTTGTTGTAATCTGTTGAATTGCTTGTTATTTATATAGCTGTTCGGGTGTTGAATAATTTTTTTTAATTTCCATCAATTTAACGAGCTCAAATACACAGGTTATTATACAGTGTTTCTGAAATTCCTGATCCCAATTTGTAGATTTGTTTATTTTATCAGGTAAAACATATTTTACAGTATAAACATGGGTCTACGATGCCTTGTTTTCGTCTACTTGTATGTTTTGTTTACAAATTTCGTAATAGATCGTATTCCTTTTGACATAGAAACTAGAAATTCTGTGTAAACTTGTAAACTAACTCCAAAAGTGAGTATACAAGATATTTTTAAGTCGATATTGTAAATTATGACATACACTGATTTAATATACAATACAGTTTTAAAATCGTATTTCTGGTATTTTATACACTTTAAACTCTACATATAAACCAACGAAGTAGCATCAGCTTAAAAATTTACAGATACACGCTTATTGTAAGCCGTCCTCTACCGGTGGTATGGAAATATCACAAATATCATTTTAAAATATCATTCCAATAAATATAATTTTCCCCTAGTAAAAATTCGAACTATTTTTTAGAGGCTTACGTGTGTATTATACCATTCCAAGACTGTTTTCAAACAATGTACCTTATTAGTAATGTAGTGAAAATTGATAATTGCAATATTAGAAACGACTTTACTGAACAGTATGTGTAAGTTGGAAGGTTTTGACGAATCACGGGATGCTGGGGGATCTCGTTCATGGATCCGGAAGAGTGAATCTTTTCAAAATTTATCTGTGAGCCGACATGACAGGCGACCGCGCCGTGTTGACCGGGCATTTACAATGTAATCCTGCTCGCCGAGCTGCGTTCCAACCGACATTCGCACTGTAAGGACATTATTAAAATACTAAAAATTAAAAAATAAAATTAAATAAATAGTTTGTGTAACTACAAACTCAATATTTTAAATAGTTGAAAAATTTTTTTTGTCCACGAATTTATGATTTGTTTGTGTACAGCGTATTTGGTAGCGACATTGAAGCAGGTCTCAAAGCTGGGAAAATCCAGTATTCGTCTTACATCCTTTCAACTTTTCATGTTGTCGTTAAAGACCTCTTTAGCTGCAGTTAACTGAAGCAGCTGATTCAGGTTGTTTTATTTTTCATAGTAAAATTCGTAAACAAAAAATGTTTATATTTACTTCCCTGTGGGAAATAGGTCTGAAACTTGGAAAATGACCAAGAAAGAAGAACAAAAGCTCATAGTGTTTGAAAATAAAGTGCTGCGAAAGATATATGGGCCGATGTACGAGCAAGGAGAATGGAGGAGGAAACACAATAAGGAAATCAGAGACCTCCACAATAAACCAGTCATTGTAAGTGAAATAAAATGTAGGAGATTGCAATGGGCCGGGCACATACTCAGAAGAGGAGAAGAGTCCAAGCTGAAAAAGTTTCAACACCCAACCCTCTAGGAAAAAGACCCCGTGGGAGACCCAGACAGAGATGGTGGCAACAGGTTAAGACTGACATGGAGAGACTTGGAGCGACAGAAAGAGATGCTGATAAACGAACTACGTGGAGACAGTTTGTTGGTGCGGCCAAATGTCAACTTATATATAGATAGGAGTAAGTAAGTAAGTATGTAAGTAAGTAAGTGAGAAATAGGTTAGATCATGGATACGTCCAAAAGAAATGCTTTCGCTTCATCTAAACAGCTGTTCTTATTCTTTTATATTAAAAATGCAATAGCTCTTATGGTTTCTATGGAAACCTGTTACATATTTTCCATCTTAAAAATCACCAACACACCCCCAGAGCTAAGACATATCCAAGTCAAAATGGTTTCTTCTTGAATTTGTTTGACGGAAACGTTTTCACGAATAGTTACATTTAGGTTGGTTAGTGTTTTTTAATTTTGGAAGTATCGTCTACATATTAATGTGTTTTAAACGATTTTATTGAACTCATAAAAATTTGTGTATGTACTAAGTATGATACAGTATATAAGTATATAACATATGTGCCTTAATTTAGCTAACTAATTTATCTAATACATATTTTATTCTATAAGAGCAAAGCTCGGTATTACGGTACTCATTAATAAAACATTTAATGCACTGTGTTTTACTGACTGAAAAATAAGGTAAAGTAGGCCTATACGAAGTTCCTATTCGCACGCTATTGTTACGTAGATTTAATTGGTTTAAAAGTTTAAATGAAATTAATAATTCTATAATTTACGCATTTGATATAAGATTTCCTTTGTTTTCTGAGCTTTTAAGGTTTCCTTTTAAATCACTGAATAGGTACAGTGCATTATTTTATTTATTTTTGTTAATTCATACATTTTTTCCCATAAGGAAAGAATCTATTACCGTATGTCTCATGGCAAGACTAAAGCCCGGGACCATGTTATTTTTTCGTCTTTAGGAGGCCAGAGACCAAAAACAATAGTCGTTAAAACTTATATATATATATATATATATGTGTGTGTGTGTGTGTGTGTGTGTGTGTGTGTGTGTGTGTGTGTGTGTGTGTGTGTGTGTGTGTGTCTGTGAACACGATAACTCTCGTAAAAATGGTCCGATCGAGAGCAAATTTGGTAGAGACGTGTATTCCAACATTTTCTCGGACGAGTTCGTAATCCAGACATGTCAGAACTGGTAGTTTGGGGGGTTAATCGGAATAGGTAGTTTGGGGGGGTTTTGTACCACAAAAATGTTTTTTTACACTTACAAAGCAGTTAATTTTGAATAATTGTAATGTAAATTTATTCATCTTAGCGTGCTAATTTCCCTGCGTGTTCACATCAGCTGGTCTGAAAATTTATGTAGTTAATTCATTAAGAGCTGTCAAGACCGTTTTGGTCTTAATAAATCAAGAGTAACAAAAGAGAATCGGAGAAAACAGAGAAAGGTTTGCATAAAGTTTGCGTGATTCTCAATTGCCGCCGGCGGCTCCGCACCTGGGGTGTTTGTAAGTGTCTGGAATATGTATGCTGATGCTGAATGGAAGTAATGTTTTATCGAATGCTTATGTATATTGATTCGTGTAAATACAGTAAGGAATGTAAACTAAGGAAATGGTTCCGTTTCTATTTAAATAAATGATTGTTTGATATAGTTCTATTTACACATGTTGCGGCAGATAAACTCGACGATTTTTAATTATTATACCTCCAGTATCTGTAAACATTTTTTGCATTTATTAATTTTACAATTCTCAAAAACATGCAATTTCATAAAAAAAACTATCATTTTAACATTTTTGTGACACAGAACAGTTTATAAATTTAAATAAAAAAATCACGTAATTCAGGAGGTGATTGTTTCTCTGTATACATGTCTCGAGTCTTGCTGCAAAACTGTCAAACACTTAACCAAGGATCACATTCTTGTGATTAACCCAATCACTTGCCTGATGTTCTCTTTCAGGCCTCTCAATATACGGGGTTTGTGTTCATACCCTTTAGATTTTAGATAGCCAGCCTCAAAGGAAAAAGCACACACACTGAGGTCGGTTGAGCGAGCGGGCCAAGCAATGTCACCGTGGCGAGAGATGACGCGGCCCCAAAACTACACACTGAGGTCGGTTGAGCGAGCGGGCCAAGCAATGTCACCGTGGCGAGAGATGACGCGGCCCCAAAACTACACACTGAGGTCGGTTGAGCGAGCGGGCCAAGCAATGTCACCGTGGCGAGAGATGACGCGGCCCCAAAACTACACACTGAGGTCGGTTGAGCGAGCGGGCCAAGCAATGTCACCGTGGCGAGAGATGACGCGGCCCCAAAACTACACACTGAGGTCGGTTGAGCGAGCGGGCCAAGCAATGTCACCGTGGCGAGAGATGACGCGGCCCCCAAAACTACACACTGAGGTCGGTTGAGCGAGCGGGCCAAGCAATGTCACCGTGGCGAGAGATGACGCGGCCCCCAAAACTACACACTGAGGTCGGTTGAGCGAGCGGGCCAAGCAATGTCACCGTGGCGAGAGATGACGCGGCCCCAAAACTACACACTGAGGTCGGTTGAGCGAGCGGGCCAAGCAATGTCACCGTGGCGAGAGATGACGCGGCCCCAAAACTACACACTGAGGTCGGTTTAGAGCCACAAGCAATTTGGTGTGAGCCGTTGACGCGGCCCAATACAAAACCGAGGTTTCCGTAGCGAGATAACAAAGTGTCCAACACTACACACTCGATATCGGTTAGCCGTAACGTCACCCAGAAAAACGCGGCCCAAAACTACAACTTGATACGCCACACCACATTGTAACGTTAGCACTATGCTTGGGATGTTTGTGTAGCACTTGATGATTCGTGTCAGACCAATAACGAAATTTTTGAGTTAAGCAATTCACCGTGAGCGAAGATGACGCGGCCCAAAACTACACACTTGTCCATCAAGGCCAGCAATTTCTGAAGAGATGACGCGGTAATGACAAGATTTTTAAATGATAACAATTTTATAAGGATGAAAATGTAAGTCCTTTTGTAGATTTTCCTTACTGCACGAGCAGATATTCACAGAACAGTAAACTATAAGATTGTAAATGTACGGAACGCTAAGGCCTTGTTAGCACAGCTTGGCTCACTCTTTTAATGTTGTCTGATTGTTCTGATTGACTTTGGAGGTCCCGTAGGTTTTTGTTCAAGGTTGAACAAGGCTGAACCCGTTGATCTGAACTTCTTAACCCACAACTTTAATGTGTTTCGGGAAGGAATTCGTCCCCGTCTCCGAACATGGAAATTTAGGCAAAACTGCCGTGTAGTTACGACAGAATCGCCAATTTTAAAATACGCTTCAACGACGAACGTGGGATGCTGGCTGGTCCACTGTTCCATGGCAACTGAAAGTGTGGAAACGAAAACTGCTAACAATGAACTTTAAAATCATTTACTACCCACAACCCCCTGAAAACAGTGCCGCCAAAAGTGCACTAATTAAAACTGTCGGGATTATATCTGCCGGACCCTGTACATTGAATACGAAAGAGCCATCTGGCATGATATGGTGACTGATATGATATGGTTGTAGTGCATATTTTTCAAAAGTAATAACTTAAATTTACAAAAAAACAGAGAGTGAGTGACTATTTAATGGTTAATGATCACAAATCAGAATCACGCAAGTAAAAAGAAACCTGAATATTTTTACGATAATTCTTATTTGTTGTATTGACCCACTTTTGGGCTCGAGTCATTGTGATAATAATTATGCCTACCTTCATTAACCGGCATTAGTCATTGAAAATGTAAAACTGCTTACACCAACGGTTTATATATAGTCTGAAGATTGGCTGAAATACACGTAAGACAAGATGCACATGTTGTTCAAGCATTTTCTACGTACTTGAGTAATAGTGAACATTGTAGAAATAATTAAAAATTGACTAAAATTAACGTTAAATAAGAATTAGCTACATTATACTCAGTCCTCCTTTAAATTACTAATGAAAATAAAGCTCATGGGGGATCTTTTGATTTACAAGGTATACCTTCCGAAGCTATAGCCACAAAGTATGAATTACAAGGTGCCAAATTTCATTTTACTTTGTCATCAAACGTATCCAAGCTTTCTGTTTTAATTTCATTACTGCAAATATATACCTGGGTTTTCACAGTTCAACCAAATCAGTTCTATAGGATTCACTTATCATCAACATTTCTTTAGTTTTCTATTTAATCTCTTGGTCTCAAATTAATTAATATTAATATTCACTTCAATCACTAATAGTAAGGGTTTGAGAAATAAACCTAAAATTACATTAATAATTGATTTGTTGACATTCAACATGGAGCACGTTCATCGTGCCGTTGAATTACCGTAATTGACTTTCCAGTAATTGATCTTTTGATCGACAATACACTTTAATCATGGAGCTGAGTAGCAAATATTTATGCGATCCGTAATCAATGAAATGAAACACGTCCATGATTAACTAACTTTGAATCAAACGTTTAATTGGATGCCAGAAATTAGAAATCAATTTACAAAGTAATTCAACTGAAGCTTTTTGTTTGCCAATCAGCAATAGCATTGAAATACTGAATTATACTTTCTTATTTATTATATTAAACATAAAAAAATATTCTTGATATTATCAAAAGATTTCTTATTTAGTTTATTTTTCGTTTTAAGTAAAGATAAACTTAATAAAGCTAAATGAACAGTAAGAGTGGACTGACAGATACTTTCTCCCTTATGTAAATTTAAACACTACAATCTTTAGTAAAACAAACCATCGTATTCTTTGAGGTTTATCTAAATATCACTTGAAAGTTTATTGTATAAAAATGAAACCCTTTTTAATGTAAATGTAAGTTGATTTTTTACTACTATATATTCACATAAAACTATTAGATTGTTATAAGTAAACTATAAGATTGTAAATGTACGGAACGCTAAGGCCTTGTTAGCACAGCTTGGCTCACTCTTTTAATGTTGTCCAGTGTTCTGATTGACTTTGGAGGTCCCGTAGGTTTTTGTTCAAGGTTGAACAAGGCTGAACCCGTTGATCTGAACTTCTTAACCCACAACTTTAATGTGTTTCGGGAAGGAATTCGTCCCCGTCTCCGAACATGGAAATTTAGGCAAAACTGCCGTTTAGTTACGACAGAATCGCCAATTTTAAAATACGCTTCAACGACGAACGTGGGATGCTGGCTGGTCCACTGTTCCATGGCAACTGCAAGTGTGGAAACGAAAACTGCTAATAATGAACTTTAAAATCATTTACTACCCACAACCCCCTGAAAACAGTGCCGCCAAAAGTGCACTAATTAAAACTGTCGGGATTATATCTGCCGGACCCTGTACATTGAATACGAAAGAGCCATCTGGCATGATATGGTGACTGATATGATATGGTTGTAGTGCATATTTTTCAAAAGTAATAACTTAAATTTACAAAAAAAACAGAGAGTGAGTGACTATTTAATGGTTAATGATCACAAATCAGAATCATGCAAGTAAAAAGAAACCTGAATATTTTTACGATAATTCTTATTTGTTGTATTGACCCACTTTTGGGCTCGAGTCATTGTGATAATAATTATGCCTACCTTCATTAACCGGCTTTAGTCATTGAAAATGTAAAACTGCTTACACCAACGGTTTATATATAGTCTGAAGATTGGCTGAAATACACGTAAGACAAGATGCACATGTTGTTCAAGCATTTTCTACGTACTTGAGTAATTACTTAATAAAGCTAAATGAACAGTAAGAGTGGACTGACAGATACTTTCTCCCTTATGTAAATTTAAACACTACAATCTTTAGTAAAACAAACCATCGTATTCTTTGAAGTTTATCTAAATATCATTTGAAAGTTTATTGTATAAATAATGAAACCCTTTTTAAAGTGGGTTTTGTTAGGTGAAGTGAGTGTACACTACATACCAAGCAAGTTAAGGTGAAGGGAGTGTACACTACATACCAAGCAAGTTAAGGTGAAGGGAGTGTACACTACATACCAAGCAAGTTAAGGTGAAGGGAGTGTACACTACATACCAAGCAAGTTAAGGTGAAGGGAGTGTACACTACATACCAAGCAAGTTAAGGTGAAGGGAGTGTACACTACATACCAAGCAAGTTAAGGTGAAGGGAGTGTACACTACATACCAAGCAAGTTAAATGGAAAACGGTGGGGAAATAAAGATGGAACTGGTTATTGATATTCTCTATAAGAATAACATCGGGCACTCTCAGAGAACGTAATGCGTTTACCATGAACATGAAAATAACTTTTCTCTGAAACCGATAGTCGTAGACTAATAAATGATTCAAAATACTAAATTTTATAGTTTTTTAATCTGGGTTTAGCCCATGGATAAGGCCATAGGGTAGTAGTCAAATTTTGTCATCAGATTACTATTTTGACAGAATATAAAAAAAGATTTTTTTAAACTCATAGCTTTTGAACCAAAAATATGTATTTTCACATTTTTATGGGGTTTTAGGGGTAAACCACCCTTTTTAATCGAAAATTCTAAAAACGTTGTCTGGGAATATACCCAAACTCATCTGGAATATACTGTTTGGGTATATACACGTGAACTAAATTTCATAAAAATCGTAGGATTGGTGTGGCGTCGGGGTTTGTGCACAGACAGACTGACAGGCTGACATATAGACAGACATATGTCGCCAAAAACCACTTTTTGGATTCAGGTATCCTCTAAACAGATGTATCTTCCTTTTCCAAGAAAAACAATATTTTCTCCATATACTATGTATTTGGGGAGAATGTAAAAAGTAAATGATATAAATAAAATGATATACTTTAGGATTCGACAATTACTTTGACGTTGTAATTATCTAATTTAATCTAGTTACACTATTTATATAATATACCATATTAGCAAGTGTCCCATAGAGAAGAAGCAATTACCGTAGGTCTAAAGGCAAAGTGTAAGCTTTGGCTTATTAGATTATATTTATTTTTCAACTTTTAATGGTAGACCTTATTCTTAGCATTATTACAATTCAGTAAAATCAATCTCATTAAAACTGGTTACTGCCTAGAGGAAAAAATGTTTACGTCATTGGATTTCTTCAATAATAATGACATATATTATATAATTATATCTTCATTGCATTTAAAATAAAACATTTAATATTTGATTAGTAGTAATTATTGTAGTATATTTAATACCTAAACAATTAAGGTATTTATTTGTCATTTATTTTATATTTTACACCTTGACATTTTATTCAGCATCGAAATTTATAAAAATAATAAAATTAATTAGCCATTAGGTAGTTAGTTGTACCCCTCATTTTGCAAGAGGGTGACTTCCTTACTTACTTATACATTGCATTGCTTGAAGGAATTTTATAATCTCGTATAGATATTACTCCAGTGTCGTTATCGTTGAGTGACGTTTGCGAGAATTGCATTTTTAAACCTAAGGACTTTAATTAAAAAAAAAGATTTTTGAAATAGTTTAAGCGTTTCACAATTCGTTGGCTGTCAGGTAACGTCTAATAGGTAGGCTATTAGGTAGCTCCTGGCATGCAGTGCCCAGTAGTGTAGCAGGTAGGCTCCTGGCAAGCAAGTGTCAAGGAATGTATAGCGGGTAGTATAAGTAGTAGGTATTTTCCTGGCATGTAGTGCCAGGTAGTATGTAGTATATGGGATCCTGGCATACAGAACCAGGTAGTGTTCAGTAGGTAGTCTCCTTGCATGCCGTCCAGGTAGTTTGTTGCAGGTAGTCTCCTGCCTGGTATGCTGCGCCAGGTAATGTGTTGTGTGTTGGCCCCTAGCATGCAGTAATGACCACGTCCAATCTGGTCACCATGTGCTGTAAAGTACTAAAAATACTCTATTACACCATTAAAGTGCACTTCATCAATGGATTTACAAAATGTTAACAGTTTTGTGTAATTTGTTGGAACCGAAACTCTTAACAAAATATTATGAGAATTGGCATGATGAGTTAAAGAACTACTTTGATAAGAAGGTATTTGGGTTATAAAATAATAATTAATAAAACAGAACAAATTTTATATCTGCCACTCTTGTAATGACTTTTTAGATAAAATCTACATACAAGTACCATATTAAAAATGATGGATTTTTAAGAATAACAAATGTTAACGTTAAAAATTGTTAACGTTTTATAAACATGTGCTATTATTTATGGAAAACGTTAACAGCCATGTCCATAATTAAATTTGCTATCGTCAGTATTGGTTAAGGAATATGTTTAAAAAAAGTCTTAAAGTACATATGAACAATAATTTAAAGCACATTCGTTATAAGGTTTTAAAGGTTTTTTCACTAAAAAATCTTTTTATCTTGCAATGATTTATTTCAAGTGTTTTCATTCAGATTTTATCTCATTTTAAAACATTCACGAGGTAAAAGAATGCAAAAATATTTTACGAGCGTTGTTTTGAGTAGAAAAGGATTATCATACACTCGCGCTTGTTAATCCGAACTGTGTGATTTTAAGTGCGTACGAAATTCTGCACCAAACCCCACGGGCAGTGCCGAAGCGGGCTTTTTAAATTTGCCTCTTTATGGGGTTTCATCTTCATCATCCTCATCATCATCTTTATTCTTTAATGTACAATGTATATACAGAAATAGCGTCAGTTAATTCAAGTACATTATATTACATTCTAACACCTACAATATTGTTGGAAATACATCGTGTATGGAGTAGGGAGCAATTAATTGTCAGGAAGTGATTTTTTAACTCTTTTTTAATTTTCCCGGTGAATTTATGTTTTTTATCCTGTCAGGCAGCACTCTCCAAAAGGTCTTACAAATGCAGCTTGGGTTTTTTTCTGACAATCGAAGATGGTTGTGACTGTTTTAGATTTGTTATTTAGATTGTTTGTTAGACTGATTTGTGTTAGTTGTTAGCACGTCCTCGAGTATGTGTGGAGGGTTATGATCTACATAGTCTGTCTAGCGTGTAAAACTGTATAAAAGATATATTATTACATTCTAACACCTACAATATTGTTGGAAATACATCGTGTATGGAGTAGGGAGCAATTAATTGTCAGGAAGTGATTTTTTAACTCTTTTTTAATTTTCCCGGTGAATTTATGTTTTTTATCCTGTCAGGCAGCACTCTCCAAAAGGTCTTACAAATGCAGCTTGGGTTTTTTTCTGACAATCGAAGATGGTTGTGACTGTTTTAGATTTGTTAGTTAGTTTGTTTGTTAGACTGATTTGTGTTAGTTGTTAGCACGTCCTCGAGTATTGTGACGGTGTGGAGGGTTATGATCTACATAGTCTGTCTAGCGTGTAAAACTGTATAAAAGATATAATATTGGAGGGTTATGATCTACATAGTCTGTCTAGCGTGTAAAACTGTATAAAAGATATAATATAAGGCCAAATACTGTTCAGATTATCAATTGTTCAAAGAAATTTTCACGGAATCGGCACTACGTAGTTCCATTATTATTCTTAAAGTTTTTTTAGTAAACGAGAATTCTATTCAAGTTTTTAGCAAATTTCCCATAGGGGAGAAGCTATTACCGTAGGTCTCATGGTAAGACTTAAGCCCGGGACCATGTTATTTTTTCGTCTTAAGGTGCCCAGAGTCTAAAAACAATAGTAGTTAAAATTTATATATATATATATATATGTATATATATATACAAATATATATATATATATATATATATATATATATGTATATATATATATATATATATATATATATATGTATATATATATGTGTCTGTTAGCACGATAACTCTCGGGGTTGCGCGCGCACAGCGCTGATGTTCGGTCAGGCTAATTTTTCGCTGTGTTGATTATTGCTGTTTAATTTTATATTTGAAGTAAATTTAAGTCCATGGTTGTTTTTCTTTCAACTTAGAGTGACGTGCAGTAGTAGTTGACACGTGTCCTTGACCATCGTGATAAATCTGTAAGTAAATGTGCTCAGTTATTTCCTAACCTCACTAACTGAAGATAGTTTCAAGAGCACATTTACCCACGTTTTATAATTTGTAAACATCGGAGCTACAACATTGACCAGCAGACGCTCCCGAAGTCAACTGAGGCGCTGGTGTAGTGGATAGAGTGGCCGCTCCTGTGACAAATAAGCCCTACGTCGGCGTGCGATCGATTCCCGATGTTAACTATAAATTTTGATGTGGAAAAGTTTTCTGAGAATTATTCCTGCTTCAGTATCTAGACAGTCATTATAAATAACATAATTTCCTGCAGGCCTGATCTACCTGTTGTACAGGGAAAGTATTAGCTCTTGAGTTTTATATTATAGCGGAGGGCTTTCACTACTTTTACCGCCACAAGACTGAAGGCGCAACGCTGATAAGTACTGCGGGCTGCGTCACAGACTTGCAGGCATTATATACCCTTCCCTCTATAATGAGTACCATTAAAATGTTGACTCGGAGTGCTAGAGAAAATCTGAAACAACAGGCAAACTTGATCAGCCTGAACGAGGACCTAATAAACAACGAAGTCATTGATTTGGCAGTCAATATAAGGAGTATATTTAAATTGATTGTAAATAAATATACCGAAGACGCGATCGTTGATTTAATTCCTCCAATCACCAACCTCTTAAATAAATATGACGCAGCAATCAATGTGAACAACGATTTAACGACAACAGTGACCTCACTGGCCGATGAAAATGAATTATTAAAGAACCAACTACAGCTTGAAAAACATAAATATCAAAATCATTTTGAAAATTCAATTACCTTTGAAGAACAAGCCGAAAATGAAAGGGACATTTTAAAAACAATAATTGAAGAGCTAAAAAAACAAGAGGCAGTTCAAAGAGAAAATATCTCTTCTCAAAAGGCTATCATTGCAGAACTCCAATCAGACTGTGATACACTACTATCTGAAATCACTAAAAAGGAGCAGCTTATAGATGACCTTAAAATACAAAACGAAAGGTTCAATCCTTACATCGTACCAAAGCGATTGTCCAAGCATGGGAAAACGCCCTCAAATATAGACATTGAATGCAACAATCTTTATGAGCTACTTTCAAATCAGATTCAGGGGGACTGTTCATCATCCGCACTGACCTGTGATGAGCCAACTAAAATCTTAGTCAAGGCTGACGTGCACATGGCACAATCACCTAAAACTATGGAGTCTCCTACAGTGAAGAAAAACAGTAATAAAAATATTAAAGTAACAACTAATAGAATATTAGTTATGACTGACAGTCAGGGAAAGGATTTTAATAATTTCTTAAACTCTTTACCTAATAGCTACAACATTTTTGTTTACTCCAAGCCAGGTGCTAAAATGAACACCATAGTTCAGGAAGGCTTGTCGTTCTTAGATGGTTTTACTAAAACAGATACTGTTATATTGTTAGCAGGTACAAATGACACGGACCTTTACGAACCTGGATCCCTCACTGTAACTAAAGGTATTCAGACTATATTAGGATTAAACATGGAAACAAATGTTATCATTAACAGCATCCCTTATAGATATGACAATATGCTATGTAATGATGATATATATTATGTCAATTTACAAATTGCAAAAATGATAAAAGAATACCGTGGCCCTCTCAACCTAGTCTACGGCGATGTTAACAGAATCCTCCATAGGCATCATTTTACACGGCATGGACTTCATTTTGGGAAGAGTGGGAAGAGGTTACTTGGTAAAGCCATGGTTGATGTAATACTTGATTTCGGAAAACAAAGTCAAATTAAAAAGGCTTCTACCGATGTGAGCTTAATATCTCCTGCAGGATGTTGCCGTGATCAACGGCTCGTCTATAAGCCTTCTGAAAATGATTGTAGTGGTATAGAACTGTATCCTGCATCTGAAAACTCCCAATCATCGCTAGAAAGTGACATTCGTGAAGAAGATTTTCAAGTTTTCAACAATTCCGTGTTTCTTGACACTCAAACTGATGACTTGTACATTGACATGGTACATCAACAGGCCAATACACTAATCAACACTTCAACTCGATCCTTATTTCAGTCTACAGATTTTCCACCTCTACGCACTCAAAAGCTTAACAAAACAGATTTTTTATGAGTAACACTTTATCATCCAAGCAACACCCGAGAGCCGAAGCTTCACTTCTTATGACACACAACTCTAAACGGTTGGACAGAACCACCAAACTGCGCTTATTACATATTAATCTGCAGTCAATCAGAAATAAACTTGCGGAATTCAACATTCTTTTAGATGAGCACAACATCGATGTGGCTTTCGTCAACGAACACTGGTTGACTCCAAATGAGTTGAACCTTTACATCCCCGATGGCTACCAATGGGCGGCTGCCTCTTGTCGACCTGGGGGCTACGGCGGAGCTGCAATACTACTGAAAGAAGATTGTGCTTTTAATGTCATCAAACTTGAAGGTGCAAGTGTTAAATTCAGTTTCGAGTGTGTGGCCGTGAAGGTTAACGACAGCATTTTGGTGTCACTCTACCGATCACCCAATTCCGATGTTAATGTATTTTTTTCTGAGCTAGAGAGTATGTTGAATATTGTCACCAACAAATTCAATAGATCACTCAATATCATTTTGGGATCTGATTTCAATATTGATACTCTTGAATCTAACATGAAGCAGAAAAGCTTTTGTAATATTTTAAAATCTTTTAATCTGTACCTCAAAAATTGTCTCCCTACTCATGGGGATAAGTGTATTGATAACTTTGCAACCAATGTCGATCTCCATTGTCATTTAGGTAAATACAGGATATCCGATCATAATTTTATCTGGGCTGATTTAGATGTATCAAATGTAAATAATAATAAGCCTGTATATAAATGTATTAGATATTGCCAATTGAGTGAGAATAATGTAAATATATTTGTAAATAGCATAGCGACCATTAACTGGGATTTTGTATATAGTATTTTAGATGTTAACTTAGCTTTTGAAAGCTTTATGAACATGGTTGTGTCTGTTTTTGAGAGTACATGCCCCAAGGTAACAAGAATTGTAAAAGAAACTAAATTAAAAACCAAATCATTAGATTCCAGTCATCAGTGGTTCAGTCCTCAGTTAAAAAAAAATGCGAGGTTATGTTGTTTCTTTATATGATAAATGGAGAGTAACCAAAGATGAAACGGTAAAAGTTGAGTATCTAAAATGCAAGAAACAATATAAGATATCAATAAAAAATGCTAAGATAGAGTTTAACGAACGTAGAATTAATAAGGCAAAAAATAAATGTAAAGAATCTTGGAGGGTAATCAAGGGGGAGATTGGTTCTAAAAGTATGGAGAACAAAACTTCAATCACTCCAGATGAATTTAACGATTTTTTTATCTCAATGTCGAAAATTCCAGATCTTAATAAGTTAAATATTTGTCCAACCGAGTTGGAAGATCCAATCGATCTAGCCAGAGGAACCATCTCGCAAAATATGAAGTGTGTTGATTTTTGTTGGAGTTTTGTGTCAGTTAATGAAGTGGAACTTATTGTTAAAAAATTAAAGCCTAGTGGCAGCAAAGATTACTATGGATTTTCCAATGATCTAATCAAAATGATAATATCTTATATTAAACACCCCCTTACATATCTTATCAACAGCATTCTTATTCAAGGCGTTTTTCCTGATGTCTTAAAAATTGCTAAGATCGTTCCAGTCCATAAGAAAAACGATGTGAACGATCCCTCTAACTTCAGACCGATTGCTCTTGTCCCCGTCTTTTCCAAAATTATTGAGAGTGTCATAAAAAATCAACTTGAATCTTTTTTTACCGAGAACAATTATTTTTCACCATCTCAGTTCGGCTTTGTTCCTCGGTCCTCAACCATCAGTGCTCTTACATCTATAACGGATAGAATATTTAGGACGTTTGAAAATAATTCAGTTCTTTGCTTGAATATGCTGGATTTAAGCAAAGCTTTTGACTCAGTAAGTCACGATATACTCCTCAGAAAATTGTGTCTCTATGGTATTAGAAACAAAGAAAACGACCTTATCAAATCTTATCTATGTGACAGGAAGCAAGTTGTGATGGTAGGGAGCGGAGAATCCACAATGAAAAGTGTCTTGCGGGGTGTCCCTCAAGGCTCCGTTCTCGGACCATCACTGTTTGTCATCATGGTGAATGATTTACCCGGGTTTTTACCTTGTCATTCAGTGTTATATGCTGATGATACATCGCTAATCACTGAAAACGCATCCCTTGAAAATATCGTCGTAGATTCTGAAAACGCTGTTCGTAAAGCCACAACCTGGTTCCTCTCCAATAACTTTGCTGTAAATAAGGACAAAACAGAAAAAATTATATTTTCTTTAAAGAGGATAAATGTTGTGAATAACCCGGTGAGACTACTTGGTGTTACTTTGGATGAGAAATTAAGTTGGGTGGATCACTGTGCTGGAATTGCTAATAAATTGTCAAGAGTTTTATATCTTCTTCTCAGGCTTAAATATTGCATCAGGGAAAATATGCTTCTTACAGCGTATCATGCTTTTTTCCAGTGCCACATATTATATGGGATTAGACTGTGGGGTAATAGTGTAGCATCTAATGAGGTTTTTATTCTCCAAAAGCGGGCTTTGCGATTGATTGCAGGAATAAAAAGCAACATATCTTGTAAGCCTTATTTTATTAAGTTTGAAATCATGACCGTAAAGAGCCTGTATATTTTATATAATCTTTTATATGTTAAAAGAAATATTGGAAATTATGAGCTAAGGAATAATGTTCATATGTATCATACTAGAAGATGTACCGACCTTAGCTTGCCCAAAAATAGAATTAAAAAAACTTTAAAAAGTAGTAATTCGGTGCAAATAAGACTATATAATAAGCTGCCAACCCAAATAAGGGAATTGCCTTTAAGTTCATTTAAAAAAACTGTAACAAAAATTCTCTTAAGAAATGCCCCTTATTCTATTGAGGAGTTTTTTTGTTTGAAAATTTAAATTCTCAATTTGTGTGTATATTTTCCCGGTTGTTACGAGCTTAGTCTGTGATCTATTTGTTAGTATTGTATTTTTAGTATTATTGTTGTAGTTATTGTTTATGTTGTGTTTTGACGAAACCTATTGTCTATGTAGACCTAATGGTAAATAAATGAATTGAATTGAATTGAATTGAAAAATGGTCCGATCGAGACCAAATTTGGTAGAGACGTGTATTCCTACAAATGCTCGGACGAGTTCGTAAACCAGACATATCGGTCAATAGGAACGGGTAGTTTGGGGGGGGTTTGTACCCCAAAATGGGGTTTTTTGCGTTTTTCACGTGTAATTTTTAAAAATTTATAATTTTATATTTTACCATTGGAATTAACTTAAAAAACTACACAATTAACTTCCTTAAAGTTTTTCTCTATCTCCAACGGTTACCGAGATATTAAAAATTCTAAACACAGTACGTTGTATTTTGGGGCTCCAATGTTAATCTTATGGAGGATAGGGAAAAATTAATATTTCCCATATTAATCAATATTTTTGGATAAAACTTGATATTTAGCTTCATGTGGATCAGATCTATCCATTTATGCTTAAAAATCATTGTTTATGTGTTTATCATGGCAGTAAACCTGCATACTCTTTTCCCATATTAATCATATAGGGAATAGGTAAACTCCTTTATTTATGGACAGATGTTGATGAAAGTTGGTATAAATATTAAAATAAAAATTATTCATGGTAGAAATGACTACTTTCAGTGTTCCTCACAGCAGCTAACCTGCACACTCTTTCCCATGTTAATCTTATGGATAATAGGCAAATAATTCTAATGTTTATGGACAGATTTTTATAAAACTTGTCATATTTTATCATTATTATTATATTATTGATTTGGAAATTCGCTGAGTACGCAGGTCTGCTGTGACGGTGGTATTCTTACTATATAAAGACATACCGAATGAACATGAGAGTTAATGAATGAAAAATAAATTTTAACTAACGTTTTAGTGTTGCATAAGTAGGACATTTTTCTTAAGACATAGAGGCCAAAATTTATTTTCCCACAACCGTAATCAATATGATTTTGCCACAATAATTTTTAATAACATTTAGACCTATAAATTCAGTTATATCGATTTTCTTCATTTAACTGCTGTCCAAGAGAATTAATGAATTGATCTTCTTCCTTGCCTGCTTTGCGCTAAACGATATGAAATTTGATTTCTTAAAATTTACTAGTAAACTATTTTGTGATAAAAACTGAGCTACATTGCAAGTTCGGAAAAGAAATTGTGTTCGATTTCTTCAACTGATTTACCGGATATCTTAATGTTAATGTCATCAGCAAAAATGTAAAAAGGTTTCTACTAGGAATACAGGTTAAAACATTTAAAATTGAATTTACATAGCAGAAGAAGAGTAGAGGACCGAGTATAGAGCCTTGAGGCGTACCAAAAGGACACGATTTGATTTTTGATAGATTTTTACCCAGCCACCCATCTTTTAAATGTTTAATTTCTACAAATTGTTTTCTGCCAATGAGGTATGATCTGAACCAAAATAGTGTCGGTTTCCTGATTCCAAGCCGTCTCAGTGCTCAGAGCAGCGTCTCATGACAGACCCTATCAAAAGCCTTAGTGAGTGAGGTCCATCGATATTCCAATCACCGGCTCATGGTCCCCACTGTGTCTATTAAAGACTCCACAAATTCAGTCGTTTCTGTAATTGGAGATTTTCCTGATCTGAAAACGTGTTTGCCTTTGAACAAAATGTTGTTATCTTTCAAGAATGAAATTAATCTATTTTTCATTTCTTTCTCGAAAAGTTTAGAAACCACAGACAGTAAAGATATTGGTCGGTATATTTCTACGAAATCCTTTGGCCCTTTTTTGTAAACAGGTACAACCTTAGATATTTTAAGAGTATTAGGTAAATGACCAATTGTAAATGATGAGCTTATCAAATGAGTTAAAATTGGCTGCAATTCGATTTTGACATATTTAATGATTTTAGAAGAAATGTCTTCATGGCCGCATTATTCTTCAATAACTCAATCATCTCTCCCACTTCGATAAAGAATACAGGTTTGGAAATAAAAGTTTTTCCGATCTCAAACACAGCTTGAGACAGAATATCCTTAATTTTAGTCTTATCAGGACTGCAGTTTAAATTTGTTACTTTTCCAGCCGAATCTATGAAATAGTTATCAAAAACATTCGCCAGTGCAACCGGATCTGCGATAGTTTCTCCGTTGTGAGATAATATTAGATTGTTTGAGTGTTTATTTGATTTATTTCCTACTTCCTCATTAATTATTTCCGAATGAAAAATATAATCCTACTCAGCCAGCAATTATAAACCATAAACCAACGAAAAATTTAGTAAAATAAATACTTGACTTGTTTCTGTTCACAGTAGAAGAACTATTCTAGTACTGGTTAGCAGTAGTTAAAATAGCTATGGTATATTTGAAGCTATTAAAGTTAATTTATTTAAAATAAACTTAAATACTTAAAAACTTAATAAACTTAACAGATGCAATTCTTGAAATTAATTGAAAGCAAAATGTGACTAATATCGCGTAAAAAGTGGGGTTTAAATGCTCGTTATTTACTTTTCAATTTTAATCCTTGAAAAACCTTCTCTGAAATTTAGAGAATGCATGAACTAAGTGTCATTGCTATCAGTTCTCCTGGTTTTTTTCGGAGAAGACGCCGTAATATGCCTCCTGGCAGACAGACAAACAGACAGCCAGACAAAATTGAGATAATTCTTGTTTCGGCTTCTCTAACGCACGAAACGTAAAAATTACTAAAAAATTAATATCTCTGAGCAACTTACAGGCAAAACACAAATATTATTTACATATATTTATAGTTACGTTGGACCATTGGGCTGTATATTTATGAGCCTAGCTAATGAAACAGCTGATTTGTGATAATAACAAAACTACATGTCATACGATTTATTATATTCATCACACTCGCTCTTAATTCCTCTAGGTCTTAAAAGTAGTTTGGGCAGGAGTCTCAAAAAATAATCTCTAGGAGTTGACCTCTAATCTTCTATATTTATTAAAGAGGATGTTGGTATATTAGTATATTTGAATTTTATACGCTCGGACTCCGTTGGACGGTTTGCCATGAAAAGTGGTACACTTATGTAAAATTTCATGGAGAAGGTTTGTGGATCATCAATTGTTTGTAGCTCGATTGGGGTTCGTCGTCGAAGCCCACAAAGGATCCCTTGCTATAGAACCAGAACTTTATTTACATCATAACTATTTTCTTTCCAACAGGTGATTGCTTTACTATAGCTTTAAGTTGATGATATACACCACAGATAGAAGCACTACATTTGTTTATGTTTTTTTAGTTTGTTTACATTTTGGTTTTTGGGTTATGCGAGTGACTAAACAGTTTACATTTTATCTGTGACTTCCTTTTGCATATGTTAATGTGTTACGTTATTTTAGTTCATAATGGTCTGAAATTTCAAACGCACATTCCCTACATCGCTAATAACTCACAAAAAACTTTATATTCAACAATTAAATAATTAAAATATCAGTCTTATTCTAAAAAGGGTTTACGGTATGTATTTTAGTTCTGGTTTTATGGTCCTGATAAAATATAGGCGTTGTATTACAGCAAACTGTTCAAACAGTGATAAAGTAGTGATTTTCGTACTCTAAAAGCCCAACAGAATGGTGTACAGGATAGCGAAAAACTCTAGCGCCCAAACGGCAGATCTTAGGATAAAGGCAATAGGAAAGGTTTCCGTATACATTTAAGATGTACTACACCATAACTTAGACGCGTGACACTAGGACGTATAGTACATTACAACTTAACCGTCACTCCTACACGGTTTTAGTAGAGATTTGGCGGTTACATTAAAAGGTATTATAATTACCAAGGACTGCTGACAACAACCACGGGGGGCTGGGGCGAGTGAAGCTAGTATTGTGTATTTTCTGAAAATATCAAGTTCAATAGAGTGTGTGACGACAGTGTGAAGCTCCAGTTGGGCTTTAGAATTTAGTTATTAATAAGACTAGAATTTCCCCCGGAACATATTGGTAATTATAATACAAGTTATATATACGTTTAAATAACAAAAATTAAAGATAACATAACTAATTTCACAAACGGCCGCATTGAGGGTTACATTGAGATATACTCGTGTTCCCATCTTATATACCACTTTCGTTGTTTAGTATATGACATTCTTTTAAATATTTCTTGGAGCATGCTGGCATATAGTATATATAATGTTCAGAATTTTAAGTAAACTGTTTAGAAAGCTTAAACATAAGACTTAAAGTTTTCCTTCCAAGGACAGGTTTTACCATGTTGTGATGGTTTATCTTATGTTATAAAAATATTTATCCAGCCAAGTATCGAGGGCTTTTGAAATGTTTATAAGGATAACATGAACAGTTTCTCCAATTGAGGCTTCTTCACCTCAAAGGTCGCTGACGTAAAACGCCCTCAAAGGAAGAGTGTTCGTCCGCTTGCAGTCGGGTTTACTCTAAACTTGACAACTCTTTCAGTACTACTTACTTGGCTGTTCTTCCTTTATTTATTGTTAACCTTATAATTTTAATTCAAAGTCTGTTGACGAATTTCCATTCATAGCTGAGCTTTACAATTATTTGGTTGTAATTCGATTATCGATTCGACTCGAAGTGTAAGTTGACGTTATTTTAAGCATAACGTGACTGGAGGTCATTTACAGGTGAAACCGTCATAGCTCTAATTCATTTCTTAAACTTTATTCTGATTAAAGGTTCTTGCGCGTTATATTTAATATCCAAAAATTTATATTTAAAATGATATTGTAATTCGTTTATTCAGCACCAAGCGTTATGCTTTATCAATGTATCCAAAACATTCCGATTCCAATATCGATAAGGGTATCTCCATTATAATGGGTTTTACTATTCCTTTGAAGGATGTGTAAAACATACCTAATATCCTATTTGATAAAACCTTTTATTTTATCAATCTACTTAGTGGGGTTGGCAAGAAAATCCATCAGTTTATTGAACATTAAGCTTTATTATACTAGTTTACTCATCTGAAGTTAATGTCCACTTGAGCACCATAGTTCATTTTTCTATAAGATCAACCAAAAATTAATCAGAGAAGAAAAACTTCATGCGTACACTCAGCAAAATTAAGCACCAAATATATATATATTATGTTATAAAAGTTTTATTTTGTATATATATATATATATATATATATATATATGCCATTTTTGTCATTGGGTTAAAACACTAAGAAATTAGAAAATATCTTACAAATACACATAATAAATACTATACATGACTTCTTAGAAGTAATTAAACATTTTTAACCAATACTAAAATGTTGGTCAGATACAGTATTATTCTGTAAGTTGGTGAAACGGAATTCACGACATCCAAAGATGTAAAAGTGAATTTTTCAATATTTTGATCAGTAATTCAGTCGTTGGCTCTATTTACACAAATTTATAGAACTAGATTTTTTGACATGATTATCTTTCACACTGTAAATCCTTGGTATTTTTTCATAATTACAGTATATAAACGGTATCAGTGGCTAACACATACCTTCTTCCTTAAGTAAGTTTTAAAACGACAATCTATAGTAAAACTATTATATTGTTTAAAGTTTATATAAATATCATTTAATAGTTTATTGTTTCAAAAATAATCATTTAATTTTTGAAAATAACAACCAGAGAAACACAGTTCAATCAATTGTTACAATTTTATACATTTTCCCCTTATACTTAATATATGAAGAAAGTATTGTTTTCGTCGTCAAAATTTTTGAATTTGGATTCAGAGAGGATATATCTGTTTTGGGATCCCCTGAATACAAAAAGTGGGATTCGACGTGATGTCTGTCCGTCCATGTGTGTGTGTGTGTGTGTGTGTGTGTGTGTGTGTGTGTGTGTGTGTGTGTGTGTGTGTGTGTGTGTGTGTGTGTGTGTGTGTGTGTGTGTGTGTGTGTGTGTGTGTGTAAGTGTGTGTGAGTCTGGATGTGTATAAAGCCACACTATCCCATTGGTCCTTGATCTATGGGAGCCGTGATTTATGGGAAATTCGGTATGTATTTTTTTAATCAGTTTATATTTCATAGAGTAGTAATTAATATGACACCATCCGCGTGTCTGTAAAAATTATAGTTGGAAAATGGGCTTTTAAACGTCAAAAAATGTTTTTATTTTTAGTGAAAACAAAAAAAGACTTCGGTAAAGTCTTATTCGAATATCACCGTTGAAACCACCTTAAAAAACTAAACAAATAAGTATTATGAATTAATTGTCTACGACTAACGGTTCCAGAGAAAAATTAAATTTACTATCCATGATTAACGCAGTACGTTGTCTGAGAGCTCCCATTGTCATTCTAATGGATAATATTCAAAGATGAATTTCTTCCTTATTTCCCAATCGTTTCCATGAAACTTGGTATGAAGGTTAAGGACAAACAACCCAACAAAACCCGCTCAAAAAAGCTTGGTATTACCAGGGGGGGGGCATAAAGTTTTAACAATTAATTTAACTTTGTTTCTCTTGTTGCTATTTTCAGAAATTGGATGATTATTTTTGATACAGTATATTATTAAATAATATTTAGATCAACTTAGAGCAGTTTTATAGCCTTATTTAGAGTACGACAATTACGATAGTTATTACAGATTGTCGTGTTTAAACTTCATTAAGGGAGAAAGTATGTGTCAGTCCACTGATACCGTTTATTTGAGTGGAATTTGTTGGGTAATTTGACCTTACGCTGCATATAAAGTTTCATGGAAAACGGTTGGGAAATAAAGAGGAAAATGATTGTTCTATATTCTCCTTAAGAAAAACATTCGGCGCTCTCGCACAACGTACTGCGTTTCTCTTGGGTTGTAAATTCAACTTTTCTCTGTTAATAGTAATAGACAAATAATTTAAGTCTGTTTAAATTTTTAATAAATTTTTTTGGTGGTAGTCAAATTATATTTTACTCTTAATGTTTTTATGTAGTATATAAACAATTTTTACTTTTAAATGCCATAACTTTTGAACCTTAATTTTTACAGACATGCAGGTGGTGTCATATTATTTAAGAATCGATGCACTATAAACGATCAAAACTATTAAAGCCGTTTTAGAGACAGTCGGATTTTTCATGTTTTTAAAGGTTTTTAGTGAATTTCCCACAAAATCAAAAATTCAAGAAAATGAAAAAATGCCTGGAGGTACGATATACATACATACTAAATTCCATCCAATTAGATTAGATTAGAAAACCAGGTCAACTGGTTAAGCTGTGGCTTTGTACACATCCAGACACACACACACACACACACACACACACACACACACGGACAGACAGATATCACGTCGAACCCCACATTTATGTATTCAGGGGATCCTAAAAAGGTTATATCCACTCTCAACTAAAATTCAAAAATGTCAAAAAAAAACTTTCTCCATGTACTATGTATAAAAATGGTAAGTAAAAACGTATCTTAGCTCCTATTAATAAACTATTTAATCATAGGTAGTATAAAATATATATTTCCTCATTACTTCCTAGAATCAAATGAATTTCTTACATTATCCAAGAATTTTACTTACAATTTTTGAAATATACGAGAATTATTTCAATTGTATATCTAATTAACATTAATAGACATTTTTATCTTATCTATTGGGCTCGAATTGAATTAATAAAAACGGAGCAATCAGAGCGAATGTAGTGGGCCAGACGGGAAGGGCAGCGGACGTAACTGACTGCACCGCTGTCACTTGGTCTGCAACATGTCACACATTACCACTGTTAGGCTTACTACAGCTGTAGGTTATACAAGGAGTTCTACACAATGCTGATGTGGTGGCAAGACGGAAAGGGCAGCGGACGTAACTGACTTTACCGCTGTCACTTGGTCTGCAAAATGTCACACAATACCACTGTTAGGCTTACTACAGCTGTAGGTTATACAAGGAGTTCTACACAATGCTGATGTGGTGGCAAGACGGGAAGGGCCGCCCGCGGACGTACCTGACTGTACCGCTGTCCAACGTCCTCGGGCGTCATGCTCCCATCTGTGTCGCCACTGCTGGAGGGTTCGAGAGCACTCTTCAGATCTTCCAGCATCCTTATAGATCTTGACTTGTCTCTGATAAATTGCCTTCCTCTCCCCTGCCTTTCTGTTTGATAGGAACGACTTCAGCGACCACCAGGACGGCAGGCTCGGTTACTGTCCGACAGGCAGAATACCCTCGGAGTGCAGCTTTACGCTAAGAGCCGCAACGTCATTGGCGTATTCAACTAATATGGTTTCCTTTGGCATCTCGAATCTCAAAAGGCTGTTGTAAGCAACGTTTCAAAGATCCGGGCAAAATATTAAGCCTTTCGCGGCACAAGAAGTGACTTTTATCGTCCGCGCTCCTTCAAGAGTGTCGTAAGTCAGGTGTCTGTAGAGGAGATAGTCCTCAATGAACCTCAGCAGGTATGATGGAATACGAAAGGTGTTACAAAGTGAATTCAACATCAACCCACTTCTCCGAGTTGAAAGCATTCTTGATATCAAGTGTAACAAGAAGATCTACTCGGCGGGAGAAATAGTTGTGGCTCTCGGCCTTCTCCACGGCTCTCCGGACTTCGGTGATCGCTTCGGTTCTCAATCGTCTTCTTTCTGAAGCCGTACTGCCGAGGGGACAGGTCCCTATTAGCTACATGGCAACCGACCATCGGTTAACCGACCGTGTA
Organism: Nephotettix cincticeps; assembly: GCA_023375725.1. NCBI lineage: Eukaryota > Metazoa > Arthropoda > Insecta > Hemiptera > Cicadellidae > Nephotettix > Nephotettix cincticeps. Next base: position 74,537,326 of record CM041791.1, read on the forward strand.
GTCGGTTTTCGACTACACGGGAGGCCTCCCCATCCTTTCGGGGGGGACTGGCGACCTCGGGGTACCTGTGCCAAGCTGTTGGTCTATACTAAGATACGGCATTATGTTGGGGTTCTGCCAGTGAAAGCAATTTTAAAGTCATAACCAATATTCAAAGGCGTTCCTTGAATGTTCTACAGTTAACTGAGGCGAGGACAGTGCATAGGGAGGATCTAGTAGCAGGACAGGTTAGTATTTTAGGGTAATCAACACCAAAAGGATGGTTCATGTTCAGCAATCTTGTAAAGTATCACAACACTATTGAATTAAAGACACGGAAGCAGAGGCGTGATAATATGAGACATTTTGCACACAACACTTTTAAACAAAATAGGATAGTAGCACTAAACACACAACACATTGTTAGGACACAAAACATGTTAGTCAACCTGGTACACTGATGATAACGGGTATTTTATTTATTGCAGAAGTATAGCATGCATGCAGTGCTGTGACAGAAATGTGAGCGCGGGGTAGCCAACTAACTCTGGAGTCAGGGATGAATTTAGATTTCTCCTTAGTATAAAGTTGTTACTCTTTATGTTTTTCGATGTTTTTTATTCGTTTTGAAGGGAACCCAGAGTACAACCTCATATCATTTCAAATTTTTTTTATTTATATATTTCCGTTACATATATTTTATTGTTGTTGAGGTTTACAGATTTATTCAATAAATAATAGTTTTATTTTGCATTATTTTGTACAGTCTGTATTTTTGCTGATATATTTTATTGTGAATATGTGAGTATTTATTTATCAGTTTTTATGTTGCAAATTGGATTAGGTAAGATGAAATGGTTTCTCGCCGATTTTACAGTCATTTTGGTTATACAGTGGTGCCTCCCCTTATCCCACACTATTCTATTGTCAAAAAAATCATCATTGTTTTAAGTAGTTTGATTATTGATCCCCACTGACAAGTTTTCAAACTTGGTGGGGTCGAATCTTGGGCTGTAAAAATTTGCGTAACTAAATATATAAATAAAATAGACTACAGCATCATTTTCACTGGAGGAGTACTTACCCGCCGCCTTGTCCTCGACCCTCCACACTGCGCGGGAGTCGACCGCCGCCTGGTTGCTGGCCGCCACCATGGCCGCCCTGGGACGCTCCAGCTCCGCAGAGTTCTCGGTGATCTGCCAGTAGAGGGTGTAAAGGCTCGCCGTGCAGCGGACCTTGAGCCTGCCGGATTCTGTGAAGTGGTCCCTCGTCAACGGTACTGTGATGGTGGAAAGTGCTGTCACCAACTCGGTCTGGGCCTCGTGTAGAGTGCGCACTTCCAGCATCGCCTTGTCACGCAGCTGACAATTGACATTACTGATTGTGTTGTACTAACAGTGGGTACAGTGATGGCTAAGAGTGCTATCACTGACTTGGACAGGGCATCTAAGAGAGTGTGCACTACCCGCATCACCGTGCCGAGCGGCTGACAATCAATATGACAATCGACATTACTGATTGTGTTGCATGTAACTAATCTAGTTGAATATATTTAACAACACATCTAATATAATTTAACTAGTGTATATCTTTTTCTCGCTGTAACGGATGTAAAGGTCACAGCGTGACTAGCCTATGACTATACAACGATAGAGATATCTTGTACCTACTGGACTTCCATTAATACTCCACGTGAGGTTGGCAGGTGGCTTGGAGTGACGAGAGATGCAGCTGGCTGTCACGGTGTCTCCCACCCTGTATCTTGGCTTCATACCCTCCAGCTCCGGTCGGTGGGAGGGTACCACTGCAATACATCGACATTGACTGATATTACCTTGCGATTACAGTGAAATAAGGCTGGTTAGTATTTTTAAATGGCATTCCTTTGTGGGAATGCTGTGCACGGAAAGGGTATAAAGACTATTTATTTACCAAAAAGCTATACGAATTATTGGAAATGTACCTCTCGGAAATTCAAGTAAACCTACCTTCAGGGATTCTGGAATTTTAACCCTGCATAGTCTGTACATATATGAAACCATATTATATGCAAAATTTAAGTCCGAAAAATTAATGATATACATAATTAATTATAATACAAGAAATTCTAAGACATTTCGCCCTCATCAGCACAGATAAAATGTTTTTCCAAACGTCCAGCAATAAAATCTCAGGCCAAGCCGCAGGAGACGGAGGCCTTATCAAGTCTATCCGACGAATACAAAACGGGGATGTTCTCAAACTGGGGAAGTTAAAAGACAAGGTCGGGTTTGCCACTTCCCTCAAGTCTGCCCTTGGGGAGAGACTGGAGGGCTAAAGTCTGGTTGACCAAACTGAACCAAAGTCAGCAGCAGATCGTAGTCGCTAAAATGGGCGAAAAGCATGCTAACAAGCTGCTCAGCCTTGAATGTCAGATGGGTAAACTGCAGAATAAAACAGAGGGTGATCATCCAGAGATATTTCCGATGTCTTGGGTTTGGTCACTCCTTCCGCTGGCCCGACCGAACCGCTAACTGCCTCCGGTGTGGAGGCCAAGGCCACAAGAAGAAGGAATGCTCCTCCAGTCTTTCTGATTTATTTGCAAGAAAAAAGGCTCCAACGAGAGCGCACCTGGTCACATGGCCGGATCTGGCCAGTACGGGGCCTTCAGACCATCACTTGAACAGACAAAAGGCGGGGGACAGTAATCCGCATCCTCTAGACCAACCTACAACGATCATGGGTAGCTGATAATCCAAACACTAGGAGTCTAGACAGTCTCGGTACTGCCGCCTTCTGGGCGCGTAACCGACAGGAGGTTGTGATACGGAGTCACGGACGCGGCCGAGGATTCGTCTGGGCACGTAACCTGGTGTAATGTGGCGTAGGGACGTAACCCTCTTTAGTTGCTACCTAACCCCAAACGAGGCCATTAAGGAATTCCGCAGCAAGATTGACTGGCTGGAGAAGAGCGTGCTCGGTACAATTGGGCACGTCGTAGTCGGAGGCGATTTCAACGCTAGGCCCGTCGAGTGTAGATTGTCCTCTACCAACGCCCTTGATAAGGGCCGGGCTGGTCGTCCTTAACCAGGGTGACACGCTTACTTTCCGGCGCCCCGAGCAGAGAGGCACGATCCCCGACGTAACCTTTGCGTCTGAGTCACTTCTTCCGAGGATCTCTGGCTGGAGGGAAATGGAGGATTGGAGGTAGTAACCACCAGTATATAGTTTTTGAGATACGCGACACGCACCGTAGAGTATCCGAATCTCGCGGAGAGCCACGCCGCTGGAATACCAACAAACTGGACGTGGTCAAGTTTGCCCAGGTCATTTCTCGGGGAGCGCAAGAGTATCCTAGGGAGGCTGGCACCGAGGTTATAACATCCACGATGGTGCTAATTGTCTAGGCCTGTGACCGGTCTATGCCGATGTGATAACCAACCTATCTACTGGTAGACTGAAGAGATTTCGGACTTTAGAAGAGCATGCCTTAGGGCTAAGCGAGAAGCCACTAGAGCGAGAATTCCCGATGAAAGAGTTCGTAAGTCGGAGGCCAACAAGGCTGCGAGAAAGTTTCTCCGAGGGGCTATCAAGGTGTAAGGTGAACAGCTGGAGGAAACTTCGGGACAAAATTGGACAGAATCCGAACCAAATTTAGGCCTAGCCTGTTGTAATGTGACAAACGGTTCCAGGCTAGAATCCTAAAGAGTAGAGGAGGTTTTTTAGTGGGTAACTCCACAACTTATTAGATCTTCTTCTCGGAAATGATTCGGGTGCTCCAGCAAAACATGCAGCGAAGCAAGATGGCTGACAACCTTCTGTACCAGCTTGCCACGGATCGAGGCGCTGACATCCTTTTGCTCAGCGAACGGTACCGAGACCAACAGACACCTCATTGAATTACGGACCACTCGAATACTGCGGTGATTTGGATCCTCAACGCCGGAAGATTCCTACCATGGCCTGGGGAACAGGTAATGGCTTTGCGTGGGTAAGGAGCAGGATAATGTATTTTTTATCGTGATACCTTACGCCGAATCAGCTGGCCGCTGCTTTTCGCCGAATGGTTTACGCACCCGAGGATGAAATTCAGAACGTAACCAGTTTTGTCGTCGTGGGAGACGATTTCAACGCCAGAGTGGTGGAGTGGGGCATGCCCACGACAAACACGAGGGGACGGCACATCCTCGATATGGCCGCCAGGACCGATCTCAATGTCCTTAATGTGGAGAATGTTTCCACCTTCCGTCGCCCAGGATATGAAGAAACAAATCCGGACGTCTCTTTCGCCTCCGATGGCCTTCTTTCCCAGATTTCTCACTGTCAACTCCTTGAGGACTACTCTGCCAGTGATCGTCAGGCGATCTATTTTGAAATTCGCTCTGTTGCCGGCAGTGGACCCATGCCTCCCAGGAAGACGTCTATGCGATTGAACTTTAATCGCATCAACATCGAGGCGTTCCGTGAGCTCGTCTCTCGTTTGACTGTAGAGGAATCATTGGGAGCGGAGGATCTCTCAAGCCGCAACATGCGGGCCATTGAGGTTTCATGTGATGCCTCCATGCCAAAAATATTTCTTGACTGGGACGGAAGTCGGGTTATTGGTGGACCCCCGAGATAGCTTCCATCAGGAAGAGCTGTCTCGGCTTTCGGCGTGCGGCACAGCGTACCTGATATACAAAGATATTAATTCATTCTATACTATAAATAAAACTATAAAGAAAACTAGTAAGAACTATAAAGAAAATCTGAAAGGAGAAATTTGGGCAAGAGCAATAACCCTCACAAAGGCAACCACAAATGAGAAAAGAAATCATACAAAAGTGTGGAATTTACTTCATGGTTTCTAGACCAAAGTCAGCCTTATTGGCAAAAAAGAATTCTCATGATATGAATGATATTGAAAACACAATAAAATTGAGACGTTTGTTTACTGTTAAACTATGTTAACCAAACTGTGAACTATTTTGTTTTAATGTTTTGACATGGATATGTCTTAGCTCTGGGGGAGGGGTGTTAGTGATTTTTAAGATGGAAAATATGTAACAGATTTCCATAGAAACTACCAGAGTTATTGTATTTAATTTCTAATATAGATGAATAAGAACAGCTGTTTAGATGAAGTGGAACCTTAGTGAACCTTTTTGACATATCCATGATCTAATATATTTCCCACAGGGAAGTAAATACAAACATTTATTTTTGAAATTCGTCCTGATCCTGAGATAAAATGAACTTTGTGTGATATTTTTCGAATTAAAAAAGATTACTATTACAGAAAAAAATATCAGAATGTCGAATCCTCGCCAAATCTGTACTTGCAGGATCACTTATGAATAGGTTATTTTCATAAGTAGGCTTAAAATATATATTTTTGCTTTATGAATGCTTGTAACCAAACCATTATTATAATATCTATCAATGAAACATAAACATGAAAATTGAAAAGTAAGTAATCTTGTTTAATTAATTAAGTCGTATTTTTACATGTTCCCTTGAATAAAAAATATTTGGCTTTTTCTGTTAGTAAGTCCTTTACAGAAAAACTACTGCAGATTATCATTTATATAAAACAAAAAAAATACGCTAACATTTTGTGCGTTGCAGATATTTTATACCAAAGAAATATTACTGTACTGTACTATATCATAAAATGTAATATTTACATTACAGTATGAAAAAAATTAAAACATTGAATGTTTTTACATTACCTGGGTACATTTAGTGAAAAATATTGATTGTAAATAGTTTTAAAACTGTCTCAAATAAACCATTAAGGAATGGTGGGCCAATCACTGATATGGAGTTTGTTAATATACAGTCTGCATTCACGTTGATCACGTCAATTGAATCCTCACAAGAACCGTCAATCCCACGCTGGACGTTTTTATGTAGGGCCTATTTAATGTTATGTTTTTGTAAATTATTCAAATCTATATTAACCAAACTGCTCATAGAGGACAAGAACTCTCCGTCGTTTTGTACAGCCGTTTTTAGATACTTAGACACATTGTGTATATTGTACATTGTGTGGATGGTCTTACTTTGTCGACTTAACTCAAGAGTCTTCTTATGTCAATGTTCCTGAAGATGATTTTTTAGTTATGATAATTATTTCACTGAATATTGTGTTTTTTTACTTTATATTTTTCTATTCATAAATCGTTAGGTAATATGTCACACATATAAAAATGGAGTTTGAGTTCATCACATAATTAAATAAAAATGTACGAATTAGCTTACATAAACAAACTATTGAGATTTTGAAGCTTTTGAAACAAAACCTGTGATTTGTATTTTAAACAAAAATGTTTGTATTTACTTCCCTGTGGGAAATAGATTAGATCATGGATATGTCTAAAGGGAATATTTTAAGTTCATCTAAACAGCTGTTTCTTTAAATTCTTTTATATTTAAAATCCAATACAATAGTTGGAAACAATACAAGTATGGAAACCTGTTACATGATTTCCATCTTAAAAATCACCAACACCCCCCCAGAGCTAAGACATATCCATATCAAAAATTACTAATCAACAACAATGGGTGATCAGTGTTGCTATTTTGCGGAGTTAGAAAGAGAGCGTTACTTTAGTATTTGTTTAAAATTGGCAACAGCGGATTTTAACCACCCGCCAATAAGCGTGTCCACGACTACCATATAATTAGTATTAATAAAGAACATGAATAAAGAAGAAGAACAACCCAATATAACAGCGTGCAAGATTTATTCAGGCCACCAGAGCCAGTCAGGTGGCCCACTGTCGTTGTCGGTAATACAATGTGGTAGAGGGTGGCCCGTATTGAGGGGAAGCGGTTCAAATCTCCAACACTCGCTTTATAATTAAAGTGTACAATTAAAGTAATTTTTGTAACGAATATAATTTTAAAATTAATAGGAATCTATTTATATTCTTTGGTATTGGTAATACAGTAGTGAGGACTGACCCACGACGTCCATGTAGCCTGAGACGTGGGCGGTTCGGAAGGAGGGGCTGTCCGCGGAGACCTCGCAGCTGTAGCGACCCGACAGTGAGAGAGCGACCTTGTGCAGGCACAGCTGACGCGCGTTCGAACAGTTTCTCTGAAACGACAAACATTTTGTTACACTTCTTAAATATTTAGATTGAATCTCAATCAAAGCACACTCGCCACAGGTAAACCAGTAGGATTCCGCAAACGTTTTATCAGCGGAGACCTTTCTAAGTAGAGTTAATATGTATGGCTTAGACTGGCTAAGGTGTTCAGTGTTCTGGGTATAGCACCCGCTTCGCTTAACATTGTTCATTTGATGATTTGATATCGTACTAATTTGCCTTAGACCATTGGCCATCAGTACTTAGTATAGGCCAGAAGTATGAGAAATAATGAATAATAATGAGTTTTGTCTGTATCTTGATTTCTTGGTACCTTAATTACCTTAATTGTGTAACCTTAATTGTTAACTTTACATTTCAATCTGCCTGTATATTATAACAGGAGGCATCTGTGTTCGTCTTCTTCGAGATAACAAGAAGATAACTAGTATTATTACATTACCATACATTTTTTTTATTATTCGCTTTTATACATGTTGTAGAAGCTTTTTATATTTAAAGCTGACACCCACCTTTTGAAAATAAAGTAATGAGTTCTCCAAAACTATGTGTTGTACGATATTCAACATATTTTTATCAAATATACTATCTTTTAAAATGGTCGAACAGAGAAGAAAAATCTAAACTCACATTAAAATCAACTTACTTACTCCCAGGGACATCCATATCTAAGTTGACATTTGGCCGCACCAACAAACTGTCTCCACGTATTTCGTTCCTCAGCATCTCTTTCTGTCGCTCCCAGTCTCTCCATGTCAGTCTTAACCTGTTGCCACCATCTCTGTCTGGGTCTCCCACGGGGTCTTCTTCCTAGAGGGTTGGGTGTTGAAACTTTTTTCAGCTTGGACTCTTTGCCTCTTCTGAGTATGTGCCCGGCCCATTGTCATAATCTCCTACATTTTATTTCACTTACAATGACTGGTTTATTGTAGAGGTCTCTGATTTCCTTATTGTGTTTCCTTCTCCATTCTCCTTGTTCGTACGTGGGCCCATATATCTTTCGCAGCACTTTATTTTCAAACACTATGAGCTTTTGTTTTCTTTCTTGGTCATTTTCCAAGTTTCAGACCCATAGAGTAACACAGGGCTTATAATTGTCTTGTATAGTCTGAGCTTTGTTCTGTGAGATAGGGACTTTGAAGAAAGTAGTTCTTTGCAGGCATACATACACCTGTTTGCTGAGTTTACCCTATTTTGTATCTCTACACTATCCAAATTTTTACTTGAGATTGTTACTCCGAGATATTTGAATTCCTGCACTTGTTTGAATTCATGCTCATCTATTTTCAGGCTGCCGATCCTTTCCCCCTGGTTTCTTGTAAAGTGTATAAATTTAGTTTTGGAGTCATTTATTATTAGGCCCATTTTCTCGGCTTGTTCTATTAGCAATTAAAAATAATTGTAAATAATTTGAAATACATCATCTGCAAAAGCCAACACATTAATCTTCAATCCAACCTCTACACCGACATCTTGCTGTGCTACTTTTTGAAGTAGCACACCAAGATGTCAAGATCTTGATGTGCTACTTCAAAAAGTAGCACAGCAAGATGTCAACTTCTATTATGGCCAAGTTGAATAGAATTGGAGAGAGCCCATCACCCTGTCTGACTCTCGAATTGACCAAGAACGGTTCACTGTAGTTGCCATCTATTTTAACAGAGCATCTTGATCTTGTCACACTCATTTTTGACAAATTAATTAATTTCTTTGGGATACCAAATTTCTCCAGTTGTATCCACAGTTTATCTCTTTTAATGCTATCATATGCTTTTTGGAAGTCTATGAAAACTGCATAGAATTCTTTGTTGTACCCCCAATACTCTGCTATTATTTCTTTTAAGATGAAAATTTGGTTTGTTGTTGACCTGCCTTTCACGAACCCAGCTTGGTGCTCTTCAATTACCCCATCACAATAGTATTCTAGGCGGTTGATAATTACTTTTGATATAACTTTATAGGGTACAGTGAGAATGGAGATGCCTCTGTAATTACCGCAGTCTTCTTTAGCTCCTTTTTTTAGTATGGGCACTATAACAGCTTCTTGCCATTCAGGTGGTATTTGCTCTTTCTCCCAAATTTCCAGGATTAGTTCCCACAATTTTCCAACAAACACTTCACCCCCTTTCTTCAGCAATTCTGCTGTTATCTCATCTCTTCCAGGCGCCCTGTTATTTTTCAAGGATTTGATAGCTTTTTCTACATCCTCTCTGGTTGGGGGCTCCACATTAGGCTGAATGTTGTGATAATAACACTGCTCATTTACTAGGGATGTCCCACTTTGGTCCACTACATTTTTTAATAATTCACAAAAATATTCTCTCCATCTTTCTAGTACTTTTTGACTCTCAGTCACTAAGCCTCCTTCCTTATTTTTCACTCCATAGGAGCGTGGGGTGAATCCTTTCTTAAAGAATCTCACTTTTCTGTAGAAGTCTCTTGCATTATTTGATGTATTGTCATCCTCAGCTTTGTCCAGCAGACCAATAATATGGAGTCGTTTTTTTCTTCTTAGCAGCCTATTGGTTTGTCTATTGGACTCTCTGTATAGCTCCCGGTCTTCTATACTATTGCTGTTCATCCAGGTGTTTTTCCATCTACATCGTTCTTCTACTTTTTGTTGGCATTCTTGATAAAACCATGGCTTTTTGTTTCTCTTTTGTCTTTTGCCACACACTTCTTCCGCAGTGTCTAGAATTGTATCTCTGAGTTTTGTCCATTTTTTGTCAATGCTCTCAACAAGATGTAAGTTATCTTAAAGATTTCTTAATGTAACTACTAAATGTAATTAATTATACGTTTATTTTTTCTGTATTATTGTAATATATTTATATTATTTAAACAAACAAAAAATCTATCAGATGCTACAGCAGGCTGATAAATTGTTTTACACGATGCTAGACTGTTAGGTTAAGTGTTAAAATGTTTTTCTTAAATTTAATTATTGTTTAGTGTAACTGACCACACAACTTGATAACGTGGCCAGTTTAAATTTCTCATAAGCTCAAGTGTATTTATTGTGTTATTTGGTATGAGAAATAAAATCCATTCATTTATTCATTCATTCATTCATTCATTTTCTTCCATTTCTCTCAGGATACTGAATCTATTGCCAAGCTCCAAAGCAAATTCCGCTGCTATTTCATTGGCCTCAAGTTTTTCAGTGTCTATTCGTCTTTCTGGTCGTTCTGCCTTTCTTTTATGCATTGCAATTCTTTGGTTTATTTTGACTAGTATCATTGTGTGGTCGCTTCCACACTCAGCTCCTCTAATGATCCTTATAGCTGTTACACTTCTCTTATGTCGTTGGTCTGTAAGTACATGGTCGATCTGGTTTTTAGTAACACCGTCTGGTGATGTCCATGTATATTTAGGTATATCTTTTCTAGGAAACATTGTGCTCGAAATTTTAAAGTCATTTGTCAGAGCGAAACTTGCTAGTCGAGTTCCATTGTCATTTGACTGTGCATGTAGGCTTTCATTTCCAATCGCTGGTGGCCACGTTTCTTCTTTTCCCACCTTTGCATTTGCATCTCCCAATATGATTTTTAGGTCAAAACTTAGTAACTTGTCCACCATTTCTTCAAGGAGTTCATAGAATTGGTCCTTCGACTCATCATCTGAATCTTCAGTAGGTGTATAGAAGCTGGGATATGTTGCTGAATTTTCCTCTTAATCTAATATTGCACATTCTCTCATTACGCCTTCTTGACTGCAAAACCTACACCACCGTAAAACCTATTATCATCACAGCCACTGTAGTAGATCCTGTATTTGTCTGTCCCAATTCTGCCTGCAAGAGGCCACCGTGTTTCTTGGAGTGCTACGACGTCCATATTATATTTATCAAGTTCTTTTGCCAATATGTCACAAGCTCCGGGGGTTGCTAAAGTTCTAACATTCCATGTTCCAAATCTAAGTTGTTTAGGGTGAATCCGATATGTTATCCGTATTTCCTGATCGATTTCCGAGGCTGTTTGTTGGTGATTCGTAACTTGGGTTTTTTTCTAAGGCGGGTTGTTGGCCCAAGGCTAAACCCCCAACCTGGAGGACCAGATAATTTGTTCAGGTGTTCTTCCCTAGCCTTTGGTACTCCAATATCTAACTGCAAGGCAGCAGCCAATTTCCTGTAGGGGGTTTGTTCCCTTAGCCTTTGGAGTTCCTTTGAAGTCCACCTGCAAGGCAGCAGTTTTTGTGCTAATTTTGGTCCACCCCGAGTATTTTGTTTCCTCGGTACCACCTATATCTGGGAGGCATTCCCCTATCCACCACCTGGGAGGCGCCTGGTAGGAGATCAGCAACTCCCCCAAGCATTAAAATCAACATTTATTTTTATTTGCATTTATTTAAAACCTATTTGAAAATTGTAGCCAACTACTACACGAAACCTATATATTAACGAAACAAACATAGCGACGATAGAAAAATACAATTAACAAATAAAAATACCCCTGTCGCAGCAGACCTGCGTACTCAGTGAATTTCCACCTCAATGATATGGCAATAACAATACTAGTATATGACACGATTGATCAATCAATACCTGTTGATAAATAAGAGTATTTTCCCAATCACAGTAACATTACATTAGATCGAGTATGCAGGTTTGCTGCTTTGAGGAAAACTGGAAGTAGGCATTTTTACCATAAACTATTTTATTTTGACTATAAACCAAGTTTTATAAATATCTGGACATAATTAAAGGAGTTTTCCTGTTCTCCATAAGATTGACATGGGAAAAAGTATGAAGGTTTGCTGCTGTGAGAAACACATAAACTATGATTTTTTAACATAAACGAATGGATCCCAACCACATATAAGCTAAATACAAAGTATGAAACTTTGCAAAAGCAAAACTGTTGATTAATACTGGAAATATTAATTTTTCCTTTTCCTCTATAAGATTTGCATTGGAGCCCCTAAATACAATGTGTTGTGTTTGGATTTTTATATCCTGTGTAAGGGTTGGAGATATTTAAAAACTAAATTGTATAACATTTTAAGCTGATTCTAATGGTGAAAGATACAATTCAAAGTTTTTAAAAATTACATGGGAAAATCTTAAAAAAAAACATTTCTGTAGTATGAAACCCAACCCCAACTATCTGTTCCAAATGACCTATATGTCTGGATTACGAACTCGTCCGAGGAAACGTAGGAATACACGTCTCCATCAAATTTGGTCTCGATCGGACCATTTTTTATATGATTTTTTATATGTTTGCCTATTCCCTATATGATTAATGGGAAAAGAGTATGCAGGTTTGCTGTCATGATTAACACATAAACTATGATTTTTAAGCATAAATGGATAGATCTCAACCACATGAAGCTAAATATCAGGTTTTATCTAAAAATATTGATTAATATGGGAAATAATAATTTTTCCCTATCCTCCATAAGATTAACATTGGAGCCCCACAATACAACGTGGTACTGTGTTTAGATTTTTTAATATCTTGGTAACCGTTGGAGATAGAGAAAAACTTTAAGAAACTTAATTGTGTAGTTTTTAAGCTAATTCCAATGGTGAAATATAAAATTAGAAAATTTTAAAAATTACCTGTGAAAAACGCAAAAAGCCCCATTTTGGGGTACAAAACCCCCCAAACTACCCATTCCCACTGACCGATATGTCTGGTTTACGAACTCGTCCGAGCATTTGTAGGAATACACGTCTCTACCAAATTTGGTCTTGATCGGACCATTTTTACGAGAGTTATCGTGTTCACAGGCACACACACACACACACACACACACACACACACGCACGCACGCACGCACACACACACACACACACACACACACACATATATATATATATATATATATATATATATTTTATTTAGATTTATATTTTATATTTATATTTAATAATTTTATAATATTTTATATAATTTTATATTTATTTTTATTTTTATTTTTTATATTTATATTTTATTTTATTTATAAATTTTAACGACTATTGTTTTTGGACTCTGGGCACCTAAAGACGAAAAAATAACATGGTCTCGGGCTTAAGTCTTACCATGAGACCTACGGTAGTAGCTTCTTCCCTATGGGAAATTCGCTAAAAGGCATAATTAAAAATGTATTAGTATTTAGGCGGATATTGACATTTGATTAACTGTTGAAACAGTTTTTCAGACGAAATACTATTAACTCCCGTATTTTTATCTACAAAATTTAACCATTGATATTTCAGAAATTTATCCAGTTTCAGATTATTTATATTCTAGAACGTATATACATTTATTAAACATAAACATTTACAATAATAATAAACATAATAATATAATAATAATATAATAAATAATAATATAATAATAATAAACATATTTATTTATTGAATATTATTTTAAAATTAATTTACATAAAGCATTTGAAATGAAATGAAATGAAATGAAAAATCTTTTATTTATACAGGCAAAGTTAGGGCCACTTGGCCCTTTCTTACACTTAACCTGATGTAGACAAATAAAATTAAAAATTTACGACAGGATGCAAAAAAATCTATATACATTCAACTTATTAACTACTATTCATAATATACTCACTTAATCAAAAAATATAAATAAAAATAAATAAAAATATATTTTCATACAACCATACACATACAAGCACACACGTACCAACCGTCAGGCACACAGAAGCCCTAAGCCACACCAGTCGCGACCATACGCTCGAAAAAATGAATTTTCAGTGCCGCCACAAAAAGGGAACGTTTTTCTATGGATCGAATGCGTAAGGGTAGACTATTCCATAAACGGCAGGCGGCCACAACAAAAGCCCTGCCATAAGCCGTGGTCACATGATGAGGCATACGCAACGTAGATGAAGCAGAACGCGAAATACGCAAACTATCTTGAGATACAAAATTAAAATTCGGTGCAAAGTATTTTGGTAAGCCAGTCTTTAAAATTGAAAAAGTTAATGTAAGAATTTTGATTGCTCTTTGATCATTTAGTTTTAAAATATTAGCCTCAAGGAAGTATGGCGTGATATGCTCGTCACGTCTCAGACCATATACAAATCTTAAACAATAGTTTTGAGATCGCTGGAGCATACCCGTCTGAGTCACAGTCATGTCATTGATCACTGAGTTGCAGTAACTAAGGTGAGGTAGTACAAGTGATTTGATCAAGTGCAGTTTAATATGTTGTGGCAGAAAGTTCTGTAATTTCTTCATTGAGTGTATCGAGGCGAAAACCTTTTTGCGTATGTCAGTAACTGCCTCATCCCATGTGAGTGTTGAATTGAAAGTCACACCAAGATTTTTAACTTTGTTATAGTACGGAAGAGCATTGCCACAAACAGTAATTGAATTGATGTTGTCAAAGTCAATTGAGTTGCGAAGTCGAGCATGACAAGTCACCATTGGTTTAGTCTTGTCATGGTTTAGTCTCAGTCCATGTTTTTCAGTCCAGGCAACAATGTGATTTATGTCTTCGTTGATATTTCTGACACAGTCATTTACGTTGCCTGCAGTAAAATGGTGATAGATTTGCAAGTCATCAGCATACATATGGTGCTTACAGTGAACTAGAGTTGAGTTTATGTCATTTGCGTACAGAACAAAGAGCAGAGGTCCAAGGATTGATCCTTGAGGCACACCGCAAGTAACAGTCTCCCAGTCTGATCTCATGTCACCGACCTCCACACGTTGCCGCCTATCTGATAGATATGATCTCAGCCATATGAGTGCATTCAGGGAAAACCCTATGGCCCTTAATTTCTGAACTAATATCTCATGAATGACGCTGTCAAATGCTTTGGAAAAATCAAATAAGGTAAGAATCGTTCCCTGTCGACGATCCATGGATAGTCTTATGTCTTCAGTCACTCGGAGGAGTGCTCTTTCTGTACTGTGCGATGTTCTAAAACCGGATTGATAGTCAGACAAAATGTTGTTGTTAGTAATGTATTCAGTGATTTGACAGTGAACGATTCTTTCTAGGCCTTTAGATAGAGTGGGCAAAATACTTATCGGCCTAAAATTACGACATGTTGTCGGGGCTGAGACCTTGTTTAAGGGGCGGATAATGGCAGACTTCCACTGAAAAGGAAAATAACACAGTCTTAAAGATGCATTATAAATGTACGTAACAGTAGGGCAGATAGCAAATAGTATTTGTTTGATGAGGCGAATAGATATTCCATCAGAACCGACAGCATTGCTTCGAATTTTACGGATAGCGCACAGAACGTCAGATTGTATAACAGGTTTGAAGTGAAACTCAGGGTATCCCAGATCAGGGAATGGGGAGTTTACTAAATAATTTAAGTAGCTATCAACCTGATGCTGGTTGATATTTTGACTGCAGGAAGAGAAGTAAACGTTTATTTCATTTAACGGAATATCCGCTTTTTGATGATCAGATTGTTTCCCAAGCCCAAGACTTTTAACTTTACGCCATAGAATTTTTGAAGATTGTTTCTGATTTTCAAAAAGATTGCCTATGTATCTTAGCTTAGAATTTCGCAAGAGTTGTTTCACTCGATTCCGAAGATAACGATATTGCTGTTTCAATTCAGGGTTTAGCGATCGCTTTGCTCTTCTGAATAAGCAATCACGCCTTGCCATCAAATTTTTTATTTCAGGCGTTATCCACGGAACAGGTTTTCGTTTTGTCAAGCGTTTGGTTACTATAGGGGCATGCCTGTCAAATAGACTTAGAATGGTAGAATTAAGCGTATGAACCATTTCATCGACGGAATTTAAATTTTCAATAACGTGCCAAGACGTAAGCTGAAGATCTTGCATAAATAGAATCTCATTCATGTTTTTGAAATCCCGATATTTTATATATTTAGTCTTGGGCTTGGGAGATTTGATCGAGTAGACACAGTAGATGAGGTCGTGCTTGGATATTGCGGGAACTGGAAACTGCCCATGGTGGATGATATCATGAGGGTTGGACACTACAAGCATGTCGATCAAGGTGCCAGAGTTAGCAGCATTATGTGTGGGACCAAGTGGAAGTACTGTCAGATTACAAGAGCCAAACATGGTAGTCAACTGTCTGTATTCGTAATTTTGAGTGGTTGAGAGTAAGTCAGTATTGAAGTCACCCATGATCAAGACATGACTGTACCTAAACATTTCATTGAGTAATGAATTTTCGAAATGGAGCAGATGCCCCGAGCTCGGTGGACGGTAGCACACTCCTAGTAGCAGTGCATCGGCTCCGGGTAAACTGATTTCAATAAAAATGAATTCTGGCTCAGCCGAGTACTCAGAGGATGAAGAACAAAGCGTTTTGAACTTCAGATCCTCCCTTATATACACCGCAACGCCACCGCCCCGTCTACCAACCCTGTCATTCCGTTGCAGCACATATCCAGGGAGGGACACCTCACTAGAGTGAACGCTCGGCTTAAGCCAGGACTCTGAAATCCCAATTATATCTAAATTTCCAGAATAAAAAATTTCCCTAACCTCATCGATATGAGCAGGCAAGGACTGGGCGTTGATGTGCGCCGCCTTTAGTTGTTTGGGATAGGGAGACATAGAACGAGAGAGGCAATCAGCTGTGAACAATGGCGAGGGGTGAGAGGGGGACGGGGGAGTGATAAGGAGATTGTCGTGGCGACCACCGAGCTGCTGTGGACTCGCTATCCTGGGTCCACAGGTCGCGGCGTCACGACGGGCGAGCAACGGGCGACTACATACACTGCGGCGGCTGATACGTTTACACACACAGTCATACACACACTCACACTAAAAACCAAAAACAAAGTATGAAGCATTACGACAATTTACGCGCTTGCGTGACCCCACATATAAATATTTTAAATTATATACAACAATTTCCATTTGCATACTTAAATAAATAAATAGCTCTGACAAAACAAATAAATACTGTATGATAAATTAAAGTAAAGTAAACCTGCATTTTTGTATGTAATTGACTATAAATTATTTTTTTCAGAATTAAGTTAAGTATAACAATTTACATAAACTAACAAAAAGAAAAAGAAGGTAACATCAATAAGTTTAAAATAATAACAAAAAAAAACTTTCTGGTAAATAACAAGTTAACATTACAATATAAATTAAAAATACTCTCTTGTAACAATAATCTATATAAAGAAAAATAGAACATTTTATCAATAGATTTTGAGCAAAGAATTTTCATGTTCTTTTAATTAAAAAAACTCAAATACAAAAAAAATAAATTGTAAAAAAATAAATAATAAGAAACAGAAATAATAGCCTATAACAGAAAAATTACACTTACATACATATTTAAAAAAAGTAAAAAACTAAGTAAGATCCCTGTATTAATGTTATAAAATAATCAATCTTATCTGAGTACCGAAAGTCTTACTCAGTAGATTGCAGGTCCGCCATCCGGGTCGCCACCCCCTTCCTACCGGTCCCATCGACATACAGCACTCTGCCATCCTGTGCCCATACATTTCGGACGCCGAACCGCGTCACTGCTCGTCGGTACAACTCCTATGTTTTAAAATTCCTCTATCTAGGAGGAGGTAGGGGACAACTGATTTTTTACAAACGGCATCACCTTTTGGAGGATATCTCACCCTCAGCTTGAATGGCAGATGTTCCAATTTTATCGGGTGTTACCTATGTATATGGAAAAAGGTAAAAATAAAAAAAACAGATGAGTACGATGTATTATTATGACTAACCTGTACTACAAGATCGGAAAGACCTTGTATTGGGAAAACCTTGAGTTGAGGTCGCTCTCTGGGTGTGAAACGGTAGAACTCCCGGCGACCTATGTACCACTTGACGGAGTAAAGAGCATCTCCCTCAAGGTCGTAGTCACAGTAGAGGATCGCCTGCTGCCCTCTGGCGACGGCTTCAGGCACACGCACACGCACATCTCTCAGTCCAGTTACTGCGACTCCTGACATCACAGATTTACAAGTCATGAAGTATTGTAGACAGTAGGGCTATACTCCTCAAGATGGAAGTCACGGTAGAGGATCGCCTGCTGCCCTCTGGCGACGGCTTCAGGCACACGCACACGCACGTCTCTCAGTCCAGTTACTGCGACTCCTGATAACACAGGTTTACAAGTCATGAAGTATTGTAGACAGTAGGGCTATACTCCTCAAGATGGAAGTCACGGTAGAGGATCACCTGCTGCCCTCTGACGACGGCTTCAGGCACACGCACACGCACGTCTCTCAGTCCAGTTACTGCGAATCCTGACAACACAGGTTTACAAGTCATGAAGTATTGTAGACGGTAGGGCTATACTCCTCAAGATGGAAGTCACGGTAGAGGATCGCCTGCTGCCCTCTGACGATGGCTTCAGGCACACGCACACGCACGTCTCTCAGTCCAGTTACTGCGACTCCTGACATCACAGATTTACAAGCCATGAAGTATTGTAGACGGTAGGGCTATACTCCTCAAGATGGAAGTCACGGTAGAGGATCGCCTGCTGCCCTCTGACGACGGCTTCAGGCACACGCACACACACGCCTCTCAGTCCAGTTACTGCGACTCCTGACAACACAGGTTTACAAGTCATGAAGTATTGTAGACAGTAGGGCTATACTCCTCAAGATGGAAGTCACGGTAGAGGATCGCCTGCTGCCCTCTGGCGACGGCTTCAGGCACACGCACACGCACGTCTCTCAGTCCAGTTACTGCGACTCCTGACAACACAGGTTTACAAGTCATGAAGTATTGTAGACAGTAGGGCTATACTCCTCAAGATGGAAGTCACGGTAGAGGATCGCCTGCTGCCCTCTGGCGACGGCTTCACGCACACGCACACGCACGTCTCTCAGTCCAGTTACTGCGACTCCTGACAACACAGGTTTACAAGTCATGAAGTATTGTAGACGGTAGGGCTATACTCCTCAAGATGGAAGTCACGGTAGAGGATCGCCTGCTGCCCTCTGGCGACGGCTTCAGGCACACGCACACGCACGTCTCTCAGTCCAGTTACTGCGACTCCTGACAACACAGGTTTACAAGTCATGAAGTATTGTAGACAGTAGGGCTATACTCCTCAAGATGGAAGTCACGGTAGAGGATCACCTGCTGCCCTCTGACGACGGCTTCAGGCACACGCACACGCACGTCTCTCAGTCCAGTTACTGCGAATCCTGACAACACAGGTTTACAAGTCATGAAGTATTGTAGACGGTAGGGCTATACTCCTCAAGATGGAAGTCACGGTAGAGGATCGCCTGCTGCCCTCTGACGACGGCTTCAGGCACACGCACACGCACGTCTCTCAGTCCAGTTACTGCGACTCCTGACATCACAGGTTTACAAGCCATGAAGTATTGTAGGCGGTAGGGCTATACTCCTCAAGATGGAAGTCACGGTAGAGGATCGCCTGCTGCCCTCTGACGACGGCTTCAGGCACACGCACACACACGCCTCTCAGTCCAGTTACTGCGACCCCTGACAACACAGATTTACAAGCCATGAAGTATTGTAGACGGTAGGGCTATACTCCTCAAGATGGAAGTCACGGTAGAGGATCGCCTGCTGCCCTCTGACGACGGCTTCAGGCACACGCACACGCACACGCACACGCACGTCTCTCAGTCCAGTTACTGCGACTCCTGACAACACAGGTTTACAAGTCATGAAGTATTGTAGACGGTAGGGCTATACTCCTCAAGATGGAAGTCACGGTAGAGGATCGCCTGCTGCCCTCTGACGACGGTTTCAGGCACACGCACACACACGTCTCTCAGTCCAGTTACTGCGACTCCTGACAACACAGATTTACAAGCCATGAAGTATTGTAGACGGTAGGGCTATACTCCTCAAGATGGAACTCACGGTAGTGGATCGCCTGCTGCCCTCTGGCGACGGCTTCAGGCACACACACACGCACGTCTCTCAGTCCAGTTACTGCGACTCCTGACAACACAGATTTACAAGCCATGAAGTATTGTAGACGGTAGGGCTATTCTCCTCAAGATAAAACTCACGGTAGTGGATCGCCTGCTGCCCTCTGGCGACGGCTTCAGGCACACGCACACGCACGTCTCTCAGTCCAGTTACTGTGACTCCTGACAACACAGGTTTACAAGTCATGAAGTATTGTAGAGGGGTTTACTCCTAAAGGTGGTAGTCTCAACAGAGGATAGCCTACAAACACCACACACTTCTGACACTTAACTAAAACGTTAAAATACGTTAAATATATTTTTAAATTCAATTAATAATTTGAATTTAATGCATTTCCTCCAAAATATGTAAGAAACCATATGTGTTAATTTAATTACTTGCAACTAATGGGTTTTAGAACATAGGAACATAGGAAGTTTGTTTTATGTGCGGAATAAAATAATTTTTGTATTATTAAAAAATCCCCATTGCGATTAAAAAGGCCGCCATTACTGTTGTAAAATGATCCGTACTAATCCGTACTGTCTCATAATTTTATTGTTAACTATTTTCATTTATCTTAATACAGTACATAAAAATCTTCTGTACGTGTGTTTGTAAGTGAGCTCCTTCTAAACGGCTGGACCGATTCTGATGAAATGATTTGTGTTTATTCAAGGGGGTTTTGGGAATGGTTTAGAATCACAATCTGTGCAAATCCGTCCAAAGGGCTCCGCACCAGAGGGTGTAAAGAGTGCAGTGTCAAGTTTTATAAATTTAGTGTTTACAAAATTAGTATCTGGGATTAAATCATTTGAAAGTTTCTTTAAAATGTCATTTGTTCAAATGAAAAAAATTCTATACACTTTACTAAACGATTCCCTCTGAACCATGCATTAATATGTAAAACTATTAAGTATAAACTGAACAAAATAAAAAGTTTCATTCACCACGTTAATATTTTAGAGTTTTCGAGGATTATGCATTATCAATAAAAATCACTTGTTAATATGTTGGCCAAACAAAAACTAATTTAAATGTTTATACATATTATGTTCATTATAATAAGCTAAATATTTTTTATATCCTTTAGCTATCTGAAATGTATAAAAGGTTGATACTGTGATTAACAGATATTCCATCTTTCGTGCGTGCGATTGTGTGTATTTACCAGGCTGTAATATTATCAAAGGTACCCTGGTGTAAGGTGACATAGTTCTTGTCGATTTTTCATATATTTTTGATGTTTTAATTTTTCAAGTCCCAGATGAATACATTTATTTCTTATTCATAATTGGTCTTAAAATGCCTGAATATACCACCATTTCACCATCATTCGTTTCATATTTTATCACCTTTTAAATTTGCCAGCGAATCTAAACCTAATAAATTAAGTTTTGTACATCGCAGCAACGTACGACGGGTACCCCAGTAATTTATATTTATTTATTATGCATAACCGAAGTAAACTTGATTGTTTTCATGATGATACATAAATTGATACGCTTATTTTTTTGCGTGCTTTATTTTGAAAATCACAATAATTGTATTATATTTACGTAATGGTGGAATTTTCTTCATTATGACTTTAAAAATAAGAAATGCTAATCAGTTTAACGTGTATCTCTTACACTGTAGTAACCACTTTCACTTGACTGAACCAAGCTGTTTAGCTTCCACTTACCCCATGCCAGGAACCAGACACATAAACAAGGACTGATGACGTAGCTCGGGATACTCAGATCCATTCCTTGGTTCAATCGCTCACATCTGAAAAAAGATTAATTAACTCGAATGAGCTTAAATTAACTCAAGTAATCCGTAACATGTGTTGTTGTAATTGGATATCATCGGGAACAAATTAGGTAATTATTTCATAACTAATGCCTTGATTGTGAGACAGGTAAAGTCAAATTTAATTATTGACACTATTCCATTTCAAAGAATAGAAGGAATTAAATTAATTGATCAACATTACATTCAACCTTAAAATATATTATCAATATATTAATATGTCTTGGACCTACGTATGGATCTATTTACCAATTTAATTTTACTTTCATTAACTACAGTAACGTTATATTTAATTGTCATTTAATCACGGAACCAAACGGAATTTTATCAAAACTTATAAATACCATAACAAAATACTGTCTCCGTATTTAATATGTGAAAAAACCAGCACTCTTCCACAGTAAATGTGAAATATTAGATTAATAGAAAACTTAACAATATTAATAATAATAATAATAATATTAAAAATCAAAATATATTTCTGACAGTTGTCGAAATTGGGGTTACAACAAACATTTTACAAACATTATTACAAACATTTTATATTTTGTTTTGTGATAAAAAAAAGTAGAGGGCAATTTTGGTTGCATGATTTTAATTCTATTTTTTTTAATTATGTGGATAAATTTAAATTATGTTATTTTTAGGTCAATACAAACAAATGTTGTGATAAAATGTCTCCCTACTAACGTTCCCTTCCGTTGGAATATTTATATCTTTGACATGATTTTTTATATCTCACTAACCACTTTAACAATAAAGTTCTTGGTGTTATATTACAATACAATTGTTAAAAACCTAAGAAATAAGATTACCAATCTCAGTATGAACTTTTCAAAGGGGTTTCGATTGATCTACTTTCAACATGTTTATGTACATCTGATTCGATCACTGCGTTAATATTATTTTCCGTTAAATAATGCCGATATTGCAGTATCAAGATGTTTAACCTATTTAGTATTGCCGGCTATTAACAATGTATTGCTCACTAAAACATAGAGTCGCTTGCAATATTCAGAGCCACTCTTCACCGCCCCCATAAACTTGTCTGATATTGTCTCCCGGCATAAACTGTTTGGACCCCCGAGACCCTGATAAACTTCATTTATTATCTGTCACTGTTGAATAAACATGTAACCATTAGATAACATCGGCCCGTCACATATATTTTTCAATTTGTGTTTTTAATTAATCAACTCCATTTAAAAAATTTAAATTCAATAGTTATAACGATTTCCAATTTACAGAAAATTGGAAAGCGTTTATTTGTCACAACGTCAGTAAAAAATAATTATAGTTTAATAAGTTTGTATGGATTTAAAGTACAAATTATGCCAATTATACAAGCTATCCTGTAAATAATACTTATTTAAAATATTGACACCTTCAATAAAATCATTTTAGATCTATGTCATAATTATGTTTAACACTTAATTAAATTGGAACACAAAGTGCACATGAATTTATAAATATCAATTAATTTACTAATTTTTACCCAAAATTTTTAATTTAAAATTGTTTTTTATATACCTCTCATGTAACCTGGAAATAACTTTATTTTTGGGGGTTCTCGGTAAAATGTAAAATGTAAAGTAATTTCCATACTTTTAGTTTATAATCTTATTTTAGTTTTAGAAAAATATGATGACATGTAACGTTAAATTAAATGGTTTATATAACTCCCTAAAACAATCTTAGTAGTTGAAGTGGCGCAACTATACTTTCGGCCTAATTAGGCCATCATCAGGCACAAGGATAATAAGTTTTTCTTGAATTTTCACTTCATTAAAACTTGAATAAAAACAAATAAAAACTTGAAAAAATGTAACGTTAACAATGAATATATTTGGATTTTATGAGGACTAAGAATAATCTTAGGTGTTTTTCACTAGACGGATACCTCCGTCTAGTGAAAAACTGGAAATTGTTAATGTACAACGAAGAAGCCCAGTATTTTGGTACTCGTACCTCCTTAATTCTATCCTTTATCTGCTGGGACTAGCCTGGGACATTTTTTAGGAGGAGGATGTAATGCTAACGCACAACGAAGAACCCTGGTAGTGTGGTACTCGTAACTTCTTAACTCTGTCCTATATCTGCTAGGACTAGCCTGGAACCTTTTTAGGAGGAGGATGTAATACTAACGCACAACCGAGAACCCTAGTAGTTTGGTACTCGTACCTTCTTAACTCTGTCCTTTATCTGCTGGGACTAGCCTGGGACGTTTTTTAGGAGGAGGATGTAATACTAACGCACAACCGAGAACCCTGGTAGTTTGGTACTCGTGCCTCCTTAATTCTGTCCTTTATCTGCTGGGACTAGCCTGGGACGTTTTTTAGGATGAGGAAGTAATACTAACGCACAACAGAGAACCCTGGTAGTTTGGTACTCGTACCTTCTTAACTCTGTCCTTTATCTGCTAGGACTAGCCTGGAACCTTTTTAGGAGGAGGATGTAATACTAACGCACAACAGAGAACCCTAGTAGTTTGGTACTCCCACCTTCTTATCTCTGTTCTTTATCTGCTAGGACTAGCCTAGGACTTTTTTTAGGAGGAGGGTGTAATACTAACGCACAACAGAGAACCCTAGTAGTTTGGTACTCCCACCTTCTTATCTCTGTCCTTTATCTGCTAGGACTAGCCTGGAACCTTTTTAGGAGGAGGATGTAATACTAACGCACAACAGAGAACCCTAGTAGTTTGGTACTCGTACCTTCTTAACTCTGTCCTTTATCTGCTAGGACTAGCCTGGGACGTTTTTTAGGAGGAGGATGTAATACTAACGCACAACCGAGAACCCTGGTAGTTTGGTACTCGTACCTTCTTAACTCTGTCCTTTATCTGCTGGGACTAGCCTGGGACGTTTTTTAGGAGGAGGATGTAATACTAACGCACAACAGAGAACCCTAGTAGTTTGGTACTCGTACCTTCTTAACTCTGTCCTTTATCTGCTAGGACTAGCCTGGAACCTTTTTAGGAGGAGGATGTAATACTAACGCACAACAGAGAACCCTAGTAGTTTGGTACTCCCACCTTCTTATCTCTGTCCTTTATCTGCTAGGACTAGCCTGGAACCTTTTTAGGATGAGGATGTAATACTAACGCACAACAGAGAACCCTAGTGGATTGGTACTCCCACCTTCTTATCTCTGTCCTTTATTTGCTAGGACTAGCCTGGAACCTTTTTAGGATGAGGATGTAATACTAACGCACAACAGAGAACCCTAGTGGTTTGGTACTCCCACCTTCTTATCTCTGTTCTTTATCTGCTAGGACTAGCCTGGAACCTTTTTAGGATGAGGATGTAATACTAACGCACAACAGAGAACCCTAGTAGTTTGGTACTCCCATCTTCTTATCTCTGTCCTTTATCTGCTGGGACTAGCCTGGAACCTTTTTAGGAGGACGATGTAATACTAACGCACAACAGAGAACCCTAGTTGTTTGGTACTCCCACCTTCTTATCTCTGTCCTTTATTTGCTAGGACTAGCCTGGAACCTTTTTAGGATGAGGATGTAATACTAACGCACAACAGAGAACCCTAGTGGTTTGGTACTCCCACCTTCTTATCTCTGTTCTTTATCTGCTAGGACTAGCCTGGAACCTTTTTAGGAAGACGATGTAATACTAACGCACAACAGAGAACCCCAGTAGTATGGTACTCGCACCTTCTTATCTCTGTCCTTTATCTGCTAGGACTAGCCTGGAACCATTTTGTACATTTTTTCGGGCAAGGCCTTTAATTATTACGCCACTAAAGCTGTCCTCGTATGGATAATCACAATGTGCAATCCGATTGAAGTTGACCTTTTCCGAAGTATGGATTGAACGTCAAGCCCGGGAGTGTAGCCCTAATATTTATCGTAATTTTGATTTCTATTGTTTGGCCAGAGTGTTGATATTTTCGTCACTGCTGTAATAAAGCAACCTCAGGTTATTGGTTTTCCATGAAGTTTCTCCCTAACTAACTAAATGCCTTATTTTCATGAAGATTTCCTGATTTTAATAGCTACTTTAGAAATGCATGCGTTACTAGACGAGGTACAAAGCATAATTACTAGTGAGTTGAGCTGAACACTGATTTTAATTAAGTGTAACTAGCATTTTGATTTGTCCAAGGCACGTTCCATCCAAATGATTGACGCATTGTTTCCATACTGTATCATAATGAACCGCTTTGTACATAGAGGGGCTCATTACCTACGTTGCAAACAGGTTTTACAAAATGAAAACGAACCAATTATTGTAAGCGGTGTGCATTATCACCGTATGGTGATAATTAAATAAAATAAAACTTGACTTGTGTGACCAATAAAGTAATAAATCATGAGCAAACGACGAACGTTATAAACAGAAGTGCAAAACTGTATAAAAAATGCTGGAATTCCTCTGTATGTAACTATAGTATGAATGTATGTAGCTACAATATAGCATCACTTGCAGCTTAATTGGGCCTAAATGAACTGAATATTCGTTACCTCAGAAATTTCGTTTATGCTTCGACATTACAATAACTGACTAATTGACTTTAGACTAATTGAAAAAATATAAATTACCTGTAATTCCTAGCATTGTAAAAGTCTAACCCAAAAGTATGACTTAGTAAAAACTAGAGTACTAGAACCCATTTCAAGCTAAACTGCGAAACTTCAATTTGGGTCCGTAAATAAAAAGTTGAGAAGTAGGCTATAATGTTAACTGATGTTGTTTACCTGGATGGAGGGAAACAATAAAGGCTTCATCTGGATCGGGCTAACAGGTAGTTTTAACGTTGCATATGGTAAAGTATAATATAGTACTCTATAATTATAGTTCCATAATAGCATTTTCATGTCATTAATCTCTCCGTATTCTACGTGCTGTTCTCTAAAATTTCATCAAACAATAAAAATATCGACAAAATAGTCGTGTGGGTGATATGGAAACCTTTCATTTTGCCAATGCTTAAAAATATATCACATCTCTAGACTTGTTTTTGGAGCAGTTAATTAATAACGACGAATCTTTAATTTAGCTGATTTTAGAGTTCGTTATTTTATGACGCTATATATTAATGAATAATTGTATATTTATTTGGACTCCAGCAAATACGTTGATCCTTTTACAAATTCAATATTGTTTAAATTAAGTCTGAAGTAAACAAATTAAGTATTTTAATCCTAAAGCCCATAGCATGGCTCTGTGAAATTATATAAATTAACTTATAGTAATAATTTAAACCCGATCCTAAAGTAATACAATCTAATAACCTTTGAACTGTATGATAACTATTTAACGTACTTAGAATTGTATTTAATACATTATCCTATGATTAAATCTTATGTTATTTCGTTTATTTTTATTATATATTTCTAATTCTGTAAGCTATTTACATAAGTTTTATTTATATGATTCGCTAAGCGCATGTAATGCTCTCTTACAATAGTTGAAAATCAAGGAACATCGTGTTGCCACAGTTAGCAGTCGACGGACACGCGGTTTGTAGTTTAAAGCTTTTTTTTGATATCGGCTTATTTGTTATAACTGATCACAACTATTGAAATTAAAACTCTTTCATAGTTTGAAACTCTATAACTTATTTGATTTATCGAGTAGCTTTTTTGACTACAAATTACCTCTGATTAGAACACATTCCTTTGATTGGTTATACTACACTTGGATTCGAATCCGCTTCCTCAAGGAAGTTGTAAATATACCAGTTACGAGCCTTCGCTGCTTTACGGACACAAGTATTCGTGAATTGCATCATAAATGCTAATTTTTATATTATTTTTCATATTACACATCTTACTCATAAAATGATCGTTACTCGTACACTGAGGTGCAGCAACAGAAATACCAATATTAAGACATAACGTATATTTATGTCAGGTTCAGTAAGTCCTAATACCTGATAAGAATCAGGTCTGAGCCTTTGGGATTTGGCGAGACAATCCATATCCCTTTGTTGGTTTGCGCTTTACTGCAGTATTTTATAAGACAAC
Source organism: Nephotettix cincticeps (assembly GCA_023375725.1). NCBI lineage: Eukaryota > Metazoa > Arthropoda > Insecta > Hemiptera > Cicadellidae > Nephotettix > Nephotettix cincticeps. The sequence goes on from CM041791.1 coordinate 74,564,996, forward strand.
AAGTCACAGATATGTTACTCTATCAGTAATCTGAAACTACCTTCAAAGGACCTTTTACTAATGATAATGGAAATTCAACTTTTGTCATAATTTATGTTTAAAACATAAAATATTTTAACACTGCCGATGCTATCATAATGTTTAATCTTCAGTCAGAAGGTTTGAAGCATTTTCTAAGGTATTCATTAGGAATAACCGTTTTACCATCACAAAAAAATGGCACATGTTCTTCTTAGATTTGTTTTGGTATATCCTATAAGTTATGAGACTTTTTTATGATTTTTATGAGGCTATTTTTCAACATATTTGGCTCAGAAAATCTTATAATGTCCGCCATTTTGAAAACTATTGTAAATGTTTTCTGGACTAAAGAACGTACCGATATAATACAGTTTAATTTAATATTTTAGTTCATACTTAATCCATTTCGGAATGAAAAACTTGTTTGTAAAAAAATAAAATGACTGAAAACGGATAATTGAAGCCGAAATCAAGAAAATTTACAGTAAAATTTGTATCATTTACATACTGTGTGATTTATGTAGGTATCAGAGACGGAATAAATTTCGGACCGTTTGGCGTAAAACTACGTAGGCCCTATGTATGTGCATATAAAGTTTCCATGGTATTTAAAGTCATTCATTAATTTAGTTTCATAGCAATAGGTACATTTGCCAAAAATGCCAAAAGACCAAAACCAAACGAAGCCTTTCTTTGCATAAAGGCATATCATGCGATAACTGGATTAGACTATCAAAATTAATCCTCGTTTTCTGCCATTTAATTTTATTTGATTTTGTTTTTGGCTAAGAATCCATTAACAAAATAGATCTCTTGTAACCCGTTGTGATTTAATTAAAGTATTTAATGTGAATAGCTTCACTAATGTTCTCTGTGAGTGAATCATATTATGAATAATTCTAAGCTACTTAATCATGGACTAAACTAGTTAGTTTACTTCAGATATACTGGATTCAACGTAAGACGAATGTTAAAGATTTATCTTTCAAAACGTGTAAAACGAATATTGTTTAGAAAAAAATTTAAGTAATTTCTTTAAACTTAAATAATTATCTTCCTGTATTTTTGTACCAATAAACCCTGTAAATCACCTTAACCAGAGTGCAAAATGAGAATGAGAGAAATTTGACAGGTAGGATACAATTTGTAGGATACAACTTATAAGAATATTTAAAGTTTTCAGTCATCTGAGATCCTGTCTAACAAGACTTTAACATTTTATATCATCCTATTCAATATTATATTGTGATGATCATGTACTTTGTTTAAACGCGTCATTTGGTTACTGCATTAAATGGTAATTAATCATGGTTTAACTAATCCCTGAATCCAGTTATTAACGCTTAAACGGAATATATGATTTGGTTATGTGTTACAAATGCGTAATTAGTTTTTATTCAATAATAATTACGGTAAGTACTAAAAGAGCAAAAGATTTACTATCTTCCAAATGAAAGCAAAAGGCCGATCTAAGCCCTCAGAGATTGCAGGTTCTTTATTTTGGGGATTTCAAGAAACATTACTCCCTTGTGAATTGTATTTCTTTTCTTTTTTAGATATTGTGTTTGCTTTGATAAATGCATTCTATAATGTTTAATTTTACAGACTTAATATAAGTACCAATCTATATTATTGTGTCCATTATTTATAGTATTATAAACTATAGTTTCCCCAAATATGAGCTAGCTCCAATACTTGTATTTCATTTCATAAGATGGTCGTATGGATTTTGAAATATCATTTGGTTATAAATAAATGTTTCTGTGTGCTCACATTTTCATTTATGTGTACTTTCTTTAATGAAGGGTGGTAAAATAAAAAGTTGTTTACATTTTCAGTGTTTTTTTAAATTTTTTTTAAATCAAACACCGTTTCCCTTAAAACAGTGATATGTAGCACAATGATAGTATATAATTTTAATATACGTAAAAACTATGAGAAAAAACTGTAAGACAAGAAAACGTATGAATTCAGCAGGCTCATGACTTTTGTATATTCACATCACCTTTATTTCCTTCTGATTTATATTATTTTTTACTGACTTCATAATGTGCTTTGTTGGTACCACTGTAAGAGAGTTTTGGTGAAGATTCTAAACATAAACCGTAGCTTAGTAATTCCTGTGCTGGTTGTCGTTTGTGGCTGATCTAATATCGTCTGATTCTTCCTGTCGTTAAGTATTCACGTTCTTTCTTGTGTCATTTATCTCTTATTTACTACGGATATTGATCAAAACTATTATATATTATTATTGATTTGGAAATTCGCTGAGTACGCAGGTCTGCTGCGACAGGGGTATTTGTGAAATTAAACGTGTTGTGTTTTTGGGTTTCGATAATTAAAGGTGTTGTTAGTGAAATAGTGAGTTAGTCTGGGATGTTATGTCCAGAAATATTAAATAAAAATAACTAAATAACTAAAAAAAACTAAAAAAAAATTAAATTTGAAAAACGTATTTCCAACTATGATGCATAAGCTGTACTTGATAATAACATTATATCTACATCGTTGTTTTCACATTACGAGCAGCTGAGTATGTAGAAGTGAGAGAACACAAGTCGGCAAGGAAGGGTTAGCAACAGAAGAATATTTATGATTGAAAACTAAGCCCTATTTGTGATTGATAGTAGTTAACTTTTCGAAGTTAATATGTTGCAGGTTTTATTTCAATATCTTGAGGGAATAGCTGTAAAACACAAGAACGCATAAAATATTTAGATTTAACCGCTATAAACGTGGCTGGTGCGTCCCAACATAAACCCTGTGATCAACCGCCTCGCAGTCAGGTTTACACCATCAACAATTGTTTCTTCTTCAACAGAAGTTTAGCAAGTATATATACTGCACTATATACATATACGTAGCCCTATATCTAATTTCGTTAACTTATTTATACTACTCAATACCAATGGTAACTTAGTAGCTAGAAGTAAAATTAGTCAATTGGAAATTGTTTTTTATTTAAATCTAGTAATAGTAAGGGTAGAATTGGTTACAGAGTTCAACGTTGCAGAAGTGTGAGTGAAAAACATAATGTAAAATATCTTACTGTTTAGATAAAATTGAATTTATTTTAAGTTATAGCCAGGATCCCACCACATCGACTAGTCACGCCAGAATGATGCAAACCACCCAGTCGATAGAGCTTATGAGACTTAGCTATTTATTAATTTTCACCCTGGCGCCTATTAATTTGATTGAATTGTCTTTATTATTTATATTGCTAGCCCTGCACAATGGCTTATCAAAAGTAAATGAGTACTCTGATACAAACTATACATTGACATTTATTTATAAATTCCATTAGCCTATAAGTAGGTAGGTTGTTTTATTATACATGATACAGCTGAAGAAAAACAAGTTACAGCGTTTACATGTTAAAAAGAGTCTAAGCGTAAAGAAAAAAGAGTCTAAGTTAATGAATCTTACTTAATAAAGAGCTCTCCGAGTAAATTTAGTTTTACATCATTTATATAGGGATAAATGTCTTAGGCCTATTCTTCAATAATGTTTTCAAATAAATATTCCATTGATGTTACGCAGTTAAATAATAATACACGTAATAATCAATTTCACTGATAAATTAGATTAGTCCTTATCAGTCATTTGAACTGTCGGTGTGTCGCTCCAGTGTTCTATGCAATAAAGAGTTGCTCCCACTACAAAATCCTTAGACGATGATGTCTCTCCTTGTCACGAACAATGGTTGAACAATCAAAGTCTGTTCAATAAATTACTTAAAACTTGAAATAACCATTCTTCACCGAGCTCATCCTATGGTACTAAGCTCAAAGTCCATCTGCACCTAACTGTTGCTTGATGTACCAAAAAGTATATAAAAACCAGTATACGTATATTGGGAACATCACATAGTTTATTCCCTATTTCCGCCGACGACCAGAGGAAGAAAGACCATGGTGAAGTAATCCAGCAGCGTAGTATTTCATTAGCCAATCAAAATTAAGAACTCTTAACATAGCCACGGAGTGCTGGCGTATTCTAGCTATGAATCCAGAGTTCTTTGAGTGGTCTTTCGTCCAAACGATTGATTTTATGTACTATAAAAGATTATTACAAATAAGAAGTGATTATATATTGTCAAAAATAAGTTTAACCTTTTTAAATATTGATATGATTTACACATAGGCCCACTACAAGAGGTGGTATTGATAGTGATGACAACGATATATGAAATTATTATTATTATTGCAAATATTCAACCACTTTGTATTGGATGTGAAGCAAGAAAATTTTTATCTATGAAAATTCATCTTCTTTCACAAAGGTCTTTAAAAAAGACTGGCTGTATAAAATATAGGCTCTATAAGATGAGAGAATCGTTTTCATAGCATACTATTAAGAGATATCCCTTGAGTTTTACTAGTAAATTGTAATGGTAATGTTATGTGTGTTGAACGTTTTGTAATATCATGTGTTATTACGTAATTTTATGTATACATTATATTAAAATATTTTGAGTTTACCTAAAATCCCGTGTAAAGTGTAAAACTGAGTCATCGAAAAATCTGTTTTCATTTCAACACAAGTAATACTAAGTTTGGCTTACCTTACTTAACTTATTTAAACGTTGAGAAGGACGAAGATTCCAAAATATGTCATTGTCCGGACAGTTATTTAAGGTTGTCGAGAAGGTAGGCTAGTTCCCCACGCAGGCCGGCCGCTATGAGGACAGTTGCGTTGGTGAAGTTGTGTGGTTGCCCTCACTACGAATAAAAATCAAAATCCAAAGGAAATTTTCACTGGCTTGATGGAAGATGATACAAACTCCAAACCGAAATTTTTTTTAAAGCTTATCGCAGCCCAATGATAATAATATACTAATATAAATCATGAAAACTATTATTAAAGTTAAAATACATTTTTAATATAATTATTTCTTTGAAATTTAAAATATGTATACAACAATTAAATCGTGGTTATCAGTTGATTTTACCACACACAGATACCAAATACCATTAAACTGAAAATTTTATAACGATGAACTGGCACCTTTATTTGTAGATATTAAATATTTTCAGTTTTTAACCGATACCGCTTTTTTATTAGGCCTACGTATTATGAATATAAAAGTTTTGATGACTAAATTTTATTTGATAAAATAAAAAATTTGAGAAATAGTTTTTTGGTCGAATACCGTTTATATTTTGATTTATTTAGATCTAAATTTGTTGGATTATTTTAAAAGTTGTAGGCATTATTTTTTACGTTTTTCTGAGCCATCTATTTATCATCATCAAAAGAAATTATCGTTCACAAATTTTGACAAAATTTGAGCTATAAAAACAAATGTTAAAAAATACATAAAATTTACACATTTTTATTGAACACGTATGTTACGCTGGCTAGGAACAGTTGCCAAATCATAATTTGTAATTAAAATTTCGATTTTTGAGTGATATTCTCCAATAATAGGCCAAAAATGTATGGTTCCGAAACATGTAGGATAATATTTATAATAATATTAATATTAATAATTGTTTAACTAAGTCTAAAAAGGTATATAGATGTAAAGGAATATAACTTTAAGTAGGTACTTTATTTTATTAATATCATTTACATTGTACTCAAGACTTATGTAACATCTCAACACTTAAAATATTACAAAATGTATATTGAATTAAACAATGTGGTATTATCAAGGGTAGTTTGAACAAGGAATTTAATAAAGGGGCGGCTGGAACATAATTTATGAATGCGTACCTGTCTAGGTGAACGTATGTGAACCGGGATAAACTACATATTTCCCCACCCCATGATAAAGTTGCCCATATAAGGAAATGATATGTACAGTACAGTGTACAATGGTCATAGTAGCATGACAGTGGTGACTGATCGACACAATCAGAAGATTTCTATTTACCAATATACTCTTGGAGTAATATGGTAATATAAAGATCTTTCCTTGTATAAGGGTTGCTGGGGGTTATGTCAAATTCTATACCATATCATTTATAGTTTTAAAGGTGATGAAAAGTTGGCAAATTTTACAAATCAGATGAATGATTTTACAAACTATATAGAAACTGGTACTATAGTAGGTTTTTTTAGCACGAAAGCTCAAAACGTAAGGTAAAATAAAGTTTTCAGAAAAAATGTCACATTGTTCTCAAATTTTATTTTGGTACATTTAACAAGATGATTAAGGTTTGAGGAGTTTCCAATAGTTTTGAAACACTTTCAGTTAACACAAGCTCGAATCAAATCCTATTAGAGACAAAGAATTTAAATTTTTCCGATGCGGGGATGTTACACATAAAAGAAAACTTCCTGGTTACAAGGTTAGATGCAATTATTGTAATGTATTAGGACACTTTGACGTTGTCGTAGTAAAAAGAAGAAGGCGGTTAAAGAGCTTTCTGCTACTGAAAATGAAAATTCTGGTTTTGAGCATAACTTCCTTCGTCTCATTACTGTAGAATTTTGTGTTCAAGATGTATCTGATGTATTGGACCTCCCTATCATGTATGTAAAGAAGTTGATAACGTTCTCGCGATTTTTGAAATCGATACGGGAGCTGATGTTTCTTGCATACCAAAAATGGTCTGGAGAAATTCTCTCTCCAGATTTAAGCGACTTGATGCTGCCTCGAAAAATTTTGAGGCAGCATCAAGTCAGCAGGACAAAACATTTTGAGCTGTTTAGGTACATTTTCATGTACTTTGAATTTTAAAGGTAAACAAATAGTAGAATAGTTGTATGTTGTCAGAAATCTTAAACAGTCACTACTAGGTCGTACTGCAATACTGCGTTTTCGTTGATTAAGTTTGTAGATACAGTTGACGAGAATTTGTCAACTGTAGATTCCTCTAAAGTCTGTTCGACATATCCTGAGATTATAATACCCGCCTCGCAGCAGATCTGCGTACTCAGTGAATTTCCAAATCAATAATATGATAATAATAATATATGACAAGTTTTACCATATCTGTCGATAAATATGGTATTTATTTGCCTATTCCCCATAAGATTAACATGGGAAAGAGTATGCAGGTTTGCTGCTGTGAGGAACACTGAAAGTAGGCATTACTGTAAAAAAATTTAATTTTAACATGTATACCTAATTTTATCAACATATGTCCATAAATAAAGGGGTTTGCCTATTCCCTATATGATTAACATTGGAAAAGGGTATGCAGGTTTGCTGCCATGATAAACTCGCAAACTATGATTTTTAACCATAAATGGATAGATCTCAACCAAATGAAGGTAAATACCGTTTAATCCAAAAATATTGATTGAAATGGAAAATATTAATTTTTCCTTATCCTCCATAAGATTAACATTGGAGCCCCAAAATACAACGTTCTGTGATTTTTTAATATCTCAGTAACCGTTGGAGATAGAGAAAAACTTTAAGGAACTAAATTGTGTAGTTTTTTCAGTTGATTCTAATGGTGAAGAAGTATTACATCAATGTCTTGTAGACTTAAGTGAGCAGACCATGTTATCTTTTTTACACGTAGTAAAAAAGAAGGCGGTTAACTTTCTGCTATGAAATGAATATAATATATCTATAATATCGTATAATTATATCAAGATATTTGTGTTCAAAAATCTGATGTAAAAACCTCCCATAAATTTGTTAGTGTATTCCATAAGATCCTCGCATTTTTGAAAGAGAGTGGGAGCAAGGTTTTTTTTGTACCCCAAATGTCGTTGTTTTCCAGATTTTAAAAATTATTATTTTAAATTTCCCATTGAATCAGCTTAAAAATTGAGTTTGTAAAAATACAATATAATTTTAAAGTGTATCTAGGTTTATGATGTAAAAAATCAAAATCACTATGTACGTTTGTATTCTTTGTTTGGTAAGGTTTTGACAATAACTCGTGTGTTACTCCATTTTTCTAATTCTAATTTATCTACTCTTTCCACTAGATCATGTCCTATCCAATGTTAATATTGGAATAATAAGAAAACAAAAATTACTATTTTACCATATTTTTAAATGATGGTATAATATATACAAACTTTAACAAACTATATATTAAGATTAAAACTAATAAAACTTGATATTTAAGCTTTCAATGAATGGTGAAACATATTTATGTTTTTAAAAACTGACTGTGTTTATCATAAAAAAAACTTGCCTATTCCCTAATAATCATTGGAAAAACAAAATACGTTTATGCAGGTTTGCTGCATGATATAACTCAAATAATTAATGTTACGATAAATGGATAGGATCTCCTTGACAAATTTGGTCTAATACCTTTTTATATTAACAGACAGACAAATAATATCATTATTACATTAACATATACAAAATTCATTTGATTTTTTATTCTATATAACCGTTATTTGAGAAAACTTTAAGGGTCATGCTGCTAGTTTTTTCAGTTGATTCTAATGGTGAAAGATAAAATGTAAAAAGTTTAAATTACATATTAAAAACGAAAAAACCTAATTTTTGAGTACAAAACCCCCCAAACTACCCGTTTCCATTGACCGATATGTCTGGTTTACGAACTCGTCTGAGAAAATGTAGGAATACACATCCCTACCAAATTTCGTCTCAATCGGACCATTTTTATGAGAGTTATCGTGTTCACAGACACACACACACACACACACACACACACACACATATATATATATATATATATATATATATATATATATGTACATATACACATACATATATATATATAAATTTTAACGACTATTGTTTTTTGGCCTCTGGGCACCTAAAAACAAGAAAATAACATGGTCTCGGGCTTAAGTCTTGCCATGAGACCTACGGTAATAGCTTCTTCCCTATGCGAAATTCGCTAAAAGAAGAACCCTATGTTATTAAAGTGAAGGAGAATGTAAAGCCATATGATGTGGAGGTTCCCAGACGCATCCCCTTTCCTTTATTTGACAAGGTAAAGACTGGATAAGACGGAAGAATTGAATATTATACAAAGGGTCACAAAAGCTACAGAATGGTGTTCTCCTATAGTGGTTGCACCTAAGAAAGATGGTTCAGTCCGAATCTGTGTTTATTTTACTAAATTGAACACTTTTGTAGATAGAGAAAGGATCATGCTGCCATCAACTGATGAATGTTTAGCCAAATTAAATAGAGATGTTGTTTTTTCAAAACTAGATGCACGAATAGGATTCTGGCAAATCCCTTTGGTAGAGGAATCTCGTAACTTGACAACAGTTCTGATTCCTTTTGGAAGGAACCAACGGACTCTATTCTTCAGTCAAGAGAAGAAAGACAAAAGGCTTCTAAAAAGCAATTGTTTGACCGGAGAATTAACACAAAAGAAAATGATCAGTTGAGACAAGGACAGACAGTGTATGTGTGGGACAAAGCCACAAATGGAAAACTTGTACGACCACATACTGATCCCAGGTCGTACATTGTTGAGACTGACGGTAGAGATTTATTACGAAGAAATTGCAAACGCCTTACTCCTTTCAAAAAGGCCTTAATTAACTTAGAGAGCCCGTCAACAGGAACTAAAGTACTAGTACATCTCCGGCTTTAGAAATAACTACAAAATACCCCCGTCGCAGCAGACCTGCGTACTCAGCGAATTTCCAAATCAATAATATAATAATATTAATAATATATGACATATATATGATAAATATATGATATTAATAATAATATAATAATAATATATAATAAGTTTGATCAAAATCTGTCGATAAGCATGAGAATTTTGGCCTATTCTCCATAAGATTAAAATGGGAAAGAGTGAGTAGGTTTGCTGCTGTGAGGAACACTGAAAGTAGCCATTTATACCATCAAAAATTTTATTTTAGCGAATTTCCCATAGGGAAGAAGCTATTACCGTAGGTCTCATGGTGAGACTTAAGCCCGGGACCATGTTATTTTTTCTTCTTTAGGTGCCCAGAGTCCAAAAACAATAGTCGTTAAAATTTATATATATATATATATATATATATATATATATATATATATATATATATGTATGTATATATGTATATATATATGTGTCTGTGAACACGATAACTCTCGTAAAAATGGTCCAATCAAGACCAAATTTGGTAGAGACGTGTATTTCTACAAGTGCTCGGACGAGTTCGTAAATCAGACATATCGGTCAATGGGAACGGGTAGTTTGGGGGGGTTTTGTACCCCAAAATGGGGTTTTTTGCGTTTTTCACATGTAATTTTTAAAAATTTCTAATTTTATCTTTCACCATTAGAATCAGCTTAAAAAACTACACAATTAAGTTCCTTAAAGTTTTTCTCCTCCAAACGAGATAACAAAATTCTCCGTAGGTTGTATTGTGGGGCTGTGCTGATTGGCTTTCTGTTATGTTAATATTTATATTAATCATCTGTTTGCATTGGGACTTTTTTATATTTATATTTTTTTAAATAATTCAGTAATGAAGTGTGAAGTGAACCCCACAAACCCTCGTAAACATTTACAGCAAATTTGACTGAGATAAATAAATTCGAATGAACGAAGGATTAAATCCTTCGTTTATACAAATGAGATTAAAATCAGTTAAATTGATCTATCCAAGGAGGGATTTAGGGAGAGAATTTGCATCCAAAAAATTACATTTTTAAAATTTAATTCATATAAGGAATCAGCTGAAAACAAACAATAATTCCATATTATTTGGAATCTTTTCTCTTTGCAGATCGAGTACTGAAATATACTTGTAGAAACTGTTAATATAGTAGGTTTTTTAGCTCGTATGTACATCTTATGAGGAAAGAGGTTAAAATTAATATATCACTTATTATTAAAAATATTATGATAAAATTTAGTTTACAACTTAAACTAATCAATGTCTAATGTATGTTGATAAAATATAAATTCTAATTTTTTTGTCATCTAAGTCTAATTTTTGCCATCAACTATTTTTTATCCTTTAAAATTATATGCAAATGATAGGGGCCACGATTTAAAACTACCCGCACCAAGCTTTCTTTAGGAGTGAGTGTTATATTACTGAATTACTCAATAAAATTGTGCGAATAAAGCCTGATACATGTACCAAAGATGTTTTAAATGCCAATCAATATATGAATTAAAGTGGTTGGACCTCTATGGTCCCCTCGAACATACACTATTTTAAATTAGTTACTACAGTATAATAGTATAATAAATATTCTAAATGGGACTAAATAGCGTTTTTAATATTACAAATAGTATTTTTATTGAAATAATAATTAACAAGATACAACATTTTACAAGTTTGATGAAACATGTTTTTAACTGTATTTAAAATTTCTACATTGAAATAAAGCTATAGAGTTGAGAGAAACGGGTTCATAACATAACATTGAGAGATATCAAGGGTTTTACTAGGAAAGCACTTCAAAGTTTGCTCTAATGTTAACTTTGTGCTTGTCGAACAAAAACACATCGTACTCTCTTTGCTGGGAGTTAGGAATTGTTACTTCAACCTGATTCGAGCAACTTAATTGTCCATGAGTGATATAATTTGTAGCTAAATTCACATGCGCTTTTGGTGCAGTTATGTGATTTAAATAAGGATTTTATTACTTTATTTTTATTTAAAACGTCACAGAATGTTATTTCGCTTTTTAAAATTTATTTATTCGGATTAAATATGTCCAACATAAGAATGAAAATATAAGAAAATAATATAAAAAATAAAGAAAAATATATGAAAAAATTATAAATAAAAATAATAATGTAAATGTTAAAAGTCCATCAGGTGAAATTTGTGCAAAATATAGTCTATGCCTGAAATAATTGATATTGCATGAATTATTATGGCAAGTATTAACTAAACTATTTAGTTCGTTAGGGATAGAAAATAGTCCTGATATTGTCCTTTAATGAAGCCAAGGAGGTTGGGGCTGGAAATAGGGCACCAGATTTGCTGTATTTGTGAAGACCACAAACCATCGTCTAGTCTAACAAGCCCAATGACTGTAATGTCACCTGCTGCTGGAAAAGTCTGTATTTTGAGGTGGTATTTGCATTTAACACCTTCGCTAATATCATTAAAATATACATGAGACAACGTAGAGTCCTTTCGAAATCCAAAGACTTATTAGCTAAAGAAGCCTAATAAAACTAGCGAAATATATGAACGACGTACAAAAACAAATAATCAGAAATAATCATAGTTATATATACTCGTGTGACTAAAATACCCCCGTCGCAGCAGACCTGCGTACTCAGCGAATTTCCAAATCAATAGTATAGTAATAATAAGAATATATGACAATTTTGGTCAAAATCTGTCGATAAACATGAGAATTGTTTGCCTTATCTCAATAAGATTAACATGGGAAAGAGTGTGCAGGTTTGCTGCTGTGAGGAACATTAAGAGTAGGCATTTATACCATAAAAATTTTTATTTTTAACATTTAAACATTTCCATCAACATCTGTCGATAAATAAAGGAGTTTGCCTATTCTCTAAATGATTAACATGAGAAAGAGTATATAGGTATAGGTTATGATAAACACACCAACCATGATTTTTAAGCATTAATGGATGGATCTCAACTACGTGAAGCTAAATACCAAGTTTCATCCAAAAATATAGGTTAATAAGTGGAGTATTAATTTTTCTTATCCTCAGGCCCGGATTAGCAACTATTTACGCCCTAGGCCAGAGTTCTACATTACGCCCCCCCCTGCAGACGTTCGGGGAGGCTGGCATTTTCGGCATATTAAATGGTGCGCCCTAGCTTACCGGGAAAACTAAAAAAAATTGTGTGGGAGATTACTAATATCTGGTTATTTTTAGGTTATCAGTGATCTTACACATTCATTCGCAAGAAAATAATTTAAATCGATCAGTCAATAACAGCGAAATTCCAAAATGTGTGAGAAGAAAATACTTACAGAAAAGGTTATGTTAAAAAATAAAACACACTACTTAATTAACACAAATGACAGTGTATAATTAAGTAAGTACATTTACTAACACAAAACTGTACTTACTAACGAAATGGCTTTTAAATCATTATTTAAATACTTTAAGGCGGTGCGAGCGGCGTTAGGGACAACTGAAATCCGCTAGGTCGGCGCTAGTGTCGCTTATTCGTTACGCATATGTGGTTGATTTGTGCAAGCTTCCTGAGTGACTCGTTTAAGATAACAATTGTGTTTTTTGTATATTTTTTAAGATTTTTAATAATGTTTAAAATTAGAGTTTTGTCTGTACATTGCTCAAAATTATTCATTTTTAGTCATTTTTACTTTCCATGCGTTGGAAAAGCCGAAACCGGTCTTATCTCAACTTTTGTCGGTTTGTCTGTGACGTCCCAGGAGGCATTTTACGCCGTCTTCTCCGAAAAAAACAGGAGAACTGATTACAATGAAACTTATTTCATGTATTATCTACACCCCAGAGAAGGTTTATAAATGCTTGAAATCGCCCGCAGCCCCTTGAAAAGTAAATAACGAGCATTTAAAACCCCACTTTTACGCGATATTACTCGCATTTTGATTAAGTTTTCAATGAATAACCTACTGGTAATAATCAGCTGTCTTTGTAGTTTAAAGATTTATTAGAAATAAAAACAAACAGCTGTCAAATTAATATTAGTTAGTTTACATTGGTCATTCAGTTTAAACCTATTTCGAATTCATACTATATTAAAAAGTTATTTTAACGTATAACTAATTACAATAATGGTATGAATGTTTTAATCTATTTAATTGTAAAGTAATGCTAAATAATATAGCTGGGTATTGGTTTATTTTCTTTGTATTGATTTGTTTAGGATTTCTGGTTTACATTTTGGTGTGATGATCTTTAAACTGGATCCTACATCCCGTACAAAGGACGGGCTTACCGCTAGTCAACAAATAAAAGTTAAAATTGTGATTTTTTTAAATACTCGATATTTTTGCTCGCACCACCTTAAGACATCGTTTAAAATTTTCCTCTTCTTGGCTTTGGCCCAGGCAAACGATTGGATGGTGTTGGTGAAATCCAATGTTTTGGTTACATAATTTTTAATATTCAGGAGAGCAAGTGAGTTGAGCTTTGTTTGGGTCATGTTTGACCTATGGTATTCCTGGTATCCTTGAACAGGAAAATGACCTAAAATTACAATTAAACTGTGACCCAAAAAATATACAGGAAACAAAGCAATAAAAAAGTAGGCTATTCAATCTTATGATTTTTATGCTTAATGATTAATAAAAATTGTAGTATAATAAAAGTTAGAGTAATTTGTGGAATCTTACTTTCCCATGAAAAACTGTGATCCTAAGAAGCTGACAAAAAAGTAGACTTTGTTTAATATTTGTTTACGTTATTTTAGTTTAGATTAAAATCTAGGGCATTGAAATTGTAATACAACTAGGGCATTGAAATTGTAATACAACGTAAACGGTCTGTTATTGTTTGACTTACCTCTCGGCTGATGCGTTTGTTACTGGAGTACAAATAAACATTCGTAGCAAAATTTAGACATTTTGATAGACATCTTTTATTTTGTTTCCTATGATCCACTTGTACAAAGACAACGGCGTTTGATTTTTATTTTCCATTTTGTTTGTTGACATGTGCGATCTCAGGTGGACAAGTTCATTAAAGTTTTCCGGCTCTAAATCATTTTCAAATACACTGAGAAGTTTGTTAACCTCAACTTCAATTTATTCTGTCGTGAGATCTGAGAGTTTGATTATTGCAACAAATCTTGTAACAAATTCCTCATAGGCATGCATTTGACGCTCGTGTAGGAAAATACAAACATACAACATTTTTTGCCATACCTTGCCCTGCGCCCCCCGCAAGCTTGCGCCCTAGGCCATGGCCTAGGTTGGCCTTATGGGTAATCCGGGCCTGCTTATCCTCCATAATAAAAACATTGGAGCCCCAAAATATAACGACCTGTATTGTTTTTAATATTTCAGTAACCTTTGGAGATAGAGCAAAACTATAAAGGACTAAATTGTGAAGTTTTTCAGCTGATTCTAATGGTAAAAGATATAAAAATATGCAATTACAGGTCTGAAAAATATCCAAATTAAATCCTACTTCCGTTGAAAGAGTTTACTCCCAAAAATGTTAAATAACCAATTTAGAAATCCCAACAGTATAAACAAAAATAACTACGCCAAGAATTTCCCAAAATTGATCAATTGATCAAATTGATCAAATTGATCAATTTTCCTATACTGCATAAGAATAACACAGTAATTAAAGCATTTAATGCTATAAAATCCTCCCCAGTAAAAAATTATTTACAGTGCCACCTCGTGTTGTTTTCGAATGGCCACAAAATTAAAAAATATTTTGGCGTTACCAAAAATTCGAAATTTCCGGCCTAAGAAAATTAACTAACTGTAACGGCTGTGAACTATGACACAAGCCCCGTTCTGGTTTTTGCTAGATTCTGTGTAATTCCACTGAATTTAAAAGCAGTGTGACAAAAAAGTTTACCCAATAGTTGGAAAATCAACGTGTAAAACTCACAATATGATTTACCAACTATCATGTAAACATTGTCCAAAAGACTATTTTGGTCAAACGTCGAATTCATATCGAGTTCATTGTGATGTGGTGCATGAAAAGATCCAAAAAAATTTAGACTATTTATAACTATGCTTCTCACCATAGCCAAAATTTTGAAGACTGCTATAAGGTTAAAGCTCTTCACAAAATTAAACCATGTTAAATTGCAAAAAGTTACAAACTAATTTTGAGAAATTCTGAATTGTCACACAAGTTGGTTCAAAAATAATTAAAATGTTTACCTGGATTAAACTTGAGATAAGATTATAAAGATCGATTCTAGTCAATTGGAAACAAAATAGAAATTACATGTATAACAATTTCTATTCACTCAAAAGGTTTTTATTTAACATTTATTTTGTTTATTAATATGTTGGATATTGAAAATTTGCTGTCAAAAATCACATGTCAAAATATTTGAAGTCACTGTTAGCTATTTGTTCATCTCTCTTCGTTGCCTGAAAAAGTTTATTTGTACTAAACGAAACTTCTCTTATTCATTTTTTATTCTTCTGAACGAATCAATTGAATAACGATTTTAAGTCATTTGGATATTGTTCTACAAACATCAAAATTTAAATATGTATATTAACAAAAAATATGTTACGTTAGTAATCAGTTATAGTAAATTATCAGATCAGAGCGGAATCATTGACATTATTTTCCCACAATTTAATATGAAGGTGGCTAACAAATGAATATCCGTTACACCTACTATCAACTTCTCTCATAGCCAAATAGCAATGAATCGCCCATACAACTCCAAAACACAGGACGTCAAGGGTTTCAGCGATTTCATTTCAACATTGCGACTATATATAACTAGCGACAGCAAGCAACCTCAGGAACAATAAAATATCGAATCAAACGGGAGATAAAGAAAATAACTAAACACCCCAATAAATGTCGTAACATCGTAAATGTCGTAATGTCGTAATAAATCCAAACTTCTTGGATGCAAAGTCGAGATACCGACTCAGAGATTGAGTTTACAACAAAACCAAACATGCTCTACTTAAAATGTAAACACGAGCGATACCGACAATTAAATAAAAATATCACCAATAGGATTAAGTAAACATTTCAATGAATTAACCAGGAGATTTTCAAGAAAATACATCCGTACAGTGTCATTACAAAAAATTCATAAAAGGAATTTGAAGCTATCTCTTATGATATAAGGCAAATGTTTTAATCAATACTATCTTATTATGGGTCAAACAAAAGTCATACTAAATCAATATTAAGATGCTGTTACTACAGTAAATATTCACAGTCATAACTTTACACAACTTTGATCTTAACTTCGATCAATTTGGAGTTGATCTAGAATCTGATTACTGATCAAAACACAGGGTTTTTATACCACTGGAGTAGATTAAATACCAGTGAAACCACAGAAAGGACATAAATAAAATCAACAATCCTGATTTCAAAAACAAATCCATAAAAACACTGGTCCCAATATTATTGATTTTCAAATCCTAAACACAAAAATCAAGGTATCTGTATATATAAACGTCAAAACCCTCACTCACTCACTCACTCATCACTAATTCTCCTATTTCCCAGTTACTTAGTAGGCTGAAATTTGGTATACTGGTTCTTTAGGCCTAAAATAGGAAAGTCTAGTAGTTTTTGTGACGAATTCCCATAAATCTTTACCCTACATGCCTTCAAAGTTCCCATTTTAATCTTGTAGGAAAATGTTTTTTTCGATTCCAACATAATATGTTGTCTTGAGGTAAGCCTATAAGCAGCAGCTATTTTTATTTGATCCATTGAGCAAGATTAGATGAGATAAGATTGATGAAATGGCAACCATACTACAAGGTAGGTATTTAAGCCAAATATGAATTAGGATTGAGTGTAAGATGATTGTGGCTCTTGGCGTCTTGTAGTCTTGTTACTGACTAAGGCTGACATTTTCCTTAGACAGGACTCTTAATTAATAGCCCAAAAGCCGATGGAAATTAATGGACCTACTTTTTAACGTGGAATCCGAACAACGGCCCCTGAAATACGAATTGGTCTAATTATGAGGATGGTCTTGGTGGATTAACGTGGTATTCAATAGTGCGGACGTTAATCCCCACAACAGAACGCTACACCCACCGATCATCACTCACAACTATCCACAGTTCTTGACCTACAAGTAGTTGGATTATAGGACGTCGCCACCGTCCCAGTCAAAACATCATAGCAGCCTTGACCTCCAAGTAGTTGGATTATAGGACGTCGCCACCACCCCAGTCAAAGCAGCATAGCAGCCTTGACCTCCAAGTAGTTGGATTATAGGACGTCGCCACCGTCCCAGTCAAAGCAGCATAGCAGCCTTGACTTCCAAGTAGTTGGATTATAGGACGTCGCCACTGTCCCAGTCAAAGCAGCATAGCAGCCTTGACCTCCAAGTAGATGGATTATAGGACGTCGCCACCGTCCCAGGCAAAGCAGCACAGCAGCCTTGACCTCCAAGTAGTTGGTAATTCAATTAAAGTGCGGACGTAATCCCGCATGGGAACGCTTATCACCCACCGATTCCCCAGTCAAAGCAGCACAGCAGCCTTGACCTCCAAGTAATTGGATTATAGGACGTTGCCACCGTCCCAGTCAAAGCAGCACAGCAGCCTTGACCTCCAAGTAGTTGGATTATAGGACGTCGCCACCACCCCAGTCAAAGCAGCATAGCAGCCTTGACCTCCAAGTAGTTGGATTATAGGACGTCGCCACCGTCCCAGTCAAAGCAGCACAGCTGCCTTGACCTCCAAGTAGTTGGATTATAGGACGTTGCCACCGTCCCAGTCAAAGCAGCACAGCAGCCTTGACCTCCAAGTAGTTGGATTATAGGACGTCGCCACCGCCCCAGTCAAAGCAGCATAGCAGCCTTGACCTCCGAGTAGTTGGATTATAGGACGTCGCCACCGTCCCGGTCAAAGCTATACAGCAGCCTTGACTTCCAAGTAGTTGGATTATAGGACGTCGCCACCGTCCCAGTCAAAGCAGCATAGCAGCCTTGACCTCCAAGTAGTTGGATTATAGGACGTCGCCACCGTCCCAGTCAAAGCAGCACAGCAGCCTTGACCTCCAAGTAGTTGGATTATAGGACGTCGCCACCGCCCCAGTCAAAGCAGCACAACAGCCTTGACCTCCAAGTAGTTGGATTATAGGACGTCGCCACCGCCCCAGTCAAAGCAGCATAGCAGACTTGACCTCCAAGTAGTTGGAGTATAGGGCGTTGCCACCGTCCCAGCCAAAGCAGCACAGCAGCCTTGACCTCCAAGTAGTTGGATTATAGGACGTCGCCACCGCCCCAGTCAAAGCAGCATAGCAGCCTTGACCTCCAAGTAGTTGGATTATAGGACGTCGCCACCGCCCCAGTCAAAGCAGCATAGCAGCCTTGACCTCCAAGTAGTTGGATTATAGGACGTCGCCACCGTCTCAGTCAAAGCAGCATAGCAGCCTTGATCTCCAAGTAGTTGGATTATAGGACGTCGCCACTGTCCCAGTCAAAGCAGCATAGTAGCCTTGACCTCCAAGTAGATGGATTATAGGACGTCGCCACCGTCCCAGTCAAAGCAGCACAGCAGCCTTGACCTCCAAGTAGTTGAATTATAGGACGTCGCCACCGTCCCAGTCAAAGCAGCACAGCAGCCTTGACCTCCAAGTAGTTGGATTATAGGACGTTGCCACCGTCCCAGTCAAAGCAGCACAGCAGCCTTGACCTTCAAGTAGTTGGATTATAGGACGTCGCAACCGTCCCAGTCAAAGCAGCACAGCAGCCTTGACCTCCAAGTAGATGGATTATAGGACGTCGCCACTGTCCCAGTCAAAGCAGCACAGCAGCCTTGACCTCCAAGTAGTTGAATTATAGGACGTCGCCACCGTCCTAGTCAAAGCAGCACAGCAGCCTTGACCTCCAAGTAGTTGGATTATAGGACGTCGCCACCGTCCCAGTCAAAGCAGCACAGCAGCCTTGACCTCCAAGTAGTTGGATTATAGGACGTTGCCACCGTCCCAGTCAAAGCAGCACAGCAGCCTTGACCTCCAAGTAGTTGGATTATAGGACGTCGCCACCACCCCAGTCAAAGCAGCATAGCAGCCTTGACCTCCAAGTAGTTGGATTATAGGACGTCACCACCGTCCCAGTCAAAGCAGCATAGCAGCCTTGACTTCCAAGTAGTTGGATTGTAGGACGTCGCCACTGTCCCAGTCAAAGCAGCATAGTAGCCTTGACCTCCAAGTAGATGGATTATAGGACGTCGCCACCACCCCAGTCAAAGCAGCATAGCAGCCTTGACCTCCAAGTAGTTGGATTATAGGACGTCACCACCGTCCCAGTCAAAGCAGCATAGCAGCCTTGACTTCCAAGTAGTTGGATTGTAGGACGTCGCCACTGTCCCAGTCAAAGCAGCACAGCAGCCTTGACCTCCAAGTAGTTGGATTATAGGACGTCGCAACCGTCCCAGTCAAAGCAGCACAGCAGCCTTGACCTCCAAGTAGATGGATTATAGGACGTCGCCACCGTCCTAGTCAAAGCAGCACAGCAGCCTTGACCTCCAAGTAGTTGGATTATAGGACGTCGCCACCGTCCCAGTCAAAGCAGCACAGCAGCCTTGACCTCCAAGTAGTTGGATTATAGGACGTCGCAACCGTCCCAGTCAAAGCAGCACAGCAGCCATCAGCAATCCAAAGAAGCAAGCATAAAATAGTACTTAATGGTATATAATTACGGTAAAATAGAATTTTTCTCAGTACAGGTTTTGGGGATTATGTTTTATGATTAAAAATCAAGTGTATATTAGTTGGCCAAATTAAAAATAATTACAATTGTTTAGACATATTATGTTTACTATAATAATAAGCTGTTGTATATTTTTTTCTATATTATTTTTCCTATCTGAAATGTATGAAAGGTTAATATTTTGTATTATTATCAAAAATTTGATTTCGTGTGCAAGTGTGTTTACGTGCGAGAGTGTGTATTTACTGGACTGTAAAATGAACAAATGTACTTTGGTGTAAGATGATAAATAATCTGTTTCAATTTTTCATGTGTTTTTATGTTTCAAATCCCAAATAGAGTACCTAAATTTCTTAGACATTTTTTGCTCGAAATACCTGGATAGGCCAAAAATTCAGAAAGATAATAATTATTTTATTATGTTTTATGTTTACCAGCGAATCTAAGTATAATAAATATGTTTGGTACATCGCTACAAGGTGCGATGGGTAACACTAGTATAATACCCCCGTCGCAGCAGACCAACGTACTCTGCGAATTTCCAAATCAATAATTTAATATATGACAAGTTTTATAAAAATATGTCTATAAACATCGAATTATTTGCCTTTCCTCCATAAGATTAACATGGGAAAGAGTGTGCAGGTTAGCTGCTGTGAGGAACGCTGAAAGTAGTCATTTCTACCATAAATAATTTTTATCTTAACATTTATACCAACTTTCATCAACATCTGTCCATGAATAAAAGAGTTTGCCAATTCCCTATATGATTAACATGGGAAAAGAGTATGCAGGTTTGCTGCCATGATAAACACATAAACTATGATTTTTAAACATAAATGGATAGATTTGATCCACATGAAGCTAAATATCAAGTTTGATCCAAAAATATTCATTAATATGGGAAATATTATTTTTCCCCTATCATCCATAAGATTAACTTTGGATCCCCCACAATACAACGTACTTTGTTTAGATTTTTTAATATCTCGGTAACCGTTGGAGATAGAGAAAAACTTTAAGGAACTTAATTGTGTATTTTCTTAATCTGATTCCAATGGCGAAATATAAAATTAGCAATTTTTCAAAATTACACGTGAAAAACGCAAAAAACCCCATTTTGGGGTACAAAACCCCCCCAAACTACCCGTTCCCATTGACCGATATGTCTGGTTTACGAACTCGTCCGAGAATTTGTAAGAATACACGTCTCTACCAAACTTGGTCTCGATCGGACCATTTTTACGTGAGTTATCGTGTTCACAGACACACACACACACACACACACACACACACACACACACACACACACATATATATATATATATATATATATATATATATATATATATAAATTTTAACGACTATTGTTTTTGGACTCTGGGCACCTAAACACGAAAAAATAACATGGTCCCGGGCTTAAGTCTTACCATGAGATCTACGGTAATAGCTTGTTCCCTATTTTAAATTCGCTAAAACCACGGCGTTGTTCTGCCAGCATCAAATTTTATGAACTAAAAAATGTTCTATGAAGTTTCACTCCATAATAATGATTTATTATTTAGTTTTATTTATTACTAATATTATTTATAAATTTATTACTTTATCATGGCTATATTTGAAGTAATTACACTCTTATTTCTTAATGTTCCTCGTATTATTCAATTGTGGGTTAACCTATATTAATTAGTGTTAATTAATCTACATGTACAATTTCATGGAAATAGACTGAAAATAATATATGTCTTGAATTGATTAATTCGCCTTAAACATAAAAATATGTAACCTTCAATAAAGTAAGTGAGTCCCAGCAGTTAGCCCTAAATAGGTAGTAGACCCTAGTGTGGCACCATGAACCTCACCGTTCAATTGCAGAGCTCACATTAACTTGCCACGAGATGGTTGTTACGAAATATCCAACAACATTAAAGCCTCCATATGAAAAATTCCATCCTTAATTAATTAATACTAGTAAATTCATTTAATACTTATAATTAATTAAATGTAATAATTTAATTTTTAAACACATTTCGTTTAGTAAAAAAATGTGCTTAAGTTGTTTCTAGAATATAATTAGTTATTACGAGTCGCCCTAGTTGAATGGTGGGTAAATGATGATGCAAGTTGTAGCATTTGTATTTGTAGCACGCACTATAATACTTATATCTCAAGTATACAATTTGGAAGTTGTTTCTAGAATATAATTAGTTATTACGTGTCGCCCTAGTTGAATGGTGGGTAAATGATGATGCAAGTTGTAGCATTTGTATTTGTAGCACGCACTATAATACTTATATTTCAAGTATACAATTTGGAAGTTGTTTCTAGAATATAATTAGTTATTACGAGTCGCCCTAGTTGAATGGTGGGTAAATGATGATGCAAGTTGTAGCATTTGTATTTGTAGCACGCACTATAATACTTATATCTCAAGTATACAATTTGGAAGTTGTTTCTAGAATATAATTAGTTATTACGAGTCGCCCTAGTTGAATGGTGGGTAAATGATGATGCAAGTTGTAGCATTTGTATTTGTAGCACGCACTATAATACTTATATCTCAAGTATACAATTTGGAAAGAAGTGTTCACATTTGACTCTCATTATTTTTATTTTTTTTATATAAAAACTAGTTCATTACTTACATTTCACTAATTACATTTAAACACAAACATTGTACATTATAAAATTTGATCTCTAAAAATATTTTTTTAAATAGCAAATGTTTCTCAACATAAATAGGTTAATCGTTTTCATTAAATATTAAACACGATTGACTCTTTCAGTACTGAGAACCATAGGAGGTACATGCTCAATAAGAAATAAAAGTGATTATCAATATGGTAGGGCCTACACATCTCTGAGGTTTCCCATACAAATGACTAACACATATTATACTCTAGTACAGATTATTTGAACCTTTGTTGCAGTCATAGCTGAATGGGTAAAGGTCTTTTAGGTGGAAGGCCTCCTACCTAAAAGACCCAGGATCGATTCCCAGTCATTACTTATATGAAATTTGTATCTCAGACTGCCACCTTGCTTCGTAAGGCACGTTAAGCCGTTGGTCCCGGCTACAGAAGTAGTCCTTGAAAACTCGGACACCAGAAGGTTACACAAAACAATAATTAATTCTAAGAGTTATTTTAACCGTTGTGTATTTTAAGTCTGGATTAGTAGTAATAAATCATCGTCATACAAATCAATCCTCCGATTTTTAGTCAATTCCTTTTCCTATATTCCTAAAAAAACTCAACTCGCGAGACGGTCGTGATTGTTTTGGCTCTGATTGCCCTACATCTTGTTGGATCACGTGATAGAGAAAAGTAAGTTTGTCACTCCGACCCTCGAATATTAAAATATCATTAAATAATATTTACCTGTATGAATAACATATTTTGTTAACTATATGTCAAATTAAATTTTAATAAAGATTTGTCTTTTCTATAACTTCTATAAACTATAAACTATATATAGTACAATTAATTAGTTATTATAATTAAAATAGTACAGTATAATATATAAGACGTATCTTACTTACCTTCATTGACTAAATCCTTTACTCTAAGGAACACAAGCCACTAGGGCCACAATCGTGTTGCCGAGGGAGGTGAGCGTAGTCACGTCACTTGGTCGGGACGCGCGTCGCCACGCTACTGCCAGTGTCACTGCGGCCCGCCGCCGCCGCCGCCGCCGCGCACGCGCACACACACACGTGTACCACAATAATTGGTTCTAGTAGCCCGTGTTGCAGGAGCTGTGTCTTCGGATTAGCCGCTGTTTTCCAACAAAAGGTTGTTGTCGTTACGCCATCCGATTTTATTCAATTATCGGGTCGACCAATCCAGATTAATCCCACCGGGCTTGCCAGTGAAAGCTTGCTTGGCTTACCTTGTCTATTCAGTGTTTTGTGTCTACTGCTTCTTTATAGCCGGGTTTTCGATATTCATATTTCACGTGTCGATTGCACCACGGTCGCCCTGTGGTGCACTAGGCTAGCCAACTTACTTGCGATTGCAAGCATGTCTATTGGGAGGATCTATTGGATACCTTTCCGTCCTTGACTAGGTCGAGGTTAGTTGATAAGAAGAAGACAGAATTAAAAGATAAGCGAAAGAAGAAATTAGGTAGGAATAATTTAAAGTTGGTAGCCAAGTGGGTTGGTACACCAAGTTATATACACATTAGTATAAACGGGACGTAACATATAGTGTGACGTAGCATTTAGGTCGGTACCCATATTGGGTTGTTAGCCCTAGGTTAGGTTGATAAATCCTGTCAAATACACATCAATACATTTAATTATTGTAAGCGGCATGCATGTAAAATGACTAATAATTGTAAGCGCGTGCGCGGTGTGGCGTTGTACAGTAACTCAAGTTATGCTAATTACAGTGCATATGCAAGTGGTTGCAGCATTGACTTTTTGTGGTTATTCCTATATCGTAAATTACTTTTTTCATAGTAAATAATTTGACTCACCTTGTTGTAGAAGAGGCTTTTAACTGGAAATCAAGGAAGGTATTCTGAAAAAGTTGGGTTATTTAAATACATTAATTAACGATGAATTCCATCATCGTATTTTAATAAAATTTTTATTTCAATATACTTTAATTAACCTGAATTTTTACACACATTTGCAGCTGCATACAAATTTTAATACTCAAAATATGTAACCCAGTGTCATCGAGCACCCATTTGATGGATACCAATTATTTATAATAACTTATAATTGTAGTTTTATACATATTTAACATGTTATTTTTAATTATTTACTTGGCATAAAACGGATCGAAAATTATTAATTCCAGCCTCAACTTAAACAATATTTTGCTTGTTTATGGGAGCCCGCGGATTTCCTGCCAACGGAAGTACTCAAGAGGGATTATCGCTTTAACAATTCCGCTCTTGCCAGCAAGTGGGATTCACCAAAACGAATATTTCTAAATCATCTGTATGTCATTAAAATATCATCCTTCGTCATAGTTTTGACATCTGAAATATAATTATTGTCAACTGGCGAAAATTCAACACTGATTAAATGTTTATAGAGTTTACTTATATAAGAATAACTAAAATGCATTGGGTTAAATATGTTCCATAGCAATCAAATATTGTTGTATTCAAATTTGACCAACATTTTATTCATTTGAGGGGGTTTGATTAAAGTATTCAATGATACAATTTAGTTCACAAGGGGATTAATAACATTCTAACACAAATTTACGTACCACAATCACTCGAAAAATAAATACATGATATGTCGCACACCACAGTCTCACTCACAGTCATGTCCCACGATACAGTCTCAGTCACAGTCATGTCGTGCGCCACAGTCTCAGTCACAGTCATGTCGTGCGCCACAGTCTCGGTCACAGTCATGTCGCACGCCACAGTCTCAGTCATAGTCATGTCGTGCGCAACAGTCTCAGTCACAGTCATGTCGCACGCCACAGTCTCAGTCACAGTCATGTCCCATGCCACAGTCTCAATCACAGTCATGTCCCATGCCACAGTCTCAGTCACAGTCATGTCGCACGTCACAGTCTCAGTCACAGTCATGTCGCACACCACCGTATCAGTCACAGTCATATCGCACGCCACAGTCTCAGTCACAGTCATGTCCCATGCCACAGTCTCAATCACAGTCATGTCCCATGCCACAGTCTCAATCACAGTCACGTCGCACGCCACAGTCTCAGTCACGGTCATGTCGCACGTCACAGTCACAGTCATGTCGCACATCACAGTCTCAGTCACAGTCATGTCGCACGCCACAGTCTCAGTCACAGTCATGTCGCACGTCACAGTCTCAGTCACAGTCATGTCGCACGTCACAGTCTCAGTCACAGTCATGTCGCACGTCACAGTCTCAGTCACAGTCATGTCGCACGTCACAGTCTCAGTCACAGTTATGTCACACGACGTCACAGTCTCAGTCACAGTCATGTCGCACGCCACAGTCTCAGTCACAGTCATGTCGCACGTCACAGTCTCAGTCACAGTCATGTCGCACGTCACAGCCTCAGTCACAGTCATGTCGCACGCCACAGTCTCAGTCACAGTCATGTCGCACGCCACAGTCTCAGTCACAGTCATGTCGCACGCCACAGTCTCAGTCACAGTCATGTCGCACGTCACAGTCTCAGTCACAGTCATGTCGCACGCCACAGTCTCAGTCACAGTCATGTCGCACGTCACAGTCTCAGTCACAGTCATGTCGCACGTCACAGTCATGTCCGACGTCACAGTCTCAGTCACAGTCATGTCGCACGCCACAGTCTCAGTCACAGTCATGTCGCACGCCACAGTCTCAGTCACAGTCATGTCGCACGTCACAGTCTCAGTCACAGTCATGTCGCACGTCACAGCCTTAGTCACAGTCATGTCGCACGCCACAGTCTCAGTCACAGTCATGTCGCACGCCACAGTCTCAGTCACAGTCATGTCGCACGCCACAGTCTCAGTCACAGTCATGTCGCACGTCACAGTCTCAGTCACAGTCATGTCGCACGCCACAGTCTCAGTCACAGTCATGTCGCACTCCACAGTCTCAGTCACAGTCATGTCGCACGTCACCGTATCAGTCACAGTCATGTCGCACGTCACCGTATCAGTCACAGTCATGGCGCACGTCACCGTATCAGTCACAGTCATGGCGCACGTCACCGTATCAGTCACAGTCATGTCGCACGCCACCGTATCAGTCACAGTCATGTCGCACGTCACCGTATCAGTCACAGTCATGGCGCACATCACAGTCTCAGTCACAGTCATGTCGCACGTCACCGTATCAGTCACAGTCATGTCGCACGTCACCGTATCAGTCACAGTCATGGCGCACGTCACCGTATCAGTCACAGTCATGTTGCACGTCACCGTATCAGTCACAGTCATGTCGCACGTCACCGTATCAGTCACAGTCATGGCGCACGTCACCGTATCAGTCACAGTCATGTCGCACGCCACCGTATCAGTCACAGTCATGTCGCACGTCACCGTATCAGTCACAGTCATGGCGCACGTCACCGTGTCAGTCACAGTCATGTCGCACGTCACCGTATTAGTCACAGTCATGGCGCACGTCACCGTATCAGTCACAGTCATGTCGCACGTCACCGTATCAGTCACAGTCATGGCGCACGTCACCGTATCAGTCACAGTCATGTCGCACGCCACCGTATCAGTCACAGTCATGTCGCACGTCACCGTATCAGTCACAGTCATGTCGCACGTCACCGTCTCAGTCACAGTCATGTCGCACGTCACAGTCTCAGTCACAGTCATGTCGCACGTCACAGTCTCAGTCACAGTCATGTCGCATGTCACAGCCTTAGTCACAGTCATGTCGCACGCCACAGTCTCAGTCACAGTCATGTCATGGTGTTTAGTCATGTCATGGTCACAGTCATGTCATGGTGTAATAGTTAAATCCCACTACAAGAAGCGTATCGGACGTTCTCTGGACTCGCTAACGTTGTCGCCACGCTGTTGTACCTCTTTTCGCGTGTGAACGTGTGAAAAAGTAAGTAAACGTGCTAGATAATCACATAACCTCACTAACAAACCAGAAGAGGTGAGCACGTTTACCCACGTTTGATGAACATTCTAAAAATTAGAGCTATAATCATCTTTACGCGCCTCCACATATATCACTCGTGGCGTAGTGGATAAGGTGACGGCTCAACTGAAGCCAAGTTCTGCCTGCTCTCCACTCGAGTTCGAGACCCGGCTAGGCCATTAAAATTTTTACCGTTTGGAGCAATGGACATTGGTTTTAAAAATAAAAATTAAATCAGTTTCTAAACCTCGAAAGAAAATATTTTTTATAAATATTAAAAATATAATATATATATATACATTAAACTGATGCTTTAACACGCATTAAAACATTTACAAGCAATCTACGTTGCAAAAGATACTATTACTTAATATTGAACAACTATCCCCTGTCATAACCAAACAGTGGGATCTAAAACAAACTTGCAACATACTCTCTCACGAACAGAAGAGTCAAGAGCATCGCCGCACTATCTATCGGAGAATCAGTTAAACGGAGTTGCGCCTTCGTTTCCCTTGTAGGCAACGAAGTGCATTGCTGTTCAGCGGCTGCCTATCCCCTAAATTGGGGTGCTCGAATAAACAATTAATTCTGTGTGACAATGATTACTCGAGGAGCCCGAGTCAACCTAAAGAAAACTGTTAACAATGACTTTGTCACTATGACCGACGATCTTCTGCATGAAGAGGTATCAAATTTAGCAGTCAACGTTTACAGCACTCTGACAGTCATAACAAATAAATACTCAAGCGACGCAATTGTTGACCTTGTTCCGGAATTAACAAATGTGTTTAGTAAATATGACGCAGCCTTAAAAATTAATGATGATTTAAAAAATGAGGTAAAGAAAATGGAAGAAGAATATTATGCATTACAGATGGCATTGGAGGCGGAGAAAGTTAAGGGAAGAGTAAATTTTGAAGCTTCTATCTGCAATGAAGAGGAGGCGGAACACGAGATCGCAAAACTAAAAGATCAAGTTTTTACTCTTGAAGAGGCTCGAAAACGGCTTTCCAAGGATTTAAAAGATAAAAGTGCAATTATTGACCTTCTGAAAGCAGACTTGGATGATCTATCCTGGAAGCTAGCAGACCAGCAGAGCCAGAGAAAAGGCAGTGATTCAGTCTCAGTCTCAATGAGCAATACAAATGACTTCGTGTTTCCAAAATCACCTGCCAAACAACAAAACCACACTTCAATGGAAACTCCGCTCACGACAAAGAATCGTTTTGATGTCTTATCCACTGACGACTCTATATACGTTCCAGCTTCTGTTGTTGAGGTTAAGGCGGAGATTCACGCAGTCAGGACACCAAGGCCGGCGCCTCGTACAAAACGACGAAATCACAGATCCTCAAATAAAATATCAGTTCTGTCAGACAGCCATGGAAAAAATATATATGTACACATGAACCAGCTACTTCCTAACTTTAATACTTCAGTGCTGACGAAGCCAGGTGCAAAATTAAAGCACGTTGTGAGGGAAGGTATAACATTTGCAAAGGACTCGGCTGAGAGTGATTTCATGGTTCTATTGGCCGGAACCAACGATATTGGTAAATACGAGCCCGGACTACTGACTGTCACCCAGGGCATTGAGGAACTTTTATCAGTGAGGTCTAGAACAAACATTCTCATATTTGATATACCTTACAGATATGACACAAACATGTTTAACAACGAAATTTTCTTCATAAATTCTTGTATAAAACGCAAAGTTGAAGAATATAAAGGCTCCCATCAAGTAACGCACATTGCTATTAATCAATCCCTTCGAAGAAACCACTATACACGCCATGGACTTCACCTTAATAAGTCTGGGAAAAAGTTAATCTGTGATCTAGTGGCGAAAGCAATCAATGGAAGTAAGTTTAAGTCCACGCCTACTGAGTTGAATGAATCCGCGGTGTGCGCCGCTGAGCTCCCCACTCGGGCGCAGCCCCGCCGTTCGGCTCATACCGACTATGACGTCATTGATACTGTGGCAACAGAGACTCACAACTCCTCCTCGCCATCACACCCTGGCCGCTCTCACACTCCACCTGAGGCCTCGGCGATTGTACTGCACAACTCTCAACCGTTCAACCTGTCTCCTGCTGGGCTCGAAGGGACCATCACAACAGCGGGAAACTACCAACCACTGACAACACCTGCCTTGGTAGCATTAGTTTAGTTGATAAGTTAACATTAGATAACAATTCACATAATCTATTACATATCCCTACTTTTGAAAGTTTTAAAAATTTTAAGTATTTTAACTCAAAGCAAGATTTTACTGTGTTTCATTTAAATATTCAAGGTTGTTTACATAAGATTGAGGAGCTTAGTGACACTTTTCAACATTTAAAGTTCTTTCCGAATATTGTTTGCCTTACGGAACATTGGCTGGATAAAGGCTGTATTGACTATCTAAATGCATTTTCAGGTTATGAGGTAGCTGCGTTTTTTTGTCGTGATAAATCTTCAAGGGGAGGGACTTGTATACTTGTAAGGTGTGGTATTCGATACAGGGTGCAATCCAATCTCTGTAATCTGGCTTTGCCGGCTGTTTTTGAATGTTGTGCTATTACCTTGACCAACTCATTTTCAAAGAGCATTACAGTTGCAGCAATATATCGCTCCCCCTGTGCTAGTGTAGATTCTTTTATAGATGCATTTGAATCATTTATTGATACCTCTGCACATCGTTATCTCATTATCTGCGGCGACTTCAATATTGATTTAATGAAGGAATCGAAAGATAGGGATTTGTTTCTTGACGTTATTAATTCAGGCAAGGGGAAAGTGAACATCAATACTCCAACAAGAATAGGCGTCAATGGGTCTAAAACCTGCATTGACAACATCATTACCTGCATGAATGAACATCAGACCGAATCGTTTGTGTTTGAAACGGGTATGTCTGATCATCTTGCTCAGTTGACAGTGGTATTTCCGCTTTCTCCTCAGCAGCACCCAGTATTGGAGACAACGTTCAGAGTTATGAGTGATGACAACATTCTTACTTTGAGTTCCTTTCTGGAGCAGGAGAGTTGGTTGGATGTCCTTCAGGCTCCTGATTCTAACTCGGCGTTTAGATGTTTCTTGAATACATTCCTTCGTTTGTTCAACCATGCCTGTCCTGAACGCCAAAATAAGAAAAGTGATTTTAGGAAAAAGTTTTGGCTGACTGCTGGGATAAGAATTTCATGTGCTAGGAAACGAGAGCTCTATATTTTATCTAAAACTAATTCTTCACCAGAATTTGTTTCCTACTTCAAAAGATATAAATCCATTCTTCGTAAAATTATTTTCCAAGCAAAAAAGAACTATAACACAGAGTTTATAAAAACAAGTTCCAATCCATCTAGAGCTACTTGGAAAGTTGTCAATAGCGAACTTGGCCATTTTGGCTCCTCTAATTATCCTATTATTCTGTCAAAAGAGGATAAAACTATTGAAAATCCTAAGGATGTTGAAAGGGTTTTCAATGAATTCTTTCTTTCTGTGGGCAATCAGAATAATCGCCAGGCTTGTCTAAATGCGGCTCTGGATTATGTTGATCAAACTAATGTGCACTGTTCATCAAGAGATCATCCCATGTCTGTCTTTCTCCCAACAAATAAAGCAGAGGTTCTTCATGTAATATCAAAATTGAAAAACTCATCATCTAGTGGATGGGATGGTGTTACTTCCCGAGTTCTGAAGGGTTGTGCAAATTCGATACAGTTCCCTTTAGTGAACATCATTAACAGATCGTTTCAGGATGGAATTTTCCCAGATAATCTAAAATTGTCTGTTGTGCGTCCAATCCATAAAAAGGGATCAAAAACTGAAATTTCTAACTATCGACCGATTTCGTTGATATCGTCATTTGCTAAAGTCTTTGAAACACTTATTTTGACTAGGCTTCAGTATCATTTTGATTCTCATTCACTTCTGACTGCATCCCAATTCGGGTTCAGGAAAGGCTTTTCAACCTCTAGCGCCATCAATGATGTCATCGAATCTGTTTTGAGAGCTTTGGATGGATCGCGGTGTGTTGGTGCAATATACTGCGATCTATCCAAGGCGTTTGATTGTATTAATCATACCGTTCTCTTGAATAAGCTGGAGAGATATGGGCTTCAGAGTTCTGCTTTGTCTCTTTTGTCTTCATACCTTGCTGGTAGAAAGCAAGTGGTTTCTATAAGAAATGGTGGACGCATAGAGGACAATTGGATGGTGGTGTCCTCAGGAGTCCCTCAGGGCTCTATATTAGGCCCCTTCTTATTTTCGGTTTATCTGAATGATCTTCCGAACAATATGAAATCTCATATTGTGTGTTATGCTGACGATACAACTGCTCTGTCTTTCTCAGGAGATTTATATGGGCTAAAGTCTGCAATGAATCAGGAAATTTTCAGCCTCAATAAGTGGTTTTCTTCAAATGGTCTCCACCTGAATGAAGAGAAAACCAAGGTGATGGTTTTCTCTCCAGCAAATCGAGATTTGGAGGGTTTCGATGTAAATGGAGTCATACCTTCAGATTCTGCTTCCCTCCTTGGCATTACCATAGAGAAGGGACTCGGCTGGTCAAAGCACATTGACACTCTGTGTTCCAAACTATCCTCCCTCACGTTTGCATTTAAGGTGCTGATGCCTGTTGTGAATATGGAAACCATTCTTCAAATTTATTATGCTTATGTTTATAGTAGGATGAAATATGCTATTGGTTTTTGGGGATCATCAAGTGAGATGCAAAGGGTTTTCAGGCTTCAGAAACGGATTGTCCGGATCATCTGTAAAGCAGGAGTCCGTGATCATTGCAAACCATTCTTTCAACAGCTAAATATTTTAACTCTTCCAGGTGTGTATATTCTTGAAGTCATGTCTTTCTTTAAAAACAATCCTCATCTCTTTGAATGCAATATTGCCCGACATCACTATAACACTCGCCATAAAAGTAATTTGGTACATCCTATTCACAGACTGACAATTCTCGAAAAGGGGATTCATTACTCTGCCCAACGGTTGTATAATGCGCTGCCTCTGTATCTGAAAAAAATCTCAAACCCCAAATTATTTTTGAGAAGATTAAAATTTATGTTGCTTGAGAAGTGTCCCTACTCAGTGAAGGAATTCCTTTCAGACTGTGCCAGAGTTTAGTATTAATTGGTTGTTAATTTTTCTGTTAATATAACTGTTGTTAGTATTTTATATTTTTTTGTTAATATTGATTGATTTATTTATTGGAAATTATTATAGAAATTATTATAGATTATAATTATTATATTATTATAGACTGCTTGTAACTATTGCTTGTAATATTTTTTAACTATTGACACATTTCATATGACGTTTGTTATTCACGAAATAAAGATTATGATGATGATGATGATGATGTCGCACGTCACAGTCTCAGTCACAGTCATGTCGCACGCCACAGTCTCAGTCACAGTCATGTCGCACGCCACAGTCTCAGTCACAGTCATGTCGCACGCCACAGTCTCAGTCACAGTCATGTCGCACGTCACAGTCTCAGTCACAGTCATGTCGCACGTCACAGTCTCAGTCACAGTCATGTCGCACGTCACAGACTCAGTCACAGTCATGTCGCACGTCACAGTCTCAGTCACAGTCATGTCGCACGCCACAGTCTCAGTCACAGTCATGTCGCACGCCACAGTCTCAGTCACAGTCATGTCGCACGTCACCGTATCAGTCACAGTCATGTCGCACGCCACCGTATCAGTCACAGTCATGTTGCACGTCACCGTATCAGTCACAGTCATGTCGCACGTCACAGTCTCAGTCACAGTCATGTCGCACGTCACCGTATCAGTCACAGTCATGTCGCACGTCACCGTATCAGTCACAGTCATGTCGCACGTCACCGTATCAGTCACAGTCATGTCGCACGTCACCGTATCAGTCACAGTCATGTCGCACGTCACCGTATCAGTCACAGTCATGTCGCACGTCACCGTATCAGTCACAGTCATGTCGCACGTCACCGTATCAGTCACAGTCATGGCGCACGTCACCGTGTCAGTCACAGTCATGTCGCACGCCACCGTATCAGTCACAGTCATGTCGCACGTCACCGTATCAGTCACAGTCATGTCGCACGTCACCGTATCAGTCACAGTCATGGCGCACGTCACCGTATCAGTCACAGTCATGTCGCACGTCACCGTATCAGTCACAGTCATGTCGCACGTCACCGTATCAGTCACAGTCATGTCGCACGTCACCGTATCAGTCACAGTCATGTCGCACGTCACCGTATCAGTCACAGTCATGTCGCACGTCACCGTATCAGTCACAGTCATGTCGCACGTCACAGTCCTAGTCACAGTCATGTCGCGCACAAATAAGGCGATCGGTTTAACGAGACTGGTATCGGTGTGACTACTACAATGTTGAAATGTTAAAATTACCACATTAGTGGAAAATATTCAAAGAAGTAAAAATATAATTTCGTTCACATGCTATTAAACGACACCATCCGGCGTGACAATGAATACTCGATCTAAGAGTTGATCCTAGAAAATAAAGAGCTAACTATGTAACATACATTTCTCTCTTTTTTATGCACATTACATGTCTTTGCAGTGCCATTCAAACAAGTTATAGATAAGGAATGAGCGTAAGATAATTGTGGCGCGATCTTATAGTCTTGTTACTGACTAATGCTGGCATGTTCTGTAGTAGTCACTCTGTCCAAGTCCACGGCCCACGTATGGTCTTAGTACCGGCCACCTCATTTATTCCTCATTACCTCAATTAAACATTTAAGTTATTTTCTCAAACATTCAATATTTTAACTAATGTCCAGTCTCTTTTAATTTAACCGAGTTCAAGTATTATTTTATTTGCATTCTTAAACTAAAAAACCCTAATCAAGAAGCTAGTGTCATGTGCGGTATCGCGACTTCCGCGTATCTTCGAAATGGCCACAACTATTAAAAGACTTTGCGGGCGAACATCAAAAGAGAAGAAAATTTCAACACCAAGGACCATGCCTGAAGTGAAATGCCAGCGTCATTCTTGTGTTGGGATTCATTGCGTCCTTGTCCACTCACGTCCGAACTGGAGTTTGTATGTTTGTATTTTATATGTTTCAATATCAAGCAGTTCATTCTACACATTCACTATTGTCCTTGCGGACTGGTCATTCCCTATAGATATTTCACTTCTGATTAAAATTTAATATTAGCTCCCCAACATGTTCATTTTACAAGACTGTCAATTAATAACCCAACAGCTAATGACATCTAAGTGAACGACAGTTTGACGTGGGCTCCGATCCGCAATTTTCTCTGAAAATTCGCAATTTTGGTCTTTGCATTAAGGACATATTAACAGCAGACATATTATAAGACATATTTAAAGAAGTGCTTCCTTAATAAATATAATCGATTGTTACTATAAACTAATTATTCTTCCCTATATTTGTAGGGTTTATTGCAGTATGTGACGTGATCAGTATGTGAAGTGATAAATATTTATACGTCGATGCTGTCCCGATATTCTGTTGAAAGTTTCCATAGTAAATAAAGTTCAATTGACGTAATCGACTTTATTGATTAGAGTTATCGTAGGCTTATATAATACAAGAAAACATAAAGTGAATCGTGAAATACGATTATTCTTACTCTAGAGCTTGGCCTACTATATAAATGTTAAATCTCAACTTCTTGTCTCTGAAGCCTGATGGATCGTTCTCCCAGAAAGATTGCTTTTTCAAAAGGTTTTAGAATGATTATACCTTATCAATCAAGTTTTAAAAAGGATTTATATTTTTTAATACTTTTACGTTATCTATTTATCCATCTACCTATTCTATTTAGAAATGTATTGTCTATTCTAAAGACAGTATAGTTATAAATTAATAAACAGAGGCTCAAAACTAATGAATTATCTAACTCATCCAAATAATATATTTCTTCAAAGATTTTATTATTATTTGCCCCTGTTCAGTTGCGACTCAATACATTGGTTTTAATCTCCCGTTTGGTCTCCATATAGTTTTAGTAAACACATGACTGCTATAATTACTTTTTATGTGATTGCGGATTTATCTGAATATAATATACAACAGTACTGAAACCAGCCCGTAATGTTATGAAAACACAACATACAATATTTCTGACGAACAACTGTTTAATTAAAATCATTGATTATACTTTAATACAGTAGTAGGGAACCCAGAAACATAAGCCATAATCGGCATTTTCACCATTTTTAATTATTGAAAAATACCATTTTAAGCCCAAAATTGTCACATTTTTCGCACATTATAGGGCATAAACCATCATTTTTAACCCAAAATCAGCACATTTTCCCCATTTTAATAGAAAAAAACCCGTTTTAAGCCCAAAATAATTTTGGGAGCATTTTTGGACGGAGCAAAAATTTTGGGAGCATTTTTGGACGGAGCAGAAAATTTATAAAAAACTCGCCTTTATTCATATAAAATCTATCACCTGATGCTATACAATAACATATACATAAACAACATCACATACCTTCCATAATTTAAAAATTCCAAGTGGCGCGCACCGCGCACCGGACCGCGGCGGCTCATGTCATAGTGTCGCGCTCGCCCGGGGCATGTCCTACGCACCGCACCGCGTCGCTTACCGGCTCATCCCACTGCCGCAAGACTCGCACCTGCACTTAGCATGACCATCTCACTACATCACTAGCATTAATTCATAACCATACAGTTCTCGTTTCTGTCTACTAAATAATAATTCTTCCTTATAAAATCCACCTCTAGGTCCTGTATTCTTTATTTCTTTACCTGTTATATATCTCCTACTTATATTTTTTTGGTTTTCATACAATTGACTCAACCTCTTATGTAATAGCTTTGGAATTGTACTCATTCACAGTATTTAATTTCATACCTATTGTTCTATGTACCTTTCAACCAACTTTGCAAAAGGTGTGGTAGTATGACTGTGATAGAAATATACACAAATAAATTTGGTCTAAGTCTAACTTGTTTAAGAACAAGAGGAAAGGTGAATTGATGGTATTTTAAGATCTTAGTTGCATCTAATCAGTATTAACATATTAAATAAGATCATTTTATACTGCTGTTATTGTAAAATTTTTATATTTCTATGTTCATCACCAGGTTGGTTATAATAAAATAGAGATCTATCCTATTGTTTTGTTTCAAACTATATGCTCTCTGCCAGTAACTTTGGAGGGTTGATGTTGTAGTCAAGTTCTTCATTCTTTGACGGCAATATAGATAGGGATCTCTGTAATGCACACCAAACATGTTTTATATCGCTTAATATTTAAACGATTGCAATATTTGGTTTAGCTATGTGCAATTTTCAATATTTTTATAAAAACCAATGTCACTATGTGGCAATATGACGTTTTGAAATTCAGAATCAGCACGTTTTGCTCATAAGAATAACATGGTGTCCATTTTCGGACATCCGGTTTTTGGACAGTTCAAAACAACCATTATGCATATCCAATCTACTGCCTGATATTATACGTCATTTTTATGAAAAATAAAACCATATGCACGAGACCTAGCCCCGGCGTACACCAAGTCCCACTGTTATAAAAACGGCCAAGTTTTTGCAAAATAATTTTGGCTGAAAATTTTTCAGAACAAAGTGTGCCAAAAGATGCGCCTTGGTGAGATCGGACATGATTAGAAGGTGTTGTTATCAAAAAGTTCTTAGTTTCCGAGATATCTAAGATTTTCTATTCTTAAATGCACTGTACCACGTAGCGCGCAAGACTCACACCACACATCAATATCTGCACCTAGTATGATTATTATTTTTTTGTTATAGTGTCCATCTATCTCAATACATCACTAGCATTAATCCATGACCTACTTATAAATCTTTAGCTCTTAACATACAACTCTCATTTCTGTTTCTTCCTTATAAAATCCACCTCTAGGTCTTGTATTCTTTACTTCTGCACAACATGTCCAATTGAACACATGTTTATATCTCCCACTTTAATTTTTTATTTTCAGGCTTATTTTCATATAATTGACTCAACCTCCTATATATAGCCTCTGACAGTATTTGGTTTCATACCTATTGTCCTTATACACTTTAGAAGCAGACAATTCTTTAAATAACCAATGATTCTACAATTACAGTTTTACTGAAAGGGTGTGATTGTGATTATTATTTAACTCTTTCATGAGGTTTTGAAAAATACCGAGTTGAACGTTTTTGACACCAGCTAGATTTAGAAAAATGTATCTACGTGCACATGCGACATGCACTCGAGGTCCTCACTTGTACATGTTTTCAGCTATAATTGACCTAACTAAAACATACAACAATAATGTGCCCCAAACACGTTTTTTAAATCGTTTAAGTATTATTTCGTTTAGCTATGAACTATAAAGTGACAAATTTCAATATTTTACCAATGTCACTATACAACATTTTACTGTAAATATTTATCTTTAGTTACCTGAATTAATACATTTAAAATCGTCTTGTTTGAAAGAAAAAACCATGATGTTGAATTCAACAGATTCCAGATCAAGTTTGAGTCAGTTGTTGGAACAAGAGGCAAGACATGTTTTATTGATGGTGTTTAATTTTAACTCCTTCATCCGACCTATAGTTGTTTGATACTTACAATAAATATGAATGCAATAGATCCTAGATCAAATTCATGACGCATCAACTTGTTGAATGTATATTGATTGTATTTGATTTTAACCTATAATGTTGTTTCTGGCTTACCTTATAATATTATGTACCTTTCTCAATGTATCTAAAAGCCATTGTTGAACAAGAGAGCAATTGAAATATACAAAGTGTCCAGTTTAGAGGTATCAAGAAATGACTATCTTATGATATTAAAATTTAGTTTGTATGCTAAACATGTCATAAATACAACTAAAAGAGTAAAGTTCAATATCATCACCACAAGTCAATCGATGATCTATCTCCCTAACATTTCTAGCAATCATGCACTCCGTTGCACTCTTACCTACAAATAAATCAAAGTTCCTATCAATCATTATGTGGTATTGTACTCTGATCAGTACTGATTGTACTCTGGTCTGTACTAATCATTTAGCTTCAGGCAAATCATATATACATGAAATTCGAGCCTTGTATGTAAGATGCTGTACTATACTACAAGACGAAATATAAAACTTTTACACGTTATTCACATTATTAATTGATTGTGCACTAACTTATTTTTGGTGTTCTTTGTGATTGTGATAGCTTTTTGTCATAAAACTTACATTAACCTGGTGTTAAGATTGACTTTGAACACAATGGACTCTCATCATGAAACTACCTTTAATTCACCAGTGTTTTTTTTGTTTAATGTTTACTTGTACCCCTGTCTTCTCTACTTAATGTTGTAAGTTATTGTAAGTGTTGTATGTGAATTATAGGAGAACTGTTAAAATGTGTTAAAATTCACTAGTGTCATTTGTTTAGTGAAATATTAACCGTGTCTACTACAGTCACTCATACAATATTGTCATACTGTGTGTCTTCAAAAACCCAATGTTGAATGTGAGTTAAAGAAGAACTGTTATACTATTCAACAAGATAAAATGTAGAGTCAATTAAAAAGATTTTGACACATTATTAATTGATTGTACACTAACTTATTTCTTTGTTATCAAAGTTACAATAGCCTAGTGTTAAAATGTGGGCTGTCATCAAATCTCAGGCCCATTAGAAGACTGTAATCAAATGTCCTACAACAGGTTTGATTCACAGGTTACATTTAATTCACCGGTGTTTCTTTTATTTCATGTTTACTTGTACCCATGTATGTGAATTAAACAAGAACTGTTAAGTGCTCAATTCACTAGTGTCATTTGTCTTATACTTGCTTGTACCATGTGCCATGTTGAGGAGAACTGTAAAATACTATATTCACTGGTGTCATTTGTTTCATACTTTCTTGTGCTATGTGTCTTTTCTAGAAACTATGTTGAGGAGAACTGTAAAGTGATATGTATTTTATATGAAACGTTTCACATTGAATTATTGTAATATGTGAGAGTTTTGTAAGAGAACTGTAAATACAATATCTAGTGTCTTTCGTTTCATATATCTATCACATATCTTCTCTAGTAGCCATGTTGAGGAGAACTGTAAAATACTATATTCACTGGTGTCATTTGTTTAATGTGTACCTGTACTATGAGTCTTGACAAACCCAATGTTGAATGTGAGTTAAAGAAGAACTGCTGTACTATTATACAAGACAAAATGTGGGGTCTAATTATAAAGATTTACACATTATTAGAATGTTTTACACATTATTAATCTCATTTCTTTGTGTGCTTTAAGTTTTTGTTATCAAACCTACAAAGATGTGGACTCTCATCTAGTCCCACAGTTATTAGAAGACTGTACATACGATATTTACATCCAATCAGCTAGTGTCTTTCGTTTTAGTCAAATTTGTCTGTCTTTTCTAGTAACCATGTCAAATGTGACTGTAAAATACTATATTTACATTCAGTTCACTGGTGTCACTCGTCACACGTTACAACTGTCTCAATCAACTGTAAATACGATATCTATGTACAGTTAGCCAGTGTCTTTCGTTTTATGTCTACATGTACTATACCTATTCTCTAGTGTGAGTTATAGGAGAACTGTCAAGTATCATATTTACATTAAATTCACTGTTGTCATTTGTTTAATGTGTACTTATACTCTGTGTCTTCTCTATTAACCATGTCGAATGTGAGATAAAGGATAACTGTAAAATACTATATTTTACATTCAAATGACTTGTTTTATTTGTTTAATGTGTACTTGTCATGTGTGTCTTCTTTAGTAACCATGTTGAATGCGACTGCAAAACAACTATATTTACATTCACTTCATTAGTGTAATGTGCTATACCTGTACTGTGTGTTTAAACAATTGACATCATCAAGTTGATATTCAATTTAGTCGTCAAGTTGTTGTTATAGTCAGAACTGATTCAGATTGATCACATAGAAACAGTGAACTGTGTGGTATACTTTCACATTCACAGTAAGTATGTAGTTTCACTCAAAGATGTGAAAACGTTTATGTCACGTTTCACACGAGCTTTACATCTTTACATGTTCATTTCACATATTTCTGTAAAATCACACAATTCCACATAACCATTTTACAGAAATATGTGAAATGAACATGTAAAGATGTAAAGCTCGTGTGAAACGTGACATAAACGTTTTCACATCTTTGAGTGAAACTACATACTTACTGTGAATGTGAAAGTATACCACACAGTTCACTGTTTCTATGTGATCAATCTGAATCAGTTCTGACTATAACAACAACTTGACGACTAAATTGAATATCAACTTGATGATGTCAATTGTTTAAACACACAGTACAGGTATAGCACATTACACTAATGAAGTGAATGTAAATATAG
Source organism: Nephotettix cincticeps (assembly GCA_023375725.1). Classification (NCBI taxonomy): domain Eukaryota; kingdom Metazoa; phylum Arthropoda; class Insecta; order Hemiptera; family Cicadellidae; genus Nephotettix; species Nephotettix cincticeps. The sequence continues at coordinate 74,606,160 of CM041791.1, forward strand.
TTGTTTTGCAGTCGCATTCAACATGGTTACTAAAGAAGACACACATGACAAGTACACATTAAACAAATAAAACAAGTCATTTGAATGTAAAATATAGTATTTTACAGTTATCCTTTATCTCACATTCGACATGGTTAATAGAGAAGACACAGAGTATAAGTACACATTAAACAAATGACAACAGTGAATTTAATGTAAATATGATACTTGACAGTTCTCCTATAACTCACACTAGAGAATAGGTATAGTACATGTAGACATAAAACGAAAGACACTGGCTAACTGTACATAGATATCGTATTTACAGTTGATTGAGACAGTTGTAACGTGTGACGAGTGACACCAGTGAACTGAATGTAAATATAGTATTTTACAGTCACATTTGACATGGTTACTAGAAAAGACAGACAAATTTGACTAAAACGAAAGACACTAGCTGATTGGATGTAAATATCGTATGTACAGTCTTCTAATAACTGTGGGACTAGATGAGAGTCCACATCTTTGTAGGTTTGATAACAAAAACTTAAAGCACACAAAGAAATGAGATTAATAATGTGTAAAACATTCTAATAATGTGTAAATCTTTATAATTAGACCCCACATTTTGTCTTGTATAATAGTACAGCAGTTCTTCTTTAACTCACATTCAACATTGGGTTTGTCAAGACTCACAGTACAGGTACACATTAAACAAATGACACCAGTGAATATAGTATTTTACAGTTCTCCTCAACATGGCTACTAGAGAAGATATGTGATAGAGACATGAAACGAAAGACACTAGATATTGTATTTACAGTTCTCTTATAAACCTCTCACATATTACAATAATTCAATGTGAAACGTTTCATATAAAATACATATCACTTTACAGTTCTCCTCAACATAGTTTCTAGAAAAGACACATAGCACAAGAAAGTATGAAACAAATGACACCAGTGAATATAGTATTTTACAGTTCTCCTCAACATGGCACATGATACGAGCAAGTATAAAACAAATTGCACTAGTGAATTGAGCACTTAACAGTTCTCGTTTAATTCACATACATGGGTACAAGTAAACATGAAATAAAAGAAAAACCAGTGAATTAAATGTAACCTGTGAATCAAACCTGTTGTAGGACATTTGATTACAGTCTTCTAATGGGCCTGAGATTTGATGACAGCCCACATTTTAACACTAGGCTATTGTAACTTTGATAACAAAGAAATAAGTTAGTGTACAATCAATTAATAATGTGTCAAAATCTTTTTAATTGACTCTACATTTTATCTTGTTGAATAGTATAACAGTTCTTCTTTAACTCACATTCAACATTGGGTTTTTGAAGACACACAGTATGACAATATTGTATGAGTGACTGTAGTAGACACGGTTAATATTTCACTAAACAAATGACACTAGTGAATCTTACAAAACACAACAATAATTAACAAAAAAACAGGGGTACAAGTAAACATTAAAAAAAAAACACCGGTGAATTAAAGGTAGTTTCATGATGACAGTCCATTGTGTTCAAAGTCAATCTTAACACCAGGTTAATGTAAGTTTTTATGACAAAAAAGCTATCACAATCACAAAGAAAAAAACACCACAATCAATTAATTAATTAATAACGTGAATGTAAAAGTTTTATATTTCGTCTTGTAGTATAGTACAGCATCTTACATACAAGGCTTGAATTTCATGCATATATGATTTGCCTGATTAAAAGATTAGTACAGACCAATCAGTACAATCAATACATTGATTAGAGTTGATATGTAATGATTATAAATTTTATTGCAGAACGAAAATTTATTAAGAGATATTGATGGATTGAGATTATTTTAGAGTTGTATATGACATCATACATAAATAATTTTAATATCATATATACATTCTTGATACCTCTCACACTTGTATATTTCAATTGCTCTCTTGTTCAACAATGGCTTTTAGATACATTGAGAAAGGTACATAATATTATAAGGTAAGCCAAAAACAACATTATAGGTTAAATACAACAATATAATAATACATTCAACAAGTTGATGCGTCATGAATTTGATCTAGGATCTATTGCATTTATTATTGTAAGTATCAAACAACTATAGGTCGGATGAAGGAGTTAAAATTAAACACCATCAATAAAACATGTCTTGCCTCTTGTTCCAACAACTGACTCAAACTTGATCTGGAATCTGTTGAATTCAACATCATGGTTTTTTCTTTCAAACAAGACGATTTTAAATGTATTAATTCAGGTAACTAAAGATAAATATTTACAGTAAAATGTTGTATAGTGACATTGGTAAAATATTGAAATTTGTCACTTTATAGTTCATAGCTAAACGAAATAATACTTAAACGATTTAAAAAACGTGTTTGGGGCACATTATTGTTGTATGTTTTAGTTAGGTCAATTATAGCTGAAAACATGTACAAGTGAGGACCTCGAGTGCATGTCGCATGTGCACGTAGATACATTTTTCTAAATCTAGCTGGTGTCAAAAACGTTCAACTCGGTATTTTTCAAAACCTCATGAAAGAGTTAAATAATAATCACAATCACACCCTTTCAGTAAAACTGCAATTGTAGAATCATTGGTTATTTAAAGAATTGTCTGCTTCTAAAGTGTATAAGGACAATAGGTATGAAACCAAATACTGTCAGAGGCTATATATAGGAGGTTGAGTCAATTGTATGAAAATAAGCCTGAAAATAAAAAATTAAAGTGGGAGATATAAACATGTGTTCAATTGGACATGTTGTGCAGAAGTAAAGAATACAAGACCTAGAGGTGGATTTTATAAGGAAGAAACAGAAATGAGAGTTGTATGTTAAGAGCTAAAGATTTATAAGTAGGTCATGGATTAATGCTAGTGATGTATTGAGATAGATGGACACTATAACAAAAAATAATAATCATACTAGGTGCAGATATTGATGCTGGTGTGAGTCTTGCGCGTTACGTGGTACAGTGCATTTAAGAATAGAAAATCTTAGATATCTCGGAAACTAAGAACTTTTTGATAACAACACCTTCTAATCATGTCCGATCTCACCAAGGCGCATCTTTTGGCACACTTTGTTCTGAAAAATTTTCAGCCAAAATTATTTTGCAAAAACTTGGCCGTTTTTATAACAGTGGGACTTGGTGTACGCCGGGGCTAGGTCTCGTGCATATGGTTTTATTTTTCATAAAAATGACGTATAATATCAGGCAGTAGATTGGATATGCATAATGGTTGTTTTGAACTGTCCAAAAACCGGATGTCCGAAAATGGACACCATGTTATTCTTATGAGCAAAACGTGCTGATTCTGAATTTCAAAACGTCATATTGCCACATAGTGACATTGGTTTTTATAAAAATATTGAAAATTGCACATAGCTAAACCAAATATTGCAATCGTTTAAATATTAAGCGATATAAAACATGTTTGGTGTGCATTACAGAGATCCCTATCTATATTGCCGTCAAAGAATGAAGAACTTGACTACAACATCAACCCTCCAAAGTTACTGGCAGAGAGCATATAGTTTGAAACAAAACAATAGGATAGATCTCTATTTTATTATAACCAACCTGGTGATGAACATAGAAATATAAAAATTTTACAATAACAGCAGTATAAAATGATCTTATTTAATATGTTAATACTGATTAGATGCAACTAAGATCTTAAAATACCATCAATTCACCTTTCCTCTTGTTCTTAAACAAGTTAGACTTAGACCAAATTTATTTGTGTATATTTCTATCACAGTCATACTACCACACCTTTTGCAAAGTTGGTTGAAAGGTACATAGAACAATAGGTATGAAATTAAATACTGTGAATGAGTACAATTCCAAAGCTATTACATAAGAGGTTGAGTCAATTGTATGAAAACCAAAAAAATATAAGTAGGAGATATATAACAGGTAAAGAAATAAAGAATACAGGACCTAGAGGTGGATTTTATAAGGAAGAATTATTATTTAGTAGACAGAAACGAGAACTGTATGGTTATGAATTAATGCTAGTGATGTAGTGAGATGGTCATGCTAAGTGCAGGTGCGAGTCTTGCGGCAGTGGGATGAGCCGGTAAGCGACGCGGTGCGGTGCGTAGGACATGCCCTGGGCGAGCGCGACACTATGACATGAGCCGCCGCGGTCCGGTGCGCGGTGCGCGCCACTTGGAATTTTTAAATTATGGAAGGTATGTGATGTTGTTTATGTATATGTTATTATATAGCATCAAGTAATAGATTTGGTATGAATAAAGGCGAGTTTTTTATAAATTTTCTGCTCCGTCCAAAAATGCTCCCGAAATTTTTGCTCCGTCCAAAAATGCTCCCAAAATTATTTTGAGCTTAAAACGGGTTTTTTTCTATTAAAATGGGGAAAATGTGCTGATTTTGGGTTAAAAATGATGGTTTATGCCCTATAATGTGCGAAAAATGTGACAATTTTGGGCTTAAAATGGTATTTTTCAATAATTAAAAATGGTGAAAATGCCGATTATGGCTTATGTTTCTGGGTTCCCTACTACTTAATACATTTCTTTTCATCGTACTGCTCTTAAAATAGCTATTCCTATTAAATAAACTAGTCCCTGACGGTTTTAGTTCTCTGATATTAGGAAAGTTAAAAAAATCTGTTAATTTGTCCGGTGCACCAACCTAAAAATAAACGGTAACAGTGGACTGACACATACTTTCTCCTTTAAGTAAATTTAAAAACGACAATCTTTAATAAAACTATCATGTTCTTCAAAGTTTATCTAAATATCATTTAATAATTTATTGTTCCAAAATCATCCCATTTCTTAAAATAAAAACAAGAGAGACAAACATAAATTAATTGTTCAAATTGTAAGGGTGGAACCCCCCCCCACAGTAATACCAAGCGTTTTTGAGTTGGTTTTGTTGGGTGATTTGACCTTATGCTTCATACCAAGTTTCATGGAAAATGGATGGAAAATAAGGAAGAAATTGATTTTTTATATTCTCCATAAGAATAACATTAGGCGCTTTCACACAACGTACTGCGTTTATCATGGACAATAAATTTAACTTTTCTCTGGAACTGTTAGTCCTACATCGAGATAGGACAAGAATTATCTTACACTTATTTTCATTCTTACTTAGTTGGCTTATAGTACTTATAAAAGCACGTTAAAACATAAAAATCTCTTGGGTAAGCCTGAATGGATGGGCAAAGTTAAAGATGTCAATTAAGAGTGTAGGGGCCTCATATGTTCGAAACTCTGGCTTCCGTGTGACTGGGACCTGATGGATCACCTTCTGCGAAAAAGATTGGTTTGCTCCGAATTTTCGAATTATTAGACTTTATCAATCACCTTCTAACACCAATTCATTCTCAGAATTTCAATCCAAAAGTTAGTTTTTGTATAAAGCTTTTAAAATTATAATATTAAAAATTATCATGGAATTTGAAAGTTTTAATTCATGTTTGTACAAGTTTGTATAGTATATTTCCACAATGTAAGAAAACAATAGTCTGCAATGAACTGTCAAAATACCGTAAATATAAATACCCCGTCGCAGCAGACCTGCGTACTCAGCGAATTTCCAAATCAATAATATAATAATAATAATAATAATATATGACGAGTTTGGTCAAAATCTGTCGATAAACATGAGAATTTTTGCCTATTCTCCATAAGATTAAAATGGGAAAGAGTGAGTAGGTTTGCTGCTGTGAGAAACACTGAAAGCAGCCATTTATACCATCAAAAATTTTATTTTTAACATTTATACCAACTTTCATCAACATCTGTCCATAAATAAAGGAGTTTGCCTAATCTCCATATGATTAACATGGGAAAAGAGTATGCAGGTTTGCTGCCTTGATAAACACATAAACTATAACTTTTTAGCACAAATGTATGGATCTCAAACACATGAAGCTAAATATCAAGTTTCATCCATAAATATTAGATAATAAGTGAAAAATTATTTTTTTTAATCCTCCATAAGATTAACATTTGAGCCTCAAAAATACAACGTACTGTGTTTAGATTTTTTTATATCTTGGTAACCGTTGAAGATAGAGAAAAACTTTAAGGAACTTAATTGTGTAGTTTTTAAGCTGATGCCAATAGTGAAATATAAAATTAGAAATTTTTTTAAATTACATGTGAAAAACGCAAAAAACCCCATTTTGGGGTACAAACCCCCCCCCCCAAACTACCCGTTCCCATTAACCGATATGTCTGGTTTACGAACTCGTCCGAGCATTTGTAGGAATACACGTCTCTACCAAATTTGGTCTCGATCGGACCTTTTTTACGAGAGTTATCGTGTTCACAGACACACACACACACACACACACACACACACACACACACATATATATATATATATATATATATATATATATATATATATATAAATTTTAACGACTATTGTTTTTGGTCTCTGGGCACCTAAAGAAGAAAAAATAACATGGTCTCGGGCTTAACTCTTGTCATGAGACCTACGGTAATAGCTTCTTCCCTATGGGAAATTCGCTAAAAGTTGTGAATTGAAAAATACTGTGTAATCCGTCGGGAATACTGGTTCCCAAGTAAAGCATGCAGTAAAAAAATAATAAAAACAGTAGAAATGAGTAGGCCTATTCATATGTTTGCTGCAACTGTTTTATTGTTAAGATCATGGACATTATCTCGGTTGAATCACGTATAAAATTTTCATGAGAACTTTCTTATTTCCTATAAGACTATTACAATCAAAGGAATTCCAATGGAAAATTAATTACATTTATTCTTTGGCAGGTGGGAACTCTTTATAAGTATATTATAATAAGTATATTATTAATGAGTAATATAATCTCCTGCGGGGATTATGTGCGACTCACGCCGTTAAGCGGAGCATACCCGAACTAAAACCATCTTTCCCCTCCGCCCATACGTGCGTGAGCAGCTTAAGGCCTACACTCCGGCCTGCGCATCATCTTCCTGGTCAAGATCCAACACGCTTCTGTCACATACATGATACAAGAGCAGTAGAAACAAGGTGACCTTCGTAATGACCGGGATCTGGCTCCTCGCTGCCACATCAGCCTCTATGATTCAGCTACTTTCCTGTCAACATGCTATTTAAAACGGAGATATAAGTCCAGGGTGACTCTCATCACGGAGGTCTTCCACCGTATTTTTACTCTGAAAAGCTGGATCTTGGGTGTAACTGTTCTCGGCATTTTCACCTCTTCCTGAAACAAATGGCATTATTTTTATCTGCGTTGACTTTGATGGGTTAGGCCATATGGTGCCACGGTGACAGGATCGACGTCTATTTGTATCTGCATCATCCTTGCGGCGTGGGTGGGGCGACGGATTCTGTAGTGCAGCATTGGCGTAAAGCGAAAGCGTTACTCCTGGAACAGTCAGCATGTCATTAGTGTAAACAAAGTAAAGGACCCAGCACACTAACCTGGGACACCCTAGTCGTGGATAGCGCCTCTCGAAACATATCTGGAACTGGCAGCCCTCTAGCTTTAAGTACAATTTGAGGAGATGAACTGCTTCTGCCAGGAGCGGAGAGTCGCTGAGCTTGAGGAGAAGGCCAGGCCTTGTCGAACGCCTTGTTTTATTCAGTAGTACTTCAACAGAGCACAAGGTTGTGATTATTGACCAGCTTTGTATTCACCCGCTCCAGTTATTGCATAATCAAGTGTCCCAAACTAATCATCAGCTGCACGAGCAGATTGTTACTATAAAATTGAGATTTTTAAGCATTCACTAACGGAGTTTTTTCAAGAATATTTGATATGTACTCTTATATAGTGATTGGTATAGGTGCTCCTTATAAACTAAATTTCTACTTAAGTAAACTTAACGACCGATCGAATGAAACGGAAACCTAGTTTATCGAGTAACTATGGGGAGCACACTGGTCTAGGGGTAGAGCCCAGGATCCCGGGTTCTAACCAGCCAATCACCATTAGCTTTTCGCTATGTGATAATATCGCAACCCACTAGGTCTAGCCTGAGGTAATGTGAAAAACAGTTCCGGGCGATGGTCTTGTTAAAAAAGTCCTGGGATGAGAAGGTGATACAATAAAAACTATAGCTCTCACAAGAGAGGAATGTTCTTGTAATGCTAACAATAAACTTGACACATATTATTTTAGGAGGAGGATTAAAAATATTACATTATTGTTTTATTCATTGTATTAAACTGTTTATCTGTGAGAATTCCTGAAATAATTGTTTCAGGTTGTGATTACATCTATCTGTCCTGTATCAACCAAGATAAAAATGATTCTTACTTTTATAAATTTGAAAAGTCGGTTATTGGAGCTAAAGTAAAGAACAAGGGTTTGCTTTCCAAAGGATAAACAGTGCATAAACTTCATCACACCCATAAATATATCATCATACCTTATTTGAGTTCTCAAAGGCTTACACCATTGTTGTGTTCTTTACCTTCAACATTTTATACTGAAGCAAAATATGTTGTATCTAAAATAGTAATGTTCTAATTACACTGATTCTCATCATAAATAGATTCCTAATAGAAAAAGGTAAAGTACTGTACTGTATTTATATTTTAGTAAAATTAAAAAAAAACAAAGTTTTATGCTCTCAAAAACTTGTTTTCATTAGCAGCAGCATTGGAGTTATTCCTCTTTGTCCTTCTAGTTCACTGAACCTAATATAACATTTGAAGTTAGGTATTTATCCACAATGTCCCTGTGTATTGTAAATACACTCTCTAGATTCTATTGTTACACAACATATGTGACTGATCAACTGGAAAATACCCAAAAGCCATTTTGTTGGAAACAATTACAGTAATTGTATTAAGTATATTTAAGTATAATTGTTCACATATTCAAGTTTACACAGCAACTAAGCTTCAATTTATATTAAATTTAAATAAAAACATTAGGGTATGAAAAAAATCAAACATTATTTAATTGAAACTTTTATTTTCAATAAATAAACATAATTTATCTTGGTTTTTCTATGTACATCAATAGATATACTATGTAACAAATATTTTGAATATATGTATAAAAACAACCTTTACAGTTTTATGTCATTTATACATGCACTTTATGTATGTTTGGAACAAAAGTACAGCTGATGAAAGACAGCAAAATATCAGTTTTAGTTTTCATATATTTACATATTATAGTCTTTGGTGGGTTACTGTTGTTAACCTTTATCTGGTAACATATCTTTGGTGAAATAATTTTATAAAGGTTTGGCACATCTAAACATGAATTATATTATTGTTCTTAGTATGCTCAGTAGTTAAAATTAAAATTAGTATATTGTATTTTAAGAAAAATACTATTTTACCTTTAACTATAATTTTCTCTGCCAATGTTTTTTTATATAGGCTTTTATAACCAAACTGTTTTTTTTTTCAAACAAATACCAAATAACAGATTGCTAAGAAGTCAAGAACTTATTTATATACATTTAAAAGCATAATTTGGTAATAATGTTTAAAAATACAAATAATAATTTCCTATTTGTACATAAGTTAAAACTAAAATATTCACTCAATTAGAGGTTAATAGGTTTTTTTATGTAAAAGTATAACTGCTCTAAATATTTAGAAGAAAGAAATACAGTATATATAAAGCAGTTTGATATTGAATATAACAATTCAATGTCCTGTATTTTTTCAAATAATACACTTAGTATTGACACAAGTAATTGTTTTGCAACCAAACACTAGCTACCGGTACATACTATAATGCCTCTTGGGTGTAGATATTTCTTTTTTTAATATGGCTTTAACTGATGTAAAGTCTCAATAAGGTATATATGCTTTTATAATTTTGCTATTATAATTTTTAATGATATCAAAACACCACTATAAATGATTTGTCAATAGGAAATAAAAATTTCAGACACAAATACCAATGCAACTATCCAACATGCACTTATAGCAAATTTACAATAATCACACTAACTACAGGTATCCAAAAAATATATCTCAGGATTTTTTAACAATGATACAACATTATTTACATTTCAAATCAATTTAAACACTACAATTTCAGCTTCTATTCTAATAACACATTCAGAAACATCTGTTTTTGAGCAAAATTTGTGGTCAGGACTCATATCACTTTCTTCTACCGGCCAGGCCAGGCACTGTCCACATGTAGGCCTACTGGGGGAAGCTAAGCACATAAATATTTCTCTAAAATATAATGAGATCTACCTTAAAACATTAAGCTAATGGGGCTGCTACAGTGTAAATATAGTGAATAATGCCAAAGTGTACTCGTTTTAAATCTACTGTTCAGTACAGGAAAATGCATTTTAATATTTGAATCGAAGACGTTATTGTCACATTGTTAGTGTTATGTCAACTACCTTAACAACCTCCACAAAGACTCTAGAATAGTTCACACAAAACTAAAAGCCCAGTTTTGAAGTCATGGGTTATCTGTACTGGACAGTGAACTTAATGATGATTACAGAATGAAATAAATGGAATAAAATGAATAAATTGGCTACATTACAACATGGCTTTCCAACAACAAATCCCTAATTGCAAATATCTGCCATTACAACAATAATTTTTATAGTAGAAAAAATGTAATCAGTTAAAGTAAGGAGTTTAACGGGTTGATTATCACCCCTGGACCATCACTGTAGGACTTTCCCAACTATACAGACTAAAGAATTAAAAAATAGCTATATAACCTTAACTGCACCAAGTCTCAATAATTTCTAGTGACTATAAAAAAATATGAAATTATTAAGTAATAATTAGAATAATACATTTTATATTATTTTACTATTATTTTCAAATTGAGCATCTAATTTTTTAATTTGTAACAGAACACAATTCATTTTACTAGATTTTACAATGGCACTTATAATTGAAACCATTTTTGTTATAGAAAAGATAATTTATTCACAATTCAAGAAAGGTAAATATATAATTCAAGGACAATAAATTTTAACCTACGAATATTTGTGTTGCAATCTTATATGAACTTCATTGATGTAAATATATTTATAATAACATTTTGCTATTGAATTTTGGTCAGGAAGCAATATTTAACAAGCTTTTAACAATATCCTGTAAATCTAAAAAAAATAAATTTTCAACAATTAGAGAAGTTGGGTTTTTAACAATTTGAGGTACCATGCCCCCATTCAACCATCTTAATACTTAATTATAAATTTCAGTTAAGTTTAAATTCATTAAATCATCCCTAAAAAACTTTTGTCTTACAGGAGGCACATTTAAATTTAATGTACAACCTGTATAAAGGGTTTTGTTAGCTTAACCCTACCACCCAAATTTTACTAAGAATAGTGTTTTTTAAGTTTTTACAATGGATATTATTCTTTCTGTGGTATAAATAATTTCAGTTATGAGCAATGTATGTTTTATCAGTTTTAATTTTCATTAAGTTTATAATTTGTCACAGTTTAGTAATTTGGTAATAGGGAGAAAAGTTTAATATTAAAATCAAAATTAAAGGCTTAGAACAAATTTTTTAACAAAACCAACAACAAAAGAACTAAGAGTTTTATAACAATCTGGGGAACAACTCAGGATTCATACTAAGGGTTCTAAAATATTTTATGATTCCTTTATATATGATTTGAATGCTTGCGTGATAATTTGGATGTGACTGGCAGTATTCATAAAAACCAAAATCAAAGGAATTACAACCCAATAAAGGTCCTCAATTTTATGTAAATGTGGCCTCCACAACCAATGATATGGGCTGGCTTATCAAACCCTCCAATGTTGGGTTATTAAGTACTGTATAGTACTGTATATTACAAGAAACTATTTCACCCTCTCTATATTAACAATTTTCGATATAATCTTTATCTTCCAGATTGTCAATATAACAATTTTTCCAGATAGAATATAGCCAATCAATCTAAAGTAGGCAAGTAAACAAAAGTCAGACTCATTCACATTCCTTAGTCCACTCATTACAAAAAGCAATACGTTACTAAAAGTAACTAGGTATGAGACATGAAATTTAATCTCATTTTAATACAATTTAATATGAATTGATAAAAAAGTGTCGTTTCATTATAATCCTTTAGACCTGTATATCAGTCAGACCTAATTTATACGTTTTTAATTCTCAAGATGTTTTGACAATCAAATTTATAATTTCATTCATGAAGACATACATTTCAAAACAACTTCTTAAATGCCTTGATGTATAGTATGCTCAGTTGTTGTTGTCCAATTGTACAATTGGAGTAGAAAAGATTGGTGAATATTTCCAAAGCTTAGCCTAACTTAAATTATAAGGATGGTTTCATATGATTCATCTACCACTAACTTGGAAGCTAACTTTACACCTCCAAGTCACTGATCAATGGTCATACTGAACTTAGAAAGCTATACACCAAAATATAACCATTTCCCTGAATATCATAGTTCACTTTGATTAGATTAAAGGTTTTACTAATTCAACTGTTAAATTAGTTTTAGATAGCTTTTTAAAAACACCTAGTTCCCTGTTTTTACTACAGGTGCAACAACTACTTTTGAGAACAACAGCCTTTGGGAAATAAGAAGTATGTATTTCAATCATAAAAAAGCACGCCAAATAGTTATTTCAAAATAAATTGAGTCCCAGTTGAGTATTCAAAGACTGAAATATTGCTAATATTAATTCAATAACAAAATCGCTATTAAAGGACATATAAATAATAAAATCAATTTGTGCTACAATAATATGAACATACTTTTTTCATCACTAGCAACAAATATTGCATCAACAACATGAATGCTCTGATTTAGGCCGAAACTTCATATTTGGAAGATGTAAAAAGCAGCTTTTGACATAAAAATTAGCATCTTTACTACTACTTAACAATGAGCAAGCTTAGTTGGGGAGTGGGGACAAATCAGCTGTTCCTGCTGCAAGCAAAATATTATAGACACTGACTATCACACACTGACATTTGGTTGTGTATACATCACAAAGAAAGGCCAAGGAAGGTCCAGTAGAGCTTTCAACCAGCCAAACCACTTTGCAAGATAACAATTTCAACTGAGTTGTCCTCAGTACTAAAAATTTAAATACCCCCTCGCAGCAGACATGCGCACTCAGTGAATTTCCTAATCAATAATATAATAATAATAGTACAAGTATGTGACAAGATTGATCAATCAATACCTGTTAATACATTAGAGTATTTGCCTATTCTCTGTAACATTAACATGGGAAAGAGTATGCAGGTTTGCTGCTTTGAGGAACACTAAAAGTAGGCATTTTTACCATAAAATATTTTTATTTCGACCATATACCAAGTTTTATCATTATCTGGGCATAAATAATTAAAGGAGTTTGCCTATTCTCCATAAGATTAACATGCAAAAGAGTATGCAGGTTTGCTACTGTAGGGAACACATAAACCATGATTTTTAAGCATAAATGGATGGATCTCAACCACGTGAAGCTAAATATCAAGTTTCATCCAAAAATATTGATTAATAAGTGAAACATTAACTTGGATTTTTTCAACCCAAATGAGCAGGGTGTTTGATTTTCAGTAGCGCTTTAAGGGTTAAATTAAAAGATTTTTAACCACCGCCATTTTGAAAATATAGAAGCAAACTAAATGACACTTTATAATATTTTTCTCTTTGGCCAAATAAATATGTGTGCAAAGTTTAGTTTCTGTATCTTAATTCTTGATGTATAATGTTTTTGTACAAAATACAAAATGGCGGCTAGCGGGTAAACGAAGGATTTTTCGACTTTTTTTATAGGAAACTTTTTGATTATTTTGATAAGTACTATCACCCCTCAAAGTTTGTTCCCGACTTTATTGAACACCCTATATATATATCCAATACTATAATACGAGCAAGGTTTGTATATATATATATTTGCACACGGATCTCGAAAATGGCACCGAGGAATTTCTTTAAATTTTGGAAATAACTAATTTCCGAGTAGAAAATAAGTTCTAGATAGGTCTAATGTCCAGGAAAATTCGTGTTTTACTGTAATATTAAGTTTAAAATCTAAAAATTTAACATTACGCTTATGGAGAATAAAATGTAAACAATACAAACCAAAACAGCTGTTTATAACCGTTTGACAGTTCTTGATTGAAGACTGCGGGGAACAATATAGAGGTTATGCATAAATATTTATTTTATGAATTAGATAAATGCAAAATTATCAGGTTACTAAACAATTTGTAAAAACTTAAGGATAACATAACTGTGCGAAATAAAAGCAGAAAAAAGTATTTCCAAAATCTTCCGTGTTTTGATAGAAAACGTATTCGTTGTATTGCTTGAAACAACTGTAACAAACCAATTAATTGATGTAAATTAAATTTTCTCTTTTGCTTTTCAATCCTCATTCCGTTTATAACAAAATCAGTTGATCACAGGCTAATAATAACGGTATGAATAATTAAACAGTAAATGAAAAAAATAAATGGCTAAAAGACGTTAAACGGCATCGCTCAATTGACTAACGCCGTAGCCGAGTTTTAGCGTGTCGGCCTCAAGAACTATAGGCCGCGAGTTCCATCCCCACCAGGTATCCGTTCATCTATGGCGATACTTTTTGTTCACTGCTATATTAATTATGGTGTATTAAATCGGTTTTATTTAAACCACATAAATGTTTTCATTTAGTAATAAATGTATTTTAATTTTTCTAATTACTGTAATTTTTATAATACATGTATTATTCTAAACGAGCAAAGCTCGGTCACCAGGTACTATATATATGTACTCATCATTCAATATGTCATATTTATTTATACATATATAAATTTTTACAACTGTTGTTTTTTTGACCTCTGGGCACCTAAGTACGAAAACATAACATGGTCTCAGGCTTAAGTCTTGCCATGAGACCTATGGTAATAGCTTCTTACCTTTGGGAATTCGCTAAAATTTAGTAACTATAGTTGTAGCTATTTAGCCTACAAAGGCAATGTATCCTCTGATGAGTACATTAAAAAAAAATGCATATCGTTACTTGTTAAATATATCAAGCTATTTTTGAAGAAATTCACTTCAGGACGGATTTTTTCTCAAAGAACGTTGATATTAATTTAATTAACCCTTGGGCCCTTAACCGGTGAAATGCAAGAGGGCGCATGCAGAGTTTTACTTCGCAATGCTAAATCGCACGGATTCAACCTATCTTACTTGTTTTTATAACATAGTATTGCATTTAAATGTCAAATGAATTGATATACAAAGTTCCATCATTAATTTAATTAATTAAATACTAAATTTGAGTAACAAACATAGTAATAAACATAGTTAGTAATTTTATAGTATGAGAATGGTGTTACAGGAGAGCGTATGCAGAGTACTGCTCCGCAATAGTAAATTGAACATCGATGCAAACCAAATATATTAAATGACAGTATTGTAAATTAAATAAAAACCAAATTATATTTTGGTTCACACACACGTTTATGTGTGTATTCCATTTAGAGAAAGCCTACGCAAACTGACATCGCTTCACTGCATTCCAACTCACAAGGAAACATAAGGAGTGTGGGGGGTTGTAAATAGTTTCAGGGGATTCCTGGAATGAGGCATGTAAGGTAACAAGCCTGACAAGGCTGCCAATATCCGATATGCGTGTTTATTTTGACAAAAAACTACAAGTACGGAAGAAAACTCTGCAAACGCTCCCTCGAGGGTTAAGAAAAGCATATCATGACATTAAAAGTCTCATCTTCTAAAAAAAATCATATCTTCACATATTGTATTAGTTTAAAAATTTGTTTTTAAATAGACTAGAAAGTCTACTTAAAATACAAATTTTAATCGTAAAAAATATTTTAAAACCCAAAAATTTAATGGTGTGTTAAAAACAGACCATCTACAGCAAAAAAAAAATCTAATTATATTATTGCAAGAGCTTTAGTTGTTTAAATTAATTTTATAGGCAGCCATGGACTAAAAGAAAATGCATTAAATAACATGCAATGTTAACCTGACTTAAATTTGACTATCATACTAAAAACAAAAAATCCTTTGATAAATAAAAATAAAACCAGAGGTTGGTCCCTAAATGTCGATGTATGTTGATATATTGCTCTACTGGACCTGTGGTGTGGAACTAAATATAGGAATGGATCAATCACTCAAGGATGAACTCAGTCGAGAGGCGAGAGGAGCCATCAGCTCACTGATGGTGGAGTTGTGCCTCGTCCGTTTCACCTCCTTCTCCTCTGTCAATGCAAGGTCGCTAATTGTAGAATCATGCCTTGTCTTCCGCGAACCTTCGTCATCGACGGCAAACGTCACAGCACATAGTGCAACAGTCCTGTCAAAATCAATGGTGGCATAACCCTCTGTAGGCTTGTTTGGGGACTCTGGAGTCAGAGATAGAGCAGAGGTTAGTGTGACAGGAGATGTTGGTTGGTTTCCTTGTGGTCCAGCTGATGAAGAGGATGAAGATGTCTGATCCAGGTCAAGAAGAATGTAGTTGATCTGCTGTGGAGGTGGGCTGGAAGGTTGAGTGACTGTACTGAGCTGAAAAGTGGGTGGGTATCTTTCTTTTCTCAGAATATCAATTTCCCCTGGCTCCAAGTTGGCGTAGCAATGACGTTCTTCCAAATCTGAATCAAGATTTGGTTGAGGTTTCGGGGCAGGCTCAGAGGGGATCATAGGTAAAACAACTTCCTGCTTTGGAATAACATTCATGTAGACAGGTGAAAATAGGCTTTCTTCTGATAGTTCATTTATATTGTTAGTGTCTTCTATTCTTGGGAGTTCTATTTCAAGCTTAGGAGAAGTGGGAGTTAGATCAATATTGACGTATGTGGTAGTAGCCGCAGATTGGGGCTGAGGAGGATCTTTGCTGGGAAGGCAAATGTCTGTACCATTGCTGTAAGAGTGTGACAAGGTACGATGTTTGTCTTCGAGGGCAGTAACATTATTGTTGGTGGCAGGAGGGGGGGGCGGAGTGGAGGGAGATGTGGCAAGAGGACTGAGGGGTCCATTACTGCTACTCCCAACACTTCCCAACCGACCGTTATGCACTGAAAATCTGTAACCGTTTTGTCGGAATTGCACTGGAGCTGGTTCCAGGTAATTACTTTCAGAGAACCGTTGATTAAAATCCACTGTAGTATTGGAGACAGCATCGAACCGTTGACTAAAATCCACTGAATTTGAGACAGCATCATCTCCTGTAGTATTGTTACGCATCTGAAAAAAACAATGAAAATTTAATGTTCACTACTCCAACCCACTCTGATTCTTTGTAGGTTTTTTTAAAATATTTAGTTAATTCATGGAACTGTACATTCAAGATTCCAAAGCAAGTCCAATTTATGGTTTGTTAAGACATTTTCAACTATTTATTTACTTTACTCTCTTCCAAACAAAATCAATACAAACAGATGTTAAATAACAATGACAAGTAGTTAGACAGTACAATTTTCACAATATTTATCCTAATATCATTGAATTACTTTATAAACCACACCACAATACACACACAAAGTGGCTGGTGCCCTATCCGAGGATTTCAACTCCTAAAGGGGATTCAAGGACACCGCTTAGACATCATTTTACATAGGAACGCACTTAAGTAAAATCATCAACTATAATTTAGAAACAGGCTTCATACTTTACACAATTGACTTTTTATTTATTAAAAGAGTTATGTTTTGGATCGAAGGACCATGAGTTCATAACATGTATATGAGGACGTAACTTCTGCATACAAGGACACACAGTATCTGAGGACTGTATGTATCTATTTCTATTTTTATCTCCTGCGTAGCCAGTTTTAACCATTGATGGCAATTCTCCTCAACCAAAGAATTTCTTAGCTTTGAATTTAATTTGGTTGCCAGACTGCTTTATGCCTTCAGGAAGCTTATTAAGGAATTTGATCCCTAGCTGAGATGGCAATTGCTCAAAACCTACAGTTCTGTGCTGCCGGGGTCGATAATTATCTCTTCCCCTCGTTTCATACTGATGAATTTGGTTGCCTTGGACGAGGGAGCATCTATATTTACAGTAGGTGGTTACCTCCATAATATAGAGACTGGGTATTGTAAGCAAATTAAGCTCCCTGAAGGCGTTCCTACAAGATTCCCTGGCCTGCAATTTTGAAATTATTCTGACTGCTTTTTTCCAGTCTAAAAACCCTTTCCTGTCTAAATTTTGCACAACTACCCCAAAGTCCTATTCCATAGGAAATGTGAGGGTAGATTAGGCCAAAATAGGCCATTAAAAGTACTTCTTTGGAACAGAATTTTGAGAGGTTACGTAATGCGAAAATTCCAGACGTAACCTTGGTGCAGATGTTATCAATGTGATCCTTCCAAGTCAGCCCTTTATCGAGGCGCATTCCTAGGAATTTCACGGAATCAGAGTCCTCTAAGAGATGGTCATCCACCATTACTGCAGGTGGCAGGTCCAGCTCCTGCCGCCGTAAGCAGAATGAAATAACGTTTGATTTGAAATTGTTAGTTTTCAAATTGATCTCGGAAAATTTGTGAATGCAAGAGTTGACGTTAATATTGGATATATCTGCATATTGGATGATTTTTCCATCCTGAATTGACAAATTTACGTCGTTTACGTACAGCAAAAAACGAATAGGTCCCAAAATTGATCCCTGAGGGACTCCTTGGGCCAGCTTGACTCTCTGAGAGAGTGAATTTTCTATTTGGACACTTTGGAATCTGTTGGATAAGTAGGATTCAATCCACTTGTGTGGCAATATGCTGTAGCTGTATGCTGTGCTGTGCTGTATGCTGTAGTCTCTAACTGGAGTAACAGTGTCTCATGATGCACACAATCAAAAGCTTTTGAAAGGTCAAGAAATATGCTGAGCACATGTTCTCGCCTCTCGAGACCATCGACAACCAATTCTATGAGGTTTGTGATTGCATCGATTGTGGAGTAGTTTTTCCTAAAACCAAACTGATCTAAAAGTGAGAATTTCGAAGCGCTCGAGGTACATCATAAGCCTTTCGAGGAACAGCTTTTCAAATACCTTACTAAAAACAGGCAAAATTGAAAAAAAGCAAAATTTTGATTTGTTTACATTAATTCAAATTATCGCTGGAAAACTTGTGATGGGCATGCCAATCTTATATAAATTTAGCAATATTGTATTGCTTTAATTTAATATTTAGCATTACAAACTTATTATATTTATTGACTACTGCGGTTTTGACATAAACCTACTAGACATTGAAACCCAAAGAAACAAAGGGTTTTACTAAAATGATAAGGGGGTAGAGAGGATTTACCTAAGCTCATCTCAAAAACAAAGTCATTTAATTACAAGTAAATTTGTCCGAGTAGCACAGGCATAAACTTGCTAGCTATCTATGATTGCAAGGCAAAATGTCGCAGCGGGGGCATCTGCTCGGTTTTGAGACAATAGGCGTTGAAAATTAATAGACGATCATTTTGAAATGCTAATACAGTAGAGTCTCGTTTAACCGAGTTGATATGGACCACAGCAACCTCGGATAACCAAATTCTCAGTTAACACGGAATGTCTACTTAGAATAAGGGATTTATGAAAACAATTAAAAAATACAATATTTGTTAAGTGTAAAACAACTTTATTTACTCGTGTATACCCTGAAGTACTGTATTGTAGGCCTGCATAAAGATAATTTTACAAGCTACATTCTCAATTTTAAATACTGATCAGGTAATAAAAAATGTACTGTACAGGTTAAATTTACATAATAAAAATACTGATCAGGAAGTAGAAAGATAGGCTACATACAATTAATACCCCCGTCGCAGCAGACCTGCGTACTCAGCGAATGTCCAAATCAATGACAAGTTTTATAAAAATATGTCCATAATCATGAGAATTATTTGCCTATTCTCCATAAGATTAACATAGGAAAGAGTGTGCAGGTTAGCTGCTGTGAGGAACACTGAAATTAAGCATTTCTACCATAAATAATTTTTTTCTTAACATTTATACCAACTTTCATCAACATCTGTCCATAAATACAGGAGATTGCCTATTCCCTATATGACTATTATGGGAAAAGAGTATGCAGGTTTGCTGCCATGATAAACACATAAACTATGATTTTTAAGCACAAATGTATCGATCTCAACCACATGAAGCTAAATATCAAGTTTCATCCATAAATATTAGATAATAAGTGAAAAATTATTTTTTTAGCGAATTTCCCATAGGGAAGAAGCTATTACCGTAGGTCTCATGGCAAGAGTTAAGCCCGAGACCATGTTATTTTTTCTTCTTTAGGTGCCCAGAGACCAAAAACAATAGTCGTTAAAATTTTTATATATATATATATATATATATATATATATATATATATATATATATGTATATATATATATATATATATATATATGTGTCTGTGAACACGATAACTCTCGTAAAAATGGTCCGATCGAGACCAAATTTGGTAGAGACGTGTATTCCTACAAATGCTCGGACGAGTTCGTAAACCAGACATATCGGTCAATGGGAACGGGTAGTTTGGGGGGGTTTTGTACCCCAAAATGGGGTTTTTTGAGTTTTTCACGTGTAATTTTTAAAAATTTCTAATTTTATATTTCACCATTGGAATCAGCTTAAAAAACTACACAATTAAGTTCCTTAAAGTTTTTCTCTATCTGAAACGGTTATTGAGATATAAAAAAATCTAAACACAGTACGTTGTATTTTGAGGCTCCAATGTTAATCTTATGGAGGATTAGGAAAAATTAATTTTTCACTTATTATCTAATATTTTTTGATGAAACTTGATATTTAGCTTCATGTGGTTGAGATCCATACATTTGTGCTAAAAAATCATAATTTATGTGTTTATCATGGCAGCAAACCTGCATACTCTTTTCCCATGTTAATCATATGGAGATTAGGCAACTCCTTTATTTATGGACAGATGTTGATAAAAGTTGGTATAAATGTTAAAAATAAAATTTTTGATGGTATACTTTCAGTGTTCCTCACAGCAGCAAACCTACTCACTCTTTCCCATTTTAATCTTATGGAGAATAGGCAAATAATTCCCATGTTTATCGACTGATTTCGACCAAACTTGTCACATATTATAATTATTATATTATTGATTTGGAAATTCGCTGAGTACGCAGGTCTGCTGCGACGGGGGTATTTTAATCCTCCATAAGATTAACATTGGAGCCTCAAAAATACAACGTACTGTGTTTAGATTTTTTTATATCTCGGTAACCGTTGAAGATAGAGAAAAACTTTAAGGAACTTAATTGTGTAGTTTTTTAAGCTGATTCTAATGGTGAAATATAAAATTAGAAGTTTTTGAAAATTACATGTGAAAAACGCAAAAACCCCATTTTGTGGTACAAAACCCCCCCAAACTACCCGTTCCCATTGACCGATATGTCTGGTTTACGAACTCGTCCGAGCATTTGTAGGAATACACGTCTCTACCAAATTTGGCCTTGATTGGACAATTTTTACGAGAGTTATCGTGTTCACAGACACATATATATACAGGGTGATTCACGAGGATATGCGGTAACTTTGAGAGCATTCAATATGTAAAAATAATGAAAAAAACTTATACAAACATAGGTCCGGAAATGTTTCGTTAGCGAGTTATACAGGGTTAAAGATTTCGCCTGGATTTCAGTTCCGCTGAGTAAATGAAGACTCTCTGAAATTCTGGGAAGTTAAATTTAGGGGCAAATGCCATTGTTTCTTATGGTTTTTTACCTGAAAAATTGATTAGAACAGGTCCCAGAACTGTAAGATGAGTAGTTTTTGAGTAATCCAGTGTAAAATGCAAAAACATTGAGTAAAAAAACACAATTTTTACATTTGGCCAGTGTGTGTGCATTTGGAACGTGTGTTGTTCTGTTTTCAATAAAACTTCCTTTAATCGATTATCTGTTCACTTTCTGTATACTTTAATCATACCGTTTTGTTTAGAATTAAATTTTCTACAAGTTTTGTTCTGAAATTTGATCAGTTTATTGGTAAAATAACAAAGCGATTGCTGGCCAAATGTAAAAATTGTGTTTTTTTACTCAATGTTTTTGCATTTTACACTGGATTACTCAAAAACTACTCATCTTACAGTTCTGGGACCTGTTCTAATCAATTTTTCAGGTAAAAAACCATAAGAAACAATGGCATTTGCCCCTAAATTTAACTTCCCAGAATTTCAGAGAGTCTTCATTTACTCAGCGGAACTGAAATCCAGGCGAAATCTTTAACCCTGTATAACTCGCTAACGAAACATTTCCGGACCTATGTTTATATAAGTTTTTTTCATTATTTTTACATATAGAATGAGCTCTCAAAGTTACCGCATATCCTCGTGAATCACCCTGTATATATACATATACATATATTCTTCATAGGTGCCAAATGACTTTTATAAATACTTTAAAAATTGTATAGTTGTTGTACTGAATGAATGAGTGTTGGTTTTGCAAATTTTCGTTTTAATTACAAAAAACGTTTTCAAGCAAATAGAAATAGTTACTGTGTATAACATGAAAAGACAATGAAACATAAATAAATTAAAGGAAAGGTTTACAATAAAAATTTTGAAATCATATGATTTTAGGCAGTTGAGTTGAATCATTTTATTATATATTTTTATATTAATAATAACCTATCTGAGATTTAATCCTGTAGGAAATTTTGATTTTAAAACCAACTGGTGTGCCAATTCAGAATTTCTTAAAATAAGTTGGTTTCTTTTAAGGTTTTGATGTGGTGGAATTTTGTGGAGGGCTTTAAGTTCATAACAGCCCTCAAAATTTTGGTTGTGGTGAGCTGCATGATTGAAAATTGGCTTTCTTAAATCTTTATGAACCACATCAAAACGGTGGCCTGTCATTCTAACTCGTAAAGAGTTAGATGTTTGCCCTATATATTCTTTTTGACAATGTTTGCACGATAGTTGGTAAACCACATTATGGGTTTCACAAGTTGATCCACCAACTATCGGGTAAACTTTATTTGTCACTCTACTTTTAAATTCAGTAGATTCACACATAATTTTGCAAATACCACATCGAGGTTTGTGGCATGGTTTACAACTACAGTAAACCCTCTGATATCCGGATCTCTCATATCCGAACCCTCCGATATCCGGACGTGATTTTGAAAGAATGCAAAAATTTAAAATTACTCTAGAAGGTTAATATTTGTTAAACCAGTAGACACGAACGATGTTTGTAGGCCGATTAGTAGCGCGGGGTTGAAGCCATGTGGACAGCGGTAATGTTCCAAAGCGGAATGGGGAAACGATGAGTCACCCTAGTCCCGAGTGTCTGAGTCTCTAGCGCTACTGTCTGTATTCTGTGCTATCTGGTGCAAGGTCACTGACTTACGAAACAATAAACCTCCCCACCCAACCTGTCCGTACCCACCCCAATAGCCAAAAGCCAACGCATCACGTGTACTGTAGTGACAACACCTGCCGCCGTGGTCAGTGTCGCCTTTGTTTTGCTTCAGTGACCTTGTCTTTCTTGTAACGGTTCGTTTTAGATTCGGGTAAGAATAAGTTATTATGGCCGGAAAAAAGAGAAAGGGTTGTCATTACAATGGAGGAAAAATTGTATTACTCTATAGTACTGTACCACTTTGTATTGTTTTACGTAATTTTTTTGAGTTTTGATATTACGTATTAAAGTGTTTTTTTATTTAATATTCTCGTATCCGGATTTTTTGCTATCGGGATCAGCCGTCGCCACATTAGTCCGGATATGAGAGGGTTTACTGTATTCTTGACATTACAAAGTTCATTAGGCCTAGAATTTTGAATTTTGGGTCTCACCAACATATTTTTTAAATTTTGTGGCCTTTTAAAAATAACACGAGGTGGTCTGGAAAATAAATTTTCTGTTGTGGGAGAGGATTTTAAAATATTGAATGCTACTTTCATGATGCTGTTAACTTTATGTAGTCCTGGGTAGTAGTTTGTGATGATTTTTTTTTTATTTATACATATACATATATATATATATATATATATATATATAAATTTTAACGACTATTGTTTTTGGACTCTGGGCACCTAAAGAAGAAAAAATAACATGGTCCCGGGCTTAAGTCTCACCATGAGACCTACGGTAATAGCTTCTTCCCTATGGGAAATTCGCTAAAATGTAGATATAAACAATAATACCCCCGTCGCAGCAGACCTGCGTACTCAGCGAATTTCCAAATCAATAATATAATAATAATAATAATAATAATATATGACAAGTTTGGACAAAATCTGTCGATAAACATGAGAATTTTTGCCTATTCTCCGTAAGATTAAAATGGGAAAGAGTGAGTAGGTTTGCTGCAGTGAGGAACACTGAAAGTAGCCATTTATACCATCAAAAATTTTATTTTGAACATTAATACCAACTTTCAACAACATCTGTCCATAAATAAAGGAGTTTGCCTAATCTCCATATGATTAACATGGGAAAAGAATATGCAGGTTTGCTGCCATAATAAACACATAAACTATAATTTTTTAGCACAAATGTATGGATCTCAACCACATGAAGCAAAATATCAAGTTTCATCCAAAAAT
Source organism: Nephotettix cincticeps (assembly GCA_023375725.1). Taxonomy (NCBI): domain Eukaryota; kingdom Metazoa; phylum Arthropoda; class Insecta; order Hemiptera; family Cicadellidae; genus Nephotettix; species Nephotettix cincticeps. Next base: position 74,630,665 of record CM041791.1, read on the forward strand.
ATTAGATAATAAGTGAAAAATTAATTTTTTTTTAATCCTCCATAAGATTAACATTGGAACCTTAAAAATACAACGTACTGTGTTTAGATTTTTTTATATCTCAGTAACCGTTGAAGATAGAGAAAAACTTTAAGGAACTTAATTGTGTAGTTTTTTAAGCTGATTCCAATGGTGAAATATAAAATTAGAAATTTTTAAAAATTACATGTGAAAAACGCAAAAAACCCCATTTTGGGGTACAAAACCCCCCCCAAACTACCCGTTTCCATTGACCGATATGTCTGGTTTACGAACTCGTCCGAGCATTTGTAGGAATACACGTCTCTACCAAATTTGGTCTCGATCGGACCTTTTTTACGAGAGTTATCGTGTTCACAGACACATATATATATACATATATATACACATATATATATATACATATATATATATAAAAATTTTAACAACTATTGTTTTTGGTCTCTGGGCACCTAATGAAGAAAAAATAACATGGTCTCGGGCTTAACTCTTGCCATGAGACCTACGGTAATAGCTTCTTCCCTATGGGAAATTCGCTAATAATCTATATTGTATCTACATATGTCTGTGAACACGATAACTCTCGTAAAAATGGTTCGATCGAGACCAAATTTGGTAGAAACGTGTATTCCTACATCTGCTCGGACGAGTTCGTAATCCAGACACATCGGTCAATTGAAAGGTGTAG